>NC_069452.1:5576975-5596975 GCF_026875155.1 Cherax quadricarinatus
ACACAGCAGCAACAACAATAACAGATCATGTGTAAATAACAGTTCGTGATGTGTGTCTAATCAGCAGCAACAAACAGCAGCAGCAACAACAACAACAGCAACTACAACAGCATACAACAACAGCAGCATGCAACAACACAACAGCAGCAACAACATGCACGCAAACAACAGCAGCAGCACACAACTACAGCAGCAACAACAATAACACGCATCACTGTTGAAATAACAGTTCGTGAGTGATGATGCGAGACACACAGCAGCAACAACAACACAGCAGCAACAACAACACAGCATCACTGTTGTTAATACAGTTCGTGAGTGATGATGTCTGAGACATCAGCAGCAACAACAACAACAGCAGCAACAACAACAACAGCATCACTGTTGTTAATAACAGTTCGTGAGTGATGATGTCTGAGACATCAGCAGCAACAACAACACAGCAGCAACAACAACAGCATCACTGTTGTTAATAACAGTTCGTGAGTGATAATGTCTGAGACATCAGCAGCAACAACAACAACAACAGCAGCAACAACAACAACAACAGCAGCAACAACAACAACAGCATCACTGTTGTTAATAACAGTTCGTGAGTGATGATGTATGAGACATCAACAACAACAACAACAGCATCACTGTTGTTAATAACAGTTCGTGAGTGATGATGTCTGAGACATCAACAACAACAACAACAGCAACAACAACAACAACAGCATCACTGTTGTTAATAACAGTTCGTGAGTGATGATGTCTGAGACATCAACAACAACAACAACAGCAGCAACAACAACAACAGCATCACTGTTGTTAATAACAGTTCGTGAGTGATGATGTCTGAGACATCAACAACAACAACAACAACAGCAACAACAACAACAACAGCATCACTGTTGTTAATAACAGTTCGTGAGTGATAATGTCTGAGACATCAACACGAAACCTGAATTATTACTGTTATTTTTTTCGTAATTTTGTTCTGTGTGTCTCCTCCCTGTTCTCTCTCTCTCTTTCACATGTTCTTGTTGGGTTCATGGGGAGCGCTAAACGCGTAGGGGGATCAGTCACCGTCATCATGAAGGCAAGTCTTGCTACAGGCCATCACCAACAACCTGGATGCCATCAGCAGACGGAGGATCGAGCCTCCGTTACTCCTGGCACTTACGCCAAATTGCCCTCGTGGATTTAGCGCTTTATGGAATGCAGTAAATTACACATATAAAAGGTGAGAAAGCCTGGGGAGCAAATGGACTTGGCAGTTAAAAAAGATGGAAGGGAGATGTTAGGGAGAGAGAGACAGAGGTATCTTTATTTGTAGACGTCTACAAATAAAGATACCCAGATGCTGCACATGTGTCTAATTCTTCATCTTGTCGGTATTGTATACCATTCATGCATATTTTCGAGTGTTACTGAATGTTTATTATTGTAAGGAAGTGATGATGTCGTGCTTTGGACAGGGAGGAATAACATCTGGTATGAGTAAGGGAGTCAGAGATGTGTATGGGAGATGTGCGTGAGACTGCGGGTACAATGAAAGACGATCAAGTATCTGGGATTAAAACAACAATGTTAAGATTACATCCTGTGGATGGTAGTGGCTAGTTTACTGTGCACTCCATATCCATCCTGTGGATGGTAGTGGCTAGTTTATTGTGTACCTCATATCCATCCTGTGGATGATAGTGGCTAGTTTATTGTGTACCTCATATCCATCCTGTGGATGGTAGTGGCTAGTTTATTGTGTACCTCATATCCATCCTGTGGATGACAGTGGCTAGTTTATTGTGTACCTCATATCCATCCTGTGGATGACAGTGGCTAGTTTATTGTGTACCTCATATCCATCCTGTGGATGGTAGTGGCTAGTTTATTGTGTACCTCATATCCATCCTGTGGATGGTAGTGGCTAGTTTATTGTGTACCTCATATCCATCCTGTGGATGATAGTGGCTAGTTTATTGTGTACCTCATATCCATCCTGTGGATGGTAGTGGCTAGTTTATTGTGTACCTCATATCCATCCTGTGGATGGTAGTGGCTAGTTTATTATGCACTCCATATCCTTTTATTAATGAACTGGATACTTCTACAACACTTTGGTATGTACTGTAGTAACGTTCCGCCAACCATTAAGAAGAGTACTCATCTTGAACCTCGTTAAGAAGGGTACTCATCTTGAACCTCATTAAGAAGGGTACTCATCTTGTTGTACAGATCATGCTGTCATCAGCACAGCTTCTAGCTATACGTTTACGTGAGGCAGATAGAGCATTTAGGGAAGCATTAATCAGGATATTAAATAGTATAACTAAAAAGTAAATACAGATACAGTTGTATGGTGGTTGGTGCATTTTTTCAATATATGCATGAAAGAAGGGAAGGTGCCACTTATAAATTAGCAGAGAACATGCAGTTGCTGTGTATTAGGGAAAAGGGAATTACAGATTAATAATTCTGTTGAATATACCAGTGTTTGGAAGAATTATTATTGAGAGACAGGAAACAGGAGTGCATAGGAAAGAGGGGAAGTAGGATTAAAGGGGAACAAGGAGGATTTAGGAAGGGTAGGGGATGCGAAGACCAAGTGTTTACACTGAAGCATATAAGTAAACAATACTTAGATAAGGGTCAGGAATTTTTTGTCTCATTTATGGATTTAAACAAGGCATATGATAGGGTGGATAGTTAAACAACGTGATGGGTGTCGCAAATGTAAAGAATTTTTATAAGAAGAAAAAGAATCAGATTAAGATATGTAGGCCAGAAGGACTAATTTTAAGCAATGTAGGCCTTAAACATGACATGATGCCACTATAGTTTTTTAATAATAATCACATATGGGGTTGTAAAACGAGTAAATTTTAAATTTAAGCGTTGGGAAGAGGCGTTGGATTCAACGATAATGAATCAGATACGAAGTGGGAATTATCACAGTTGCTCTTTGCTGATGACACAGTTCTTTCTGGGAGTGCGAAGCCAAGCTGCGAAGATTTATGGATAAATTTGGAAGGGCGTGTGAAATGAAGAAACTTAAACTGAGACACACAGAAGAGAAGGTGAGGAGAGTAACAAGAAGCGTAGGTAATATAAAACTGGATATCAGATTTGTAAGGAAGGAGTACGGAGGAAGTAGAGGTATTTATATATGTAGGAATGGATGTGTCGGCAGGTGAGTCTGTGAAAGATAAAGTGAACTATAGAATAGATGAAGGTGGAGTGGAGTGCTGAGGCGTCTATGCGAGAGATGTTATCTATGGAAACTAAAAAGTGAAATGTTCCAGAGTATAGTCGTACCAACACTTTTATAGGAGTGTGAGACATGGGTTTTAAACATTGCAGCGAGGAGATTGGAGGCAACAGAGATGTCAGTTATGTTGTTAATATTATGTGCAGACTCTGGAGCATAGCAATTAGAAGATGGTGTGGGATTACGAAAGATATTCAGATTGCAGAGAAGAGGTTGTTGAGGTGGTTTAGACATTTAGAGAGGGAGAAGCAGAATAAGATGACTAGGAGGGTGTAGCAATCAGGGGTGGAAGGAAGAAGTGGTAAGGATTGGAGGGAAGGTATGAAGGTTTCAAAGTGGTAGGGGCTTGAGCACCCAGCATGTGTGAGTGTGTCGGATCAAACTGACTGGAGAGAAGTGATTTTTGTGATTTTATGTACTGTTGGAGTGTGAGCAAAGTGACGTTTATATGAAGTAATTCAGGGATACCAGTTAGCCAGACGTGAGTCCTGGAGTCGGAAAGTACAGTACGAGCACTATGAAGGAGTGGCAGTGTTGCAGCTTAGTAAGTCATCTGAACTGTGATGTCTGCGAACTTCTGGCAACATAGCGATTGAATGAATGATGGTGAAGGTTTCCTTATTTAGGTTACTCTACTTGGGTGTGCCTTGGCACACGCCTCGACCCACAGACCATCCGCATCGGTGTTGCCCTTCGACTTGCCGCCCCTATTCTCGCCGAACACAGGTGTGTTTGTGGCAGTGAAGCAGCAGACCGATTCGGGTACAATGGTCTTGTGTGCCGTAAATCCGAGGGAAAGATTGCAAGACATGAGGAGGTTAATAACATTATGAAGAGGAGCCTCACAACAGCCGGATGCCCAGCAGTAAGGGAGCCGCCCCAGCTATGCAGATCTGATGGCAGCCAGAAGCGTCCAGATGGTATCACCTTTCACTTCTGAACAGACGGGAAGCAGGTGGTGTGGGACTATACATGTGCATCTACCTTGGCTGATACCTATCTCCAATACACCAGAGAGGAAGGAGGGGCAGCTGCCAGCTTCAGGGAGTCCCAAAAGTCTAGAAAATATGGAGAACTTAACCATCATTATATGTTTGTTCCCATACTCTCAGAGACCCTTGGCTCATGGGGAAAGAGTGCATCTAAGTTCCTTAAGGAGCTGGGAAAAAGACTCATCAGGGTAACTAGGGATCCCAAGGCAGCTAGTTTTCTGTTCCAGCGGCTCAGTGCGGCTGTTCAAAGGGGTAATGCCTGCTGTATTTTGGGCATACGCCCCAGCTCTGAGGAGCTGGATGAGATTTTCGCCTTATAATCGGTGATACACACGTAACAACATGTACCTTATATGCCACCTTTATATCAACAATGTATCTCTTAAATCTTCTGTACCATATTATATTATATATAAAATATATATATATATATATATATATATATTTTATATATATATATATATTATATATATATATAGACAGATACAACTTTATTTACATATTTGGTCTGTAATTATAAAAAACGTTACTATCTATAGCATGTCTCTCAAACTACAAACGCTAATAAATTGCAAAATATATCAGTTTATATTTTTGGTAAGTTTGGAAATATAAGGTAAATAAAGTGCGAGGCCATCCACCCCACTCAGTAACTAAACGCATTTAGAAATCTGATATGAAACAAATCCTTTAAACTTGTGGATCGGAAGCCTATATGAAGCATGCAATAGTATGTAAATAAAGGCATGGAACATGCTTCTGGCACCGTCTTTTGTTCTGTACAACTTTTTGTGATCTGTCTGATGACTGGTTGTACTGCTGCCTGTAACTAGTACTTGTGTTCTGTCTGATGACTGGTTATACTGCTGCCTGTAACTAGTACTTGTGTTCTGTCTGATGACTGGTTATACTGCTGCCTGTAACTAGTACTTGTGTTCTGTCTGATGACTGGTTATACTGCTGCCTGTAACTAGTACTTGTGTTCTGTCTGATGACTGGTTATACTGCTGCCTGTAACTAGTACTTGTGTTCTGTCTGATGACTGGTTATACTGCTGCCTGTAACTAGTACTTGTGTTCTGTCTGATGACTGGTTATACTGCTGCCTGTAACTAGTACTTGTGTTCTGTCTGATGACTGGTTATACTGCTGCCTGTAACTAGTACTTGTGTTCTGTCTGATGACTGGTTGTACTGCTGCCTGTAACTAGTACTTGTGTTCTGTCTGATGACTGGTTATACTGCTGCCTGTAACTAGTACTTGTGTTCTGTCTGATGACTGGTTGTACTGCTGCCTGTAACTAGTACTTGTGTTCTAACTGATGACTGGTTGTACTGCTGCCTGTAACTAGTACTTGTGTTCTGTCTGATGACTGGTTGTAATGCTGCCTGTAACTAGTACTTGTGTTCTGTCTGATGACTGGTTATACTGCTGCCTGTAACTAGTACTTGTGTTCTGATGATGACTGGTTTACTGCTGCCTGTAACTAGTACTTTGTGTTCTAACTGATTACTGGTTATACTGCTGCCTGTAACTAGTACTTGTGTTCTAACTGATGACTGGTTATACTGCTGCCTGTAACTAGTACTTGTGTTCTAACTGATGACTGGTTGTACTGCTCCCTGTAACTAGTACTTTGTGTTCTAACTGATGACTGGTTATACTGCTGCCTTTAACTAGTACTTGTGTTCTAAGTGATGACTGGTTATACTGCTGCCTGTAACTAGTACTTGTGTTCTAACTGATGACTGGTTATACTGCTGCCTGTAACTAGTACTTTGTGTTCTAACTGATGACTGGTTATACTGCTGCCTGTAACTAGTACTTGTGTTCTAACTGATGACTGGTTATACTGCTGCCTGTAACTAGTACTTGTGTTCTAACTGATGACTGGTTATACTGCTGCCTGTAACTAGTACTTGTGTTCTAACTGATGACTGGTTATACTGCTGCCTGTAACTAGTACTTTGTGTTCTAACTGATGACTGGTTATACTGCTGCCTGTAACTAGTACTTGTGTTCTAACTGATGACTGGTTATACTGCTGCCTGTAACTAGTACTTTGTGTTCTAACTGATGACTGGTTATACTGCTGCCTGTAACTAGTACTTGTGTTCTAACTGATGACTGGTTATACTGCTGCCTGTAACTAGTACTTGTGTTCTAACTGATGACTGGTTATACTGCTGCCTGTAACTAGTACTTGTGTTCTAACTGATGACTGGTTATACTGCTGCCTGTAACTAGTACTTGTGTTCTAACTGATGACTGGTTATACTGCTGCCTGTAACTAGTACTTGTGTTCTAACTGATGACTGGTTATACTGCTGCCTGTAACTAGTACTTGTGTTCTAACTGATGACTGGTTATACTGCTGCCTGTAACTAGTACTTGTGTTCTAACTGATGACTGGTTATACTGCTGCCTGTAACTAGTACTTGTGTTCTAACTGATGACTGGTTTTTACTGCTGCCTGTAACTAGTACTTGTGTTCTAACTGATGACTGGTTATACTGCTGCCTGTAACTAGTACTTGTGTTCTAACTGATGACTGTTATACTGCTGCCTGTAACTAGTACTTGTGTTCTAACTGATGACTGGTTATACTGCTGCCTGTAACTAGTACTTGTGTTCTAACTGATGACTGGTTATACTGCTGCCTGTAACTAGTACTTGTGTTCTAACTGATGACTGGTTATACTGCTGCCTGTCGTTTGTATATTTCCTCACTGATTGGTGATGTGTCGTTTGTATATTTCTCAGTTATTGGTGATGTGTCGTTTGTATATTTCTCAATGATTGGTTATATGTCGTGTGTAATATATTGTGTTGTATGTTCTGGTTATATTTCTCAAATGTTTGTGATTACGGCGCATGGTTACTCTGCTGTATCTTTACTGACAGTAAACGTACCGCCAACCTTGCCTTTCAATCTAATACAACGAATATACTGATGGAAGAAATGGAGTGTTGTTACCTTCCATGTTTCTGGTGTTGTGCACTGTAACTAGTTACTTTTTGTTCTAACTATGACAAGGTATACACTGGGTGGTTCTGTCTACAATCTACTACCTGTGTTTCAACTCAGTTGCTGTTACTCCTACTCGCTGTGCACATATGTGACTGAGGATTCTACCTCCATGCATGGTTGCTGTCTACCATCCTACTACTTACTCACATATGGCATGAGAGTATACCGCATGCTGGTTGCTGTCTATCATCCTACTACTTACTGCACACATATGGCATGAGTATTACCACATGCATGGTTGTTGTCTACCATCCTACTACTTACTGCACACATATGGATTGAGTATTACTGATGCATGGTTGCTGTCTACTCCTACTACTTACTGCACAATGTGGCATGAGATATTCCCGGCATGCAGGGTTGCTGTCTACCATCCTTACTACTTTACTGCACAAATGCATAGAGTATTACCTCATGCATGGTTCTGTCTACCATCCTACTACTTACTGCACACTATGGCATGAGAATTACCGCATGCATGGTTGCTGTCTACCATCCTACACTTACTGCACACATATTGCATGAGAGTATTACCTGCATCATGGTTGCTGTCTACCATCCTACAAACTTACTGTCACATGGCATGAGAGTATACCGCATGCATGCTTGTGTCTACCATCCTACTACTACTGACCATAGCATAGGTATTACCGCATGCATGGTTGCTGTCTACCATCCTACTACTTACTGCACACATGTGGCATGAGAGTATTACCTGCATGCATGTTGTTGTCTACCATCCTACTACTTACTGCACACATATGGCATGAGAGTATTACCTGCATGCATGGTTGCTGTCTACCATCCTACTACTTACTGCACACATGTGGCATGAGAGTATTACCTGCATGCATGCTTGTTGTCTACCATCCTACTACATATGTTGCCTACCAAAATACTGCCAGAGTGCAACACGTTTAACCAGCGTGTAAACACAACACCTCATCACACTTACTTCTGCAAACTGATAGATGAACTTGTTTTATGTGTAGACCTAACTTCATTCTTTTTCTCCGTTGCTCCCCTTTTATCACGCTCTTCCCTGCTCTAGCATCCTCTTTCTCACCTGCTCTCCCCTCAATCCCAACTTCCTTTCTCCTATTCCCTCGCCACTCTCGCCTTTTCCATTCCCACGCTTCTGTACCTTTCCATTACCTCTCCCTTCCTCTTGTATGCAATCTCCCTCTCCACAACCTCCTATCTCGTTCCTCCCCTCTTCTGAGTATCCTCTTCTTTCCTATTCTCCTCCGTACCTCTCTATTCTTCCTTCTCATACCTATCCCCCCCCCTCCAACGTATCCCCAAGCTTACTCCTCCCGGGAATCGATCCGCGGTACTGGCATCAGCGCAGACAATTGTGGCCCACTCCACTATGGCCCCAACACAGTAACGGCACCCAGGCACTGCCCCCCCCCCCATAAAAATGGCTCTCATGGCCCTCATAGAGACACGGTGCCATCTGTACCAACCAGCTAGCAGGAACTTGAAGGAGTCATTCACGACACTATTTACATACGTTAGACCCATCGCGGGAGTATAGAACAGTACAAGACCCATACCTGATCAAGCATGCCATGGAAACTTCAAAAATGTAAAGGTGGTGCAACCTCTGAATGGGTTACAATGTATATGATGCGTATTATGTATATAATGTATATTACCTTTTCATGTAATTTTATATTGCTTATATTTGCGATAATAGCTAAATCGTGAATATATTGCTTTATATTATTATTATTCTTAGTTACTTTTGTTAGGTAGGATGTAACATATTATTATGTGCTCATAGTTCAAGTCTTGATTGTCTAACTACTGTAATTCTCGCTCTTTGCTCGTTACTTGCCGGCTTCTGTTGCTGAGCAGTAACTGTCCACGGAGCTATCACGTGATAGAGGGGGGGGAGGTGTTCTCACCTCTCCTGAAGTATTCAGTCTGGTCTAGACTCTCTTGGTGGTTGGACATATTCCTGACAAGTGCCTAAATCTCCCTTATTGGCTCTTGTTGGAAGATCGTCTCTGTCTCATTGTTGTAGGTTCTGAGGGACTCTGTTCACAGAACATTGTATAGACTTAGTGATTTTCGACGTTCTACTGAGGTTGTGTGTCGCATAGACACTCTGAGCAACTCAGGTCCTGAGCTGTAGCTTCTGACCTAACTTGTACTGGTATCTATGTATTATCACAGTCGGGGATTTTCTTATGCTGAACTTAGATTCAGTAGTATGGGAGAGTTTTGTGACTTTTGTGGAGGATCTGCTGATGGTCCCTACTTAGTGTCATTATATTATCGCCTTGTTCCTGATTCTGTATCGCAGTTGCTTGTTATATTGCTATTGGGCTTAGCATTCTTTTTATTGTTGAAGCAGACTGTTCTGATTGCCAGTTGGTCAAGAAGTTAGTTTATTTGAGGACTTTGTCAGTCACTTGTTTAAGTCTAGTCGAGTCGTGAGACATAGCGAACTACTTAGAGCACTTACACACACTTATTTGTATATTGTATTATTAAATGTTAATGTACCAGACGGTACTTAAGAATTATAAATGTGATATGTGCTTTCAGCACAATAATACTGTACACGAGAGAAGTGATTAATATTATTTTGATTATTGTGATTAATTTAATTTAATTTAATTTGTTATATGCCTAGACAACTTAATTAATAAATTTATTAAATTTTAATTTCTCTAGTTAGTAGCCTACCAGTTGTAATCCTGAAGCACTATTAAATCATACTGAATTCTAATGGATAATTGGACAAGGATACTGACTAATTGTTACAAAAACCCAGTAACAGGCTGGATGCTAGAAGGGCAGTCCTTTCTAGTATTCACTGGAGATCTCTAAGCTTTTAGAATCGCGTTTTTTGTAACAAAAGGTATGAAACGAGACTAGTCCCACTGAAGAATACGAGGAGACTAGTCCCACTGAAGACTACAAAGAGACTAGTCCCACTGAAGATCGAGTTATGAACGAAACCTTCACATAATACTCTTCCAAATACCTTTCCCGGAATTAATATAATTAAAATATTCATGTCTTTGGCGGTCATATTTAATCTTTAAAAAAGAATATACACGCTATAAGAATCCTACGAGTTTAGCGCTTCGCTATGCATAAAATACTAGTCTAAAGAAGTATTGAACTAGTGTTAATAGTCCCTTGATAACCCAGGCCAGTGTTAATAGTCCCCTGATAACCCAGGCCAGTGTTAATAGTCTCCTGATAACCCAGGCCAGTATTAATAGTCTCCTGATAACCCAGGCCAGTATTAATAGTCTCCTGATAACCCAGGCCAGTGTTAATAGTCTCCTGATAACCCAGGCCAGTGTTAATAGTCTCCTGATAACCCAGGCCAGTATTAATAGTCTCCTGATAACCCAGGCCAGTGTTAATAGTCTCCTGATAACCCAGGCCAGTGTTAATAGTCTCCTGATAACCAGGCCAGTGTTAATAGTCTCCTGATAACCCAGGCCAGTGTTAATAGTCTCCTGATAACCCAGGCCAGTGTTAATAGTCTCCTGATAACCCAGGCCAGTGTTAATAGTCTCCTGATAACCCAGGCCAGTGTTAATAGTCTCCTGATAACCCCGGCAAGTGTTAATAGTCTCCTGATAACCCAGGCCAGTGTTAATAGTCTCCTGATAACCCAGGCCAGTGTTAACAGTCTCCTGATAACGCAGGCCAGAGTTAACAGTCCCCTGATAACCCAGGCCAGTATTAACAGTCTCCTGATAACCCAGGCCAGTGTTAATAGTCTCCTGATAACCCAGGCCCGTGTTAATAGTCTCCTGATAACCCAGGTGTGTTAGCAGTCTCCTGATAACGCAGGCCAGAGTTAACAGTCCCCTGATAACCCAGGCCAGTGTTAATAGTCTCCTGATAACCCAGGCCAGTGTTAATAGTCTCCTGATAACCCAGGTGTGTTAGCAGTCTCCTGATAACGCAGGCCAGAGTTAACAGTCCCCTGATAACCCAGGCAGGTGTTAATAGTCTCCTGATATCCCAGGCCAGTGTTAACAGTCTCCTGATAACACAGGCCAGAGTTAACAGTCCCCTGATAACCCAGGCCAGTGTTAACAGTCTCCTGATAACGCAGGCCAGAGTTAACAGTCCCCTGATAACCCAGGCCAGTGTTAATAGTCTCCTGATAACGCAGGCCAGAGTAAACAGTCCCCTGATAACCCAGGCCAGTGTTAACAGTCTCCTGATAACGCAGGCCAGAGTTAACAGTCCCCTGATAACCCAGGCCAGATGTGATGTAGTTCAGCTGGGCTTGTGAGGTCTCTAGGGAGACCTAATTTAACCTAATTATATGGTCACACCTGCCTTAGCAAAATGTCGGGTAGTCACGCCCACGTCTGAGGTCTTTTGTTCTTGACGACGTCAGACATCGGCGTCAGGTCGTAACACGTGGTACATACCCCATTGGGGAGGGGGTACTTTGACTACGATATAAGCCCAGGGAACAGCTGAGCAAGGAGGTTGTTGGTGACAGGTCCGGGGAGCGGGAGCTCTGGACAGCTGCGTGTGTAGTGGACCACGCATTGGGAATCTCGGATCAGCTGGTCGGTGAACTAAGAGTGAGTACTAGTCCATGTTACTGATAACATCTACCCCTCCCCCTGGTAATAAGTCTCATAGGTCAATTGTTATATTATGTAAATGTCCATCAGTATATGTGGTATTCTAGCCCTTTTATGTTATTAAGTAAACTATTGCCATAGTTCCCATTTTTTTATTTTGTACCTACATATGCTATTCCCTATTCTGTTAAGCACTGGGATACACAGGAGACGTGCTCACTCGCTGGGATACCTCAGGTAGAGTGGGTAGAGGTCTCACACAGAGTTAACAGTCCCCTGATAACCCAGGCCAGTGTTAACAGTCTCCTGATAACCCAGGCCAGAGTTGACAGTCTCCTGATAACCCAGGCCAGAGTTAACAGTCCCCTGATAACCCAAGCCAGAGTTGACAGTCTCCTGATAACGCAGGCCAGTGTTAACAGTCCCCTGATAACCCAGGCCAGTGTTAACAGTCCCCTGATAACCCAGGCCAGAGTTAACAGTCCCCTGATAACCCAAGCCAGAGTTGACAGTCTCCTGATAACCCAGGCCAGTATTAACAGTCTCCTGATAACCCAGGCCAGAGTTAACAGTCCCCTGATAACCCAGGCCACAGTTAACAGTCTCCTGATAACCCTGGCCAGTATTAACAGTCCTCTGATAACCCAGGCCAGTATTAACAGTCTCCTGATAACCCAGGCCAGAGCTAACAGTCCACTGATAACCCAGACCAGAGTTAACACTCTCCTGATAACCCAGGCCAGTATTAACAGTCTCCTGATAACCCAGGCCAGAGTTAACAGTCCCCTGATAACCCAGGCCAGAGTTAACAGTCCCCTGATAACCCAGGCCAGTGTTAACAGTCTCCTGATAACCCAGGCCAGTATTAACAGTCTCCTGATAACGCAGGCCAGAGTTAACAGTCCCCTGATAACCCAGGCCAGAGTTAACAGTCCCCTGATAACCCAGGCCAGTATTAACAGTCTCCTAATAACCCAGGCCAGTATTAACAGTCTCCTGAAAACGCAGGCCAGAGTTAACAGTCCCCTGATAACCCAGGCCAGTGTTAACAGTCCCCTGATAACGCAGGCCAGAGTTAAGTCCCCTGATAACCCAGGCCAGTGTTAACAGTCCCTGATAACGCAGGCCAGAGTTAACAGTCCCCTGATAACCCAGGCCAGTGTTAACAGTCCCATTATAACGCAGGCCAGTGTTAACAGTCCCCTGATAACGCAGGCCAGAGTTAACAGTCCCCTGATAACCCAGGCCAGTGTTAACAGTCCCCTGATAACCCAGGCCAGTGTTAACAGTCCCCTGATAACCCAGGCCAGAGTTAACAGTCCCCTGATAACGCAGGCCAGAGTTAACAGTCCCCTGATAACCCAGGCCAGAGTTAACAGTCCCCTGATAACGCAGGCCAGAGTTAACAGTCCCCTGATAACCCAGGCCAGATTTAAACAGTCCCCTGATAACGCAGGCCAGAGTTAACAGTCCCCTGATAACCCAGGCCAGTGTTAAGTCCCCTGATAACCCAGGCCAGTGTTAACAGTCCCCTGATAACGCAGGCCAGAGTTAACAGTCCCCTGATAACCCAGGCCAGTGTTAACAGTCCCCTGATAACGCAGGCCAGAGTTAACAGTCCCCTGATAACCCAGGCCAGTGTTAACAGTTCCCTGATAACGCAGGCCAGTGTTAACAGTCCCCTGATAACGCAGGCCAGAGTTAACAGTCCCCTGATAACCCAGGCCAGTGTTAACAGTCCCCTGATAACCCAGGCCAGTGTTAACAGTCCCCTGATAACCCAGGCCAGAGTTAACAGTCCCCTGATAACGCAGGCCAGAGTTAACAGTCCCCTGATAACCCAGGCCAGACTTAACAGTCCCCTGATAACCCAGGCCAGAGTTAACAGTCCCCTGATAACCCAGGCCAGAGTTAACAGTCCCCTGATAACGCAGGCCAGAGTTAACAGTCCCCTGATAACCCAGGCCAGTGTTAACAGTCCCCTGATAACCCAGGCCAGTGTTAACAGTCCCCTGATAACCCAGGCCAGAGTTAACAGTCCCCTGATAACGCAGGCGAGAGTTAACAGTCCCCTGATAACCCAGGCCAGAGTTAACAGTCCCCTGATAACGCAGGCCAGAGTTAACAGTCCCCTAATAACACAGGCCAGAGTTAACAGTCCCCTGATAACGCAGGCCAGAGTTAACAGTCCCCTGATAACGCAGGCCAGTGTTAACAGTCCCCTGATAACCCAGGCCAGTGTTAACAGTCCCTGATAACCCAGGCAGTGTTAACAGTCCCTGATAAACCCAGGCCAGAGTTAACAGTCCCCTGATAACGCAGGCCAGAGTTAACAGTCCCCTGATAACCCAGGCCAGAGTTAACAGTCCCTGATAACGCAGGCCAGAGTTAACAGTCCCTGATAACCCAGGCCAGAGTTAACAGTCCCCTGATAACGCAGGCCAGAGTTTAACAGTCCCTGATAACCCAGGCCAGTGTTAACAGTCCCCTGATAACCCAGGCCAGTGTTAACAGTCCCCTGATAACCCAGGCCAGAGTTAACAGTCCCCTGATAACGCAGGCCAGAGTTAACAGTCCCCTGATAACCCAGGCCAGAGTTAACAGTCCCCTGATAACGCAGGCCAGAGTTAACAGTCCCCTAATAACACAGGCCAGAGTTAACAGTCCCCTGATAACGCAGGCCAGAGTTAACAGTCCCCTGATAACGCAGGCCAGTGTTAACAGTCCCCTGATAACCCAGGCCAGTGTTAACAGTCCCCTGATAACCCAGGCCAGTGTTAACAGTCCCCTGATAACCCAGGCCAGAGTTAACAGTCCCCTGATAACCCAGGCCAGTGTTAACAGTCCCCTGATAACCCAGGCCAGTGTTAACAGTCCCCTGATAACCCAGGCCGTGTTAACAGTCCCCTGATAACCCAGGCCAGTGTTAACAGTCCCCTGATAACCCAGGCCAGTGTTAACAGTCCCCTGATAACCCAGGCCAGTGTTAACAGTCCCCTGATAACCCAGGCCAGTGTTAACAGTCCCCTGATAACCTAGGCCTGGGTTAGCCGCCATATTGGAAAAAATTAAAAGACTTAAAAAATGCCAAAGTGTCTTTTATCAAACTATCACTAGTTGTAGTTAATGTATAATAAGAACAAGGTACGCAGTGCATTACCATTCTCACCACACTGGACCAATACCTTGGCGTCCAGCTTGCGCTAGATGTTTGATCCAAGGCAGCCAGCTTTCAGGGAGAAGGCTTACAGCTTTTCATCTCATCCCCTGCATGCATCAGCCTTACTAGAGATTTTAACAATGCAAGGAATTCGCAAGAGCAGGCGAAATATACACAAACACTGATCTCTGGCTGAAGGAGACTCGAAAGCTGGCTGCCTTGGATCAACGTCTAGCGCAAGCTGGACGCCAAGGTATTGGTCCAGTGTGGTGAGAATGGTAATGCACTGCGTACCTTGTTCCAAGGTTCGTAGGTTCGAATCTCCTTCAGCCAGAGATCAGTGTATATATATATATATATATATATATATATATATATATATATATATATATATATATTATATTATATATTATATTGGCTGGCGAAACATTTCCAGAATAATGATACTCAGATGTTGCATGAATTACGATATTAGGATGCTGCAAGCAGATCTTGCACGCTCGTGCAGCATTTCTTTTCTTCATTCACCGGTTATGACATAACATCAGCTCTTTATTGTAAAGGCAAGGAAAAATTCACTATAAATCCTGCAGGACAGTCCACGAGCATCAATATAAGACGTGGCTAGAGCTGACGAAGTCTTAGCCACAACTGATTCCTAGGAATCTTTTGTACCTAGAATTCCTAGGACGATATCATGAAGGGTAATGGGAGCAATCCTATCTGCCTCAGTGTGGGAGGCAACGATTTTAGCAGACGTAGGAGTCAAGACTTGATTAGCAGGTATAGGACAGCAATAGAGATAATCAGGAAGAAGGGTGGGAACCCTGTGATATGTGGCATTTTGCCCAGGAGAGGAGTTGGAAATGAATGATTGTCGAGGGCAATTGGCGTCAATTGCTGGTATACAATACCAACAGGTTGGTAGGTAAGACACATAGGCAACAGTTAGGCAACTTTATTCCGAAACCTTTCGCCTACACAATAGGCTTCTAGGCTTCCTAGGTCTATAACGTCAAAGTCTGAGCTATCGACACATAATGCGGCTCTTCTACACATTTCAAGAGCAAAATTGTATAAAGAACTTTCTGTCTTGTGATCCACTGGCAGTGGGGCTAAAATGGAGATAGAGTTTTGTCAATATGTTCAATCAGACCTCCAGATGATATCTGACATTTAGCGAGTTTCAACTATAGGATGCTGTCGTTAAAAAACTATACCACGGGCGGGGCTTGAACTCGCGGTTAGTGTGTCGTAAAACTCCAGACCGACGCATGTAAACAGAGTGATGTTGTCATTATTGTGAATATCGACGAGCTGGACTGTTTCACTCATCCGTGTGCACTCACAGTGAAAATTTATAAACAGATAATGGCGTAGCTCGATCGCTAGCGCACTCACCTCACTCACTGAGGTCCGGAGTTCAAACCACCGGTACGGCTGGAAAACATTAGGACGTGTTTCCGTAAGACACCTGCTGCCCTGGTCACCCATCAGTATAAAATGAGTACCTGGGTATTAGTGGACTGGTGTGGGTCGCATCCTGGGACAAAACTGACCTAATTTGCGGGAAATGCTCAGCATAACAAGGGACTTTATAGTAGTATGTCACTGATGTCAGCTATGGTCTGTATACCTTGTATATATGTACTGCAGAAATAAAGATATTATTATTATTATTTATATAGGCAAAAATAAGAAAAATAAGAATAAGATAAAAATAAGAATAATAAGAACAATAATAATAATGAAGTCTTGCAAAATTGTCTAACTCATCTATCTGTCTTTATTGTATAGCTATAATTAGTAAATATAATGAACGTTTGGCGTGGAAGTCAGCGTAAAGCTGAAGGTTACTTGATGGGGATTTTGGGGGGGTCACTGCCCCCTTCCCTGGCCCGGTCCCTAACTTGGCCTTCTGGTTGATTGCCTCATTAACCAGTCCAATGTATGCACCACAACCCGGATGATTAGGAGGTAATTTGACGAAGTTACCAAGTTCGCTGCTGAAGACAGTTAGTGATTTGTTGGTACCTCCCCTTTATGTATGAGGAGAGAGCAGTATAGTGATGTATGAACACACACCGAACAGGCCAAGTATCTTATCGACAAGTGCCTTTGACAATGTAACTAAATATTATATAATATATATATATATATATATATATAATATATATATATATATATATATATATATATATATATATATATATTATATATATATATATATATCACACACACAGATAACCCGCACATAGGAGAGAGAAACTTAAGACGACGTTTCGGTCCGACTTGGACCATTTGCAAAGTCACAACTGTGTGGATTTGTAAACAGTCCAAGTGGGAGCGAAACGTAGAGGTCAGCTTCTCTCTCCTATGTGCGAGTTATGTGTGTCTTAACAGGTTATGTGCGACACCTGGGTCTCTTTATGAATACCTTTAGCTTACAAGTGACTTCTTGAGTTCTATGCACAGATTACATACAGTGAAAGATAAGGTAATCAGTCCCTCAGCTTTGATTACCTCAACTTCACTGACTGGAAAAAGGCCACTGGTTGATGAAACGTCTAAAAAATAAAGATAGCCAGGTGTTGCACATGTCTTACTCTGCATCCTGGTATATTGCAAGTCGAGTCTACATTGATGTATGAAGACGGTCTTCATCCACGAGACAGTGACAAGACAACTGTGTCCTGGACAACTGTGTCACTGGCATCCCTCCACATTTGTGTCCCTTTTATCTGGGTCCTGAATATTTGTGTCTCAATACATTATATTTTATATTAGATGTATCCTTTTTTATTTTGAGGTTAGGTCAGGTTAGGTTAGGCAGGTTAGGTTAGGTTAGGTTAGGTTAGGTTAGGTTAGGTTAGGTTAGGTTAGGTTAGGTAGGTTAGGTTAGGTTAGGTTAGGTTAGGTTAGGTTAGGTTAGGTTAGGTTAGGTTAGGTTAGGTTAGGTTAGGTTAGGTTAGGTTAGGTTAGGTTAGGCGAGGTTAGGTTAGGTTAGGTCAGGTTAGGTTAGGTTAGGTTAGGTTAGGTTAGGTTAGGTCAGGTTAGGTTAGGTTCAGGTTAGGTTAGGTTAGGTTAGGTTAGGTTAGGTTAGGTCAGGTTAGGTTAGGTTAGGTTAGGTTAGGTTAGGTTAGGTCAGGTTAGGTTAGGTCAGGTTAGGTTAGGCCAGGTTAGGTTAGGTCAGGTTAGGTTAGCTTAGGTTAGGTTAGGTCAGGTTAGGTTAGGTCAGGTTAGGTTAGGTCAGGTTAGGTTCGGTCAGGTTAGGTTAGGTTAGGTTAGGTTAGGTTAGGTCAGGTTAGGTTAGGTCAGGTTAGGTTAGGTCAGGTTAGGTTAGGTTAGGTCAGGTTAGGTTAGGTTAGGTCAGGTTAGGCTAGGTCAGGTTAGGTTAGGTTAGGTCAGGTCAGGTTAAGTTAGGTAGGTTAGGTTAGGTCAGGCTTAGGTTAGCTTAGGTTAGGTTAGGTCAGGTTAGGTTAGGTCAGGTTAGGTTAGGTCAGGTTAGGTTAGGTCAGGTTAGGTTAGGTCAGGTTAGGTTAGGTTAGGTTAGGTTAGGTTAGGTTAGGTTAGGTTAGGTCAGGTTATGTTAGGTTAGGTCAGGTTAGGTTAGGTTAGGTTAGGTTAGGTTAGGTTAGGTCAGGTTAGGTTAGGTGTTAGGTTAGGTCAGGTTAGGGTTAGGTTAGGTCAGGTTAGGTTAGGTCAGGTAGGCTAGGTTAGCTTAGGTTAGGTTAGGTCAGGTTAGGTTAGGTCAGGTTAGGTTAGGTTAGGTTAGGTTAGGTTAGGTTAGGTCAAGTCAGGTTAGGTTAGGTTCAGGTTAGAGTTAGGTCAAGTTAGGTTAGGTTAGGTTAGGTTAGGTTAGGTTAGGTCAGGTTAGGTTAGGTCAGGTAGGTTAGCTTAGGTTAGGTTAGGTCAGGTTAGGTTAGGTCAGGCTAGGTTAGCTTAGGTTAGGTTAGGTCAGGTTAGGTTAGGTCAGGCTAGGTTAGCTTAGTTAGGTTAGGTCAGGTTAGGTTAGGTTAGTGTTAGGTCAGGTCAGGTCAGGTTAGGTTTAGGTTATGGTTAGGTTAGGTCAGGTTAGGTTAGGTTAGGTTAGGTTAGGTCAGGTTAGGTTAGGTTAGGTCAGGTTAGGTTAGGTTAGGTTAGGTCAGGTCAGGTCAGGTTAGGTTAGGTTAGGTCAGGTCAGGTCAGGTTAGGTTAGGTTAGGTTAGATTAGGTTAGGTTAGGTTAGGTCAGGTTTAGGTTAGGTTAGGTTAGGTTAGGTCAGGTCAGGTTAGGTTAGGTTAGGTTAGGTTAGGTTAGGTCATGTTAGGTCAGGTCAGGTCAGGTCAGGTCAGGTCAGGTCAGGTTAGGTAAGGTTAGCATGTAGTATTTTATTGATTACAAAAATGTAATTTATAAGTCGAGACTTAAATATTATACATGTTGTTGGACCCCCCTTTCCCTACCTCCCCCCTCCCTCCACACCCCTCCCCCCTCCCTCACACACCCTTCCCCCTCCCTCCACACCCCTTCCCCCTCCCTCCACACCCCTTCCCCCTCCACCTCCCCAACTTGTAAGAAACTTAATTCGTCCTCATTTGCCTACAATTACCCTAACTAATTAGACGTCTGCTTTTTGAGCAACAGGTAAAAACACCGTGTTTGTAACAAACACGGTGTTTGTAACAAACATGGTGTTTGTAACACCGTGTTTGTAATAAATACTGTTTGTAACTCCGTGTTTGTAACAAACACGGTATTTGTAACAAACACGGTGTTTGTAACAAACACGGTGTTTGTAACAAACACGGTGTTTGCTGCTGGTTGTAATTAGTTATTTACCTTTCAGGAATTATTATTATTATTATTAATACTGGAAAGGGTTAAACCCATAGATGTTATGTAGCACATGAGGAATGGTGGTAATTAGGTTTGATCCGAGGAAGGAAAGAGCAGCTTCAATTCTTCAGAGAGAGAGAGAGAGGAGAGAGAGAGAGAGAGAGAGA
>NC_069452.1:5599475-5601975 GCF_026875155.1 Cherax quadricarinatus
CATGCACAACAGGAAGGAAGGAGATATGAATTATGCTAAGGTCATATCAGCCAGCAAAGAAGGGTCAGGGAGTAAAAGGAAAGAGCAGCTGGGTGCAGATAGAGAGGGAGATAAGTCGAATGCTGAGGCACAACCATGCTACCAAGAGCCACTGGAAAAAAAAATCAAGGGAGAAAATGACCATATACAGACAGGAACCAGAGTCACAGACGGAGAGGCAATGGGAGGAGGAAAGGGTAAAATCAGTGTTTATCCATTGGCTTCGGGAGAGAGAGGAAAAGACACACACTGAAAGACGGCAGGAAGAAGGAAAGGAGATTGGGAAAATCATCACGGAAATAGGGGGAGAAGACATGGACGAGATTGTAAATTTTCAGAGAATAGGGGGGTACGTGAAGGGGAGAAACCGACCGATCAAGCTGATTCTCAGGACAGAAACAGTGAAGAACAGGATCCTCCAAGGGAAACCAAGGTTGAAAAACTCGGAAGAGTACAAGAAGGTGTTCCTAGACAGAGACAGAACACAAACAGAGAGACAGCAGCTGAGGGAGAGGACAAAAAAGCAAAAGGAGATAGGAAAGGAAACAAGGATGGAACCAGCAGAGGTCATTCAGAGCAGAACAGAGAAGCAAGGGCAAGCACACACACAACTATCCTCAGAACCCCACAACCTATCACACCATCCCAACACAAACTACAATCCATACCCACAGCTTCCACCCAACCCCCAATCATAGAATCCCACAGTATGCTACCAGGTCTCCCACCCCCACAGGCCCCCCAAACCACAGTATTGGAAAGGAAACTGAAGGTATGGTACACAAACGCTGATGGAATAACAAACAAGTGGGAGGAGTGGCATGAAAGAGTCAAAGAGGCATCACCGGACATCATAGTGCTCACAGGAACCAAGCTTACAGGTATGATAACAGATGCCATCTTTCCAACGGGATACCAGATCCTGAGGAAAGACAGAAGGAACAGGGGGGTGGAGGAGTGGCACTGCTGATCAAACACCGATGGAATTTTGATGAGCTGGAGAGAGGAGACAGCGGAGAAGAAAGTGATTACATAGCGGGAACAATTCACTCTGGAGGTCCCAAGGTGGTAATAGCAGTGATGTATAACCCACCACAGAACAGCAGGAGACCAGGGCATGAGTATGACGAGAGCAATAGAGCGATGGTTGACACACTGGCTGCAGTGGCCAGAAGAGCTCATGCATGCAGGGCAAAGCTCCTGATCATGGGCGACTTTAACCACAAAGAGATCGACTGGGAGAACTTGGAGCCACATGGGGGCCAAGATACATGGAGGGCTAAGATGATGGAGGTGGTACTGGAAAACTTCATGTACCAACACGTAAGGGACACTACAAGAGAGAGAGGAGAGGATGAGCCAGCAAGACTGGACTTAGTATTCACCTTGAGCAGTGCAGATATTGAGGACATAACATATGAAAGACCCCTTGGGGCCAGCGATCATGTGGTTTTGAGCTTCGAATACACAGTAGAGCTACAAGTGGAGGGGGAAGCAGGAAGGCCAGGACAAATGAAACCAAACTACAGGAAAGGGGACTACACGGGAATGAGGAACTTCCTGAACGAGGTTCAGTGGGACACAGAACTGGCAGGGAAGCCAGTTAATGAGATGATGGAATATGTAGCAACAATGTGCAAGGAGGCTGAAGAGAGGTTTGTACCGAAGGGAAACAGGAATAATGAAAAAGCCAGGATGAGCCCATGGTTCACCCAAAGGTGCAAGGAGGCAAAAACCAAGTGTGCTAGGGAATGGAAGAAATATAGAAGGCAAAGGACCCAGGAGAATAAGGAGAGCAGTCGTAGAGCCAGAAACGAATATGCACCGATAAGAAGGGAGGCCCAACGACAATATGAAAACGACATAGCAGCGAAAGCCAAATCTGACTCGAAACTGTTATACAGCCACATCAGGAGGAAAACAACAGTCAAGGACCAGGTAATCAGGCTAAGGAAGGAAGGAAGGAGAGACAACAAGAAATGCCGTGAAGTATGTGAGGAACTCAACAAGAGATTCAAAGAAGTGTTCACAGAGGAGACAGAAGGGGCTCCAGAGGGACGGAGAGGTGTGGCACATCACCAGGTGCTGAACATGGTACACACAACCGAGGAAGAAGTGAAGAGGCTTCTGAGTGAGCTAGATACCTCAAAGGCAATGGGGCCAGATAACATCTCTCCATGGGTCCTGAGAGAGGGAGCAGAGGCGCTATGTGTACCCTTAACAACAATATTCAATACATCTATCGAAACAGGGAGATTGCCTGAGGCATGGAAGACAGCAAATGTAGTCCCAATCTTTAAAAAAGGAGACAGACATGAAGCACTAAACTACAGACCAGTGCCACTGACATGTATAGTATGCAAAGTCATGGAGAAGATTGTCAGGAAAAGAGTGGTGGAACACCTAGAAAGGAATGATCTCATCAACAGCACCCAACATGGTTTCAGGGACAGGAAATCCT
>NC_069452.1:5611975-5616975 GCF_026875155.1 Cherax quadricarinatus
CAAAGGTTGCAAAACTCACTCACGGAAAAGGATACTGGGGTGAGCATCATACCGAATACATCTCCTGGGGCGCACATCAGCCAAATAACTGTTGCAGCATATGGTCTCCTAGCAAAGAATAACGTTTCGACATCTAAGGAGTCATTCAAGAAACTATAATGTGAAGTATGCTGTGCCAGTAAGGAACCCACACCTGGTCAAACACGTCAAGAAATTAGTGAAAGTGAAAAAATTTGCAGCAAGACTAGTCCTGGAGTTGAGGGGTATGTCCTACGAGGAGAGGTTAAGGAAAATCAACTTGACGACACTGAAGGACAGAGGGGATAGGGAAGACATTATAACGACATATAAAATACTGAAAGAAATTGACAGGGTGGATAGGGACAGGATGTTTCAGAGATGTGACACAGCAACAAGGGGACACAACTGGAAGTTGAAGACTCAGATGAGTGACAGGAATGTTAGGAAGTATTTCTTCAGTCGTAGAGTTGTCAGGAAGTGGAACAATCTGGAGAGTGATGTAGTGGAGGCAGGATCGATACACAGCTTTAAGAAATATGATAAAGCTCATGGAGCAGGGAGAAAGTGGACCTAGTAGCGGCCAGCAAAGAGGCGGGGCCAGGAGCTATGAATCGACCCCTACAACCACAACTAGGTGAGTACACACACACACACACATCAAGGGAATGAAGGGATAGGCCTACCCCTCAGGGAATTCCCAAGGCTTTTAGGGTAATAGCCAGTCTTCACATACCTCTGTGTTCTCAAATTTATTATCAGTGTACTCCTGAGGGTAATGATATCATTCTCTCTCTCCCCTCTCCTCCTCTCTCTTTTCTTCTCCTCTCTCTCTCTTCCTCTCTCTCATTTTCTCCTCTAATCATCTTAATCATATTATGTCGTGCCGAATAGGCAAAACTGGTCAATTAGCAAGAATTCATTTAAAATTAAGTCCTTTCTATAATTTTCTCTTATACGTTTAAAGATATATAATTTTTTTCATTTATATTAATGTAAAAATTAATAATTTTGTACCAAAAGAACCTTAGAAAACTTACCTAACCTTATTATAACAAGCGCAATTTAATTTAGCCTAATCCAACTAAATATATTTTAGATAAGTTTACAATAATTTAATAATAAACACAATGAAATATATATTTTTCGTTAGGTTCAGAATGATTTTTGCGAAATTATCGCATACACAAATTATCGATTGTCTTATTCGGCAAGAAGGGCGTTGCTATTTAAGCCAAAATCGCAAATTTTACCTATTCGGCACGACACACACACACAAAGTTCCGGAGCTCAGGGAAATGTCCTATGAAGAAAGGTTGAGGGAAATCGGCCTGACAACACTGGAGGACAGGAGGGTCAGAGGAGACATAATAACGACATACAAAATACTGCGTGGAATAGATAAGGTGGTCAGAGACAGGATGTTCCAGAGATGGGACACAGAAACAAGGGGTCACAAATTGGAAGCTGAAGACTCAGATGAGTCACAGAGATGTTAGGAAGTATTTCTTCAGTCATAGAGTGGTCAGGAAGTGGAATAGTCTAGCAAGTGATGTAGTGGAGGCAGGAACCATACATACCTGGAGTTTACCTGGAGAGAGTTCCGGGGGTCAACGCCCCCGCGGCCCGGTCTGTGACCAGGCCTCCTTAGGTCAGTGTCCCAGGATGCGACCCACACCAGTCGACTAACACCAGAGCTTTAAGACGAGGTATGACAAAGCTCAGGGATCAGAGAGAGAGAAGACCTAGTAGCGATCAGTGAAGAGGCGGGGCCTGGAGCGGAGTCTCGACCCCTGCAACCACAATAAGGTGCATACATACACGTGTGATATTCACACTCGGAGGTATGTATCTCAGTATATATACACTGAGAGGTGCACCTCTTAATGTATATACACCGAAGGGTGTTAATCGCTTAGTTATTTTCAATATTAAACCATTCTTGACTGGCGGTGTACAAGCGACATGCAGCCTTAATGACCCTCTCGTAGGTGATAACTTCCAACCCATTTAAGCCCAGATACGTCGCCACTTTCCGCCTTATATCACTACATAACACGACAGTATTACGCGCCAAATTACCTTCCTATTAAGCAAAAGATGCGGAAATTTACACAACACAACACAATTTCGCCTGCTAGAAACGCCTCCTGATTGGCCCCCTGCCTTCTCTTCCGGGCAATAGAGCAGCCAATGATGGTTGAGGAAACAGCTTCCAAGGTCTTGTGATCTTGCGTCTGGTGATGTTACATATGCTCACTGCTGCCTTTAATATAAGAACATAAAAAGGAGCACTGCAGCAGGCCTACTGGACCATGCTAGACAGGCGCAAGTCACCTACTGGCCCATGATAGGCAGGTCCAAGTCACCTACTGGCCCATTCTACGCAGGTCCAAGTCACCTAGTGGCCCATGCTAGGCAGGTCCTAGTCACCTACTGCCCATGCTAGGCAGGTCCTAGTCACCTACTGGCCCATGCTAGGCAGGTCCAAGTCATCTACTGGCCCACGTTAGGCAGGCACAAGTCAATTACTGGCCCATGCTAGGCAGGTCCTAGTCACCTAGTGGTCCATGCTAGGCAGGTCCAAGTCACCTACTGGCCCATGTTAGGCAGGTCCTAGTCACTTTCTGGGCCATGCAGGCAGGTCCAATCACCTACTGCCCATTTTTAGGCAGGTCCAAGTCACCTATTGGCCCATGCTAGGCAGGTCCTAGTCACCTAGTGGTCCATGCTAGGCAGGTCCAAGTCACTTACTGGCCCACGCTAGACAGATCCTAGTCACCTAGTGGTCCATGCAAGGCAGGTCCAAGTCACCTACTGGCCCATGTTAGGCAGGTCCTAGTCACCTAGTGATTCATGCTAGGCAGGTCCAAGTCACCTACTGGCCCATTCTAGAAAGGTCCAAGTCACCTATTGGCCCATGCTAGGCAGATCCTAGTCACCTAGTGGTCCATGCTAGGCAGGTCCAAGTCACTTACTGGCCCATGCTAGGCAGGTCCAAGTCCCCTACGGTCCATGCTAGGCAGGTCCAAGTCACCTACTGGCCCATGTTAGGCAGGTCCTAGTCACCTAGTGATTCATGCTAGGCAGGTCCAAGTCACCTACTGGCCCATGCTAGGCAGGTCCAAGTCCCCTACTGGTCCATGCTAGGCAGGTCCAAGTCACCTACTGGCCCATGCTAGACAGGTCCAAGTCCCCTAGTGACCCATGCTAGGCAGGTCCTAGTCACCTACTGATCCACGCTAGGCAGGCACAAGTCACCTACTGGCGCATGCTAGGCAGGTCCAAGTCACCTAGTGACTCACTCTAGGCAGGAACAAGTCACCTAGTGGCCCACGCTAGGCAGGCACAAGTCACCTAGTGGCCCACGCTAGGCAGGCACAAGTCACCTAGTGGCCCACGCTAGGTAGGCACAAGTCACCTAGTGGCCCACGCTAGGCAGGCACAAGTCACCTAGTGGCCCACGCTAGGCAGGCACAAGTCACCTAGTGGCCCACGCTAGGCAGGCACAAGTCACCTACTGGCCCATGCTAGGCAGGTCCAAGTCACCTAGTGGTCCACGCTAGGCAGGCACAAGTCACCTAGTGGCCCACGCTAGGCAGGTCCAAGTCACCTAGTGGCCCACGCTAGGCAGGTCCAAGTCACCTAGTGGCCCACGCTAGGCAGGCCCAAGTCACCTAGTGGCCCACGCTAGGCAGGCACAAGTCACCTAGTGGCCCACGCTAGGCAGGCACAAGTCACCTAGTGGTCCACGCTAGGCAGGCACAAGTCACCTAGTGGCCCACGCTAGGCAGGCACAAGTCACCTAGTGGCCCACGCTAGGCAGGCACAAGTCACCTAGTGGTCCACGCTAGGCAGGCACAAGTCACCTAGTGGCCCACGCTAGGCAGGCACAAGTCACCTAGTGGTCCACGCTAGGCAGGCACAAGTCACCTAGTGGCCCACGCTAGGCAGGCACAAGTCACCTAGTGGCCCACGCTAGGCAGGCACAAGTCACCTAGTGGCCCACGCTAGGCAGGCACAAGTCACCTAGTGGCCCACGCTAGGCAGGTACAAGTCACCTAGTGGCCCACGCTAGGCAGGCACAAGTCACCTAGTGGCCCACGCTAGGCAGGCACAAGTCACCTAGTGGCCCACGCTAGGCAGGTCCAAGTCACCTAGTGGTCCACGCTAGGCAGGCACAAGTCACCTAGTGGCCCACGCTAGGCAGGTCCAAGTCACCTAGTGGCCCACGCTAGGCAGGTCCAAGTCACCTAGTGGCCCACGCTAGGCAGGTCCAAGTCACCTAGTGGCCCACGCTAGGCAGGTCCAAGTCACCTAGTGGCCCACGCTAGGCAGGCACAAGTCACCTAGTGGCCCATGCTAGGCAGGTCCAAGTCACCTAGTGGTCCACGCTAGGCAGGCACAAGTCACCTAGTGGCCCACGCTAGGCAGGTCCAAGTCACCTAGTGGCCCACGCTAGGCAGGTCCAAGTCACCTAGTGGCCCACGCTAGGCAGGTCCAAGTCACCTAGTGGCCCACGCTAGGCAGGCACAAGTCACCTAGTGGCCCATGCTAGGCAGGTCCAAGTCACCTAGTGGTCCACGCTAGGCAGGCACAAGTCACCTAGTGGCCCACGCTAGGCAGGTCCAAGTCACCTAGTGGCCCACGCTAGGCAGGCACAAGTCACCTAGTGGCCCACGCTAGGCAGGCACAAGTCACCTAGTGGCCCACGCTAGGCAGGCACAAGTCACCTAGTGGCCCACGCTAGGCAGGTCCAAGTCACCTAGTGGGTCCACGCTAGGCAGGCACAAGTCACCTAGTGCCCACGCTAGGCAGGTCCAAGTCACCTAGTGGCCCACGCTAGGCAGGTCCAAGTCACCTAGTGGCCCACGCTAGGCAGGTCCAAGTCACCTAGTGGCCCACGCTAGGCAGGTCCAAGTCACCTAGTGGCCCACGCTAGGCAGGCACAAGTCACCTAGTGGCCCATGCTAGGCAGGTCC
>NC_069452.1:5624699-5639699 GCF_026875155.1 Cherax quadricarinatus
TGCAGGATTCAACCCAAAATGAGGTAGTTGAAGTTCTATCAATAAGCAAGACCAAACCTAGTCATTGTGGTTGTATACAAGCCACCAGATACAACCTCACAACAGTTCAAGGAACAGCTACTGAAAATTGATTACTGTTTGGAAAACCTTCCAGCTCCATCCCCAAACATCTTACTGCTTGGTGATTTCAACCTAAGGCATACAAAATGGAAGAATGTAGCAAATAATGTTATAGCTGAAACTATCCCCGGAGGTAGCGCAGATGAAAGGTCACACACACATGAGCTACTAAGTCTCTGCGAAAAACACACCTTAAGCCAGCAGATAGTGGAGCCAACAAGACTAGGAAACACACTTGACCTTATCTTCACAAATAATGAGGACCTGGTAAGAGACATAAGAATATCAAAAACAACTAATTCCGATCACAACCTAATTGAAGTCCAGACATACATGCATAGGGGTCCTGATCAGCAGAATGCATGTACCTGTGAAGGTGTCTTCACAAAATACAATTTCAACAACAAGAACATCAACTGGGACCAGGTAAACCATGTCCTAAACGAAACATGTTGAGAAGATGTCTTAAATGACATGGATCCAAACCAGTGCCTTGAAAGGATCAACTTCCTGGTAGCCGAAGCATGTTCTAGGCATATTCCCCTAAGAAAGAAGAAGAGCAGGAGTAAACTGGAGAGAGAAAGACGCTCCCTCTACAGAAGACGACGAAGAGTCACTGAGCTCCTCAGGAGTGCTAGAATATCTGATACACGAAAGGAGGCGCTGACCAGGGAAGTGGAAACTATCGAACTTAAGTTAAATGACTCTTACAGGAACCAGGAGAGGCAGGAGGAGCTTAAAGCTATTAGTGAAATTGAAAGAAATTCAAAATATTTCTTTTCATATGCCAAAAACAAGGCAAATACCACATCTAGTATCGGACCCTTACTCAGACAGGATGGGACTTACACAGACGACAACAAGAAAATGAGTGAAATATTGAAATCCCAGTACGACTCTGTGTTTAGTGAACCACTAATCGGTCTGAGGATCGACGACCCAAATGATTTCTTCATGAATGAGCCTCAAAACTCCATAAATGTATGCGAGATTTCCGACATTACCCCAATTTTGTACTTCCACTGTACTTCCTACCTCCAGGACTGTAACAGCACCTTGCCAGAGCTTCTGGTAGCGCTCATCTACACTAAGATGACTCTCCATAAGCCTTGCAACATTGCAGATTCACACTACAGCTCAGCTCCACCGTGCTGCAACTCTCTGCAAACACAAGTCAGCTGCCAGCCTCATCTGACCTTTCTAGCAGTCTTCCCGCCATCTGTCTTCACTTGCTGTGTCTTCACCACCAATACTTCTTCAGTGAAGAGCCGCGGTATCTTCCCGCCACTCCCGGAATCTTCTAATAAACACCTGTTGTATTTCCCGCCAGTTTCTCTAAAATAAACACCTGTTGTATTTCTCCGCCAATTTCTCTATATTTTCTTGTAATTTCTCTGCAGTAAATAACACTATATATATATATATATATATATATATATATATATATATATATATATATATAATATTATATATATATATATATATATATATATATATATATTTATATATATATATATATATATATATATATATATATATATATATATATATATATATATATATATATATATATACACGGGGCCAGGAGCTATAAATCGACCCCTGCAACCACAACTAGGTGAGTACACACAACTTGTAACTACACACACACAAACACACACATGTGTGTGTGTAGTTACAAGTTGTCAAAGACACTTGTCGATAGACACTTGGCCTGTTGAGTAGTGTGTGTTTACGTGAGTGTGTGTGTGTTTTGTGGGGTGTGTGTGTGTGTGTGTGTGTGTGTGTGTGTGTGTGTGTGTGTGTGTGTGTAATGGGGGCTAGAAATAGGGCCATGGTTCTTAGGGGTAATTGGTAAATTGGTGTCGTCATGGCGTCACCGTTCAACAGAGATCCCGTTACTAAGCTCATCTGTTGACTTGGCGGGAGGCTCTGTTTATTGTTATTTTGTTTTTAAGTGTCCTAGAGACGGTGTGAAGAACGGGGCTGCTTCTGTTGTTAACGGATAGATGTTAACGGCGAGGTTCTGTTGTTAATGGCGAGGTACTGTTGTTAACGGCCAAGTACTGTTGTTAACGGCGAAGTGCTGTTGTAAATGTAGAGCTTCTGTTGTAAACAGGGCTTCCATCTTCTGAACCACACACACAGACACACAAACACACGACTGTACTCCGTCTGTGGTCTTCTTTGTCCTTCCCCAATCTTCATGATTTGCACTTGGTGGGGTTGAACTCCAGGAGCCAAATTGCTGGACCAGGTCTGCAGCCTCTCCAGATCCCTTTGTAGTTCTGCCTGGTCTTCGTCTGATTGAATTCTTCTCATCAACTTCACATCATCTGCAAACAGGGACACTTCGGAGTCTATTCCTTCCGTCATGTTCACAAATACCAGAAACAGCACCGGCCCTAGGACTGACCCTGTGGAACCCCACTCGTCTCAGAGTGGGCACCTGTGACGAGTGGGGTTCCACAGGGTCAGTCCTAGGACCGGTGCTGTTTCTGGTATTTGTGAACGACATGACGGAAGGAATAGACTCTGAGGTGTCCCTGTTTGCAGATGACGTGAAGTTGATGAGAAGAATACACTCGATCGAAGACCAGGCAGAACTACAAGGGATCTGGACAGGCTGCAGACCTGGTCCAGCAATTGGCTCTTGGAGTTCAATCCCACCAAGTGCAAAGTCATGAAGATTGGGAAGGGCAAAGAAGGCCGCAGACGGAGTACAGTCTAGGGGGTCAGAGACTACAAACCTCACTCAAGGAAAAAGATCTTGGGGTGAGTATAACACAGGCACATCTCCTGAAGCGCACATCAACCAAATAAACTGCTGCAGCATATGGGCGCCTAGCAAACCTCAGAACAGCATTCCGACATCTTAATAAGGAATCGTTCAGGACCCTGTACACCGTATACGTTAGGCCCATATTGGAGTATGGGGCACCAGTTTGGAACCCACACCTAGCCAAGCACGTAAAGAAACTAGAGAAAGTGCAAAGGTTTGCAACAAGACTAGTCCCAGAGCTAAGAGGTATGTCCTACGAGGAGAGGTTAAGGGAAATCAACCTGACGACACTGGAGGACAGGAGAGATAGGGGGGACATGATAACGACATACAAAATACTGAGAGGAATTGACAAGGTGGACAAAGACAGGATGTTCCAGAGATTGGACACAGTAACAAGGGGACACAGTTGGAAGCTGAAGACACAGATGAATCACAGGGATGTTAGGAAGTATTTCTTCAGTCACAGAATAGTCAGGTAGTGGAATAGGTTGGGAAGCGATGTAGTGGAGGCAGGTTCCATACATAGCTTTAAGCAGAGGTATGATAAAGCTCATGATTCAGGGAGGGGGACCCAGTAGCGACCAGTGAAAAGGCGGGGCCAGGAGCTGTGACTTGACCCCTGCAACCACACATAGGTAATATTAATTTTACTACTCTGGTAACACTCTCCAGCACGTTAATAACAGTGGTATTAACCTTATTAATCTCTGATAAGTACCTCTCATATATAGGTAGACGTGATATTAACCAGTGACATTAACCTTACTAACCTCTGATAAATATCTCTGGTATGTAGTTAGAAGTATTATTAAGCAATATTATCAAGGGTAGCAACCTGGGACTATTGTGTAGCTAGCTGGGGGCCACAGACGTGACTACACACACACACACTATTGACCCCAAGTGATAAGTGTTGTGTTGACTTAACCCAAATTCAGCATTTGTAGTTGAGCCCAGCACTGTGTTGAGGTTCTTAGAGCAGTATTCTAGTTAGTCACTGCTACTGGGAGACTTTGTGGTCAGTTGTAAGCCAGAGAGAGAGAGAGAGAGAGAGAGAGAGAGAGAGAGAGAGATCTTTACTGTCGAGATGAAAATGTAAACAAGGTCAGGGGAGGTGAGAATTTTTTTTTTAATTGATGACGACTGGATACAGCCGCAACGTGCTGTTACTACCTTGTTCTATACGATACTTACACTGTGGTAACAAAACATACCTGGGTTTTGCTGTTGTATTCCATCGTGTAGGATGACTGTGTCAGTCTGAGCTGGCAGACTTCAGTAGTGTCAGTCTGAGCTGGCAGACTTCAGTAGTGTCAGTCTGAGCTGGCAGACTTCAGTAGTGTCAGTCTGAGCTGGCAGACTTCAGTAGTGTCAGTCTGAGCTGGCAGACTTCAGTAGTGTCAGTCTGAGCTGGCAGACTTCAGTAGTGTCAGTCTGAACTGGCAGACTTCAGTAGTGTCAGTCTGAGCTGGCAGACTTCAGTAGTGTCAGTATGAGCTGGCAGACTTCAGTAGTGTCAGTCTGAGCTGGCAGACTTCAGTAGTGTCAGTCTGAGCTGGCAGACTTCAGTAGTGTCAGTCTGAGCTGGCAGACTTCAGTAGTGTCAGTCTGAGCTGGCAGACTTCAGTAGTGTCAGTCTGAGCTGGCAGACTTCAGTAGTGTCAGTCTGAGCTGGAAGGCTTCAGTAGTGTCAGTCTGAGCTGGCAGACTTCAGTAGTGTCAGTCTGAGCTGGCAGACTTCAGTAGTGTCAGTCTGAGCTGGAAGGCTTCAGTAGTGTCAGTCTGAGCTGGCAGACTTCAGTAGTGTCAGTCTGAGCTGGAAGGCTTCAGTAGTGTCAGTCTGAGCTGGCAGACTTCAGTAGTGTCAGTCTGAGCTGGCAGACTTCATTAGTGTCATTCTGAGCTGGCAGACTTCAGTAGTGTCAGTCTGAGCCTTACAGACTTCAGTAGTGTCAGTCTGAGCTGGCAGACTTCAGTAGTGTAAGTCTGAGCTGGCAGACTTCAGTAGTGTCAGTCTGAGCTGGCAGACTTCAGCAGTGTCAGCCTGAGCTGGCAGACTTCAGCAATGTCAGCCTGAGCTGGCAGACTTCAGCAGTGTCAGCCTGAGCTGGCAGACTTCAGCAGTGTCAGCCTGAGCTGGCAGACTTCAGCAGTGTCAGCCTGAGCTGGCAGGCTTCAGCAGTGTCAGCCTGAGCTTGCAGACTTAAGCAGTTTCAGCCTGAGCTGGCAGACTTAAGCAGTTTCAGCCTGAGCTGGCAGACTTAAGCAGTTTCTTTAGCCTGAGCTGGCAGACTTAAGCAGTTTCAGCCTGAGCTGGCAGACTTAAGCAGTTTCAGCCTGAGCTGGCAGACTTAAGCAGTTTTCAGCCTGAGCTGGCAGACTTAAGCAGTTCAGCCTGAGCTGGCAGACTTAAGCAGTTTCAGCCTGAGCTGGCAGACTTAAGCAGTTTCAGCCTGAGCTGGCAGACTTAAGCAGTTTCAGCCTGAGCTGGCAGACTTAAGCAGTTTCAGCCTGAGCTGGCAGACTTAAGCAGTTTCAGCCTGAGCTGCCAGGCTTCAGTAGGACAATGAGGATATCGTCAAGTGTTCCATTAAAGGTTTATCAACTACGACAACTTCAAAGGTTACCTTCCAGCAGAGCTGCAGTTACCATCTTCCAGCAGAGCTGCAGTTACCATCTTCCAGCAGAGCTGCAGGTTCCAGCAGAGCTGCAGTTACCATCTTCCAGCAGAGCTGCAGTTACCATCTTCCAGCAGAGCTGCAGGTTCCAGCAGAGCTTCAGGTACCATCTTCCAGCAGAGTTGCAGGTTCCAGCAGGGCTGCAGGTTCCAGCAGAGCTGCAGTTACCATCTTCCAGCAGAGTTGCAGTTACCATCTTCCAGCAGAGCTGCAGGTTCCAGCTGAGCTGCAGTTACCATCTTCCAGCAGAGTTGCAGGTTCCAGCAGAGCTGCAGGTTCCAGCAGAGCTGCAGGTTCCAGCAGAGCTGCAGGTTCCAGCAGAGCTGCAGGTTCCAGCAGAGCTGCAGGTTCCAGCAGAGCTGCAGTTACCATCTTCCAGCAGAGTTGCAGTTACTGTCACCTAACAATTACCATCTCTCAGGATGGACTATCCCATCCACAGGGAAAACGGAATTAGTATAGTAATACCTTCATCATCATAGAGTGAGGGCAGGAGAAATTTATACACAGAAAAGAAGAAAATGAGAGAGGGAGGGAGGGAGAGGGAGAGGCGTTAACCTAGTTGTGGTGAAGGAAGCGGAGGTGACGACAACAGCACCACCAGTAACAACAGCAGTAGCAGCAGCAGCAGCAGCAGAAACAGCAGCCGCAATAGCGACAGTTGCAGCAGCAGCACAAGCAACAGTACTAGCAGAAACAGCAGTGGCAGGAGCACCAACAGCAGCAGCACAAGCAACAATAATAGCAGCAGTCGTAGCAGTTCAAGCAGCAACAATAGCAGCACAAGCAACAGCAGTAGCAGCAACAAAAATAGCAACATCAGCAATAGTGGTACAAACAGCAGCAGGAGCACAGCCAGCAGCAGTAGAAGCACCAACAGCAGCAGTAGCAGTACAAACAGCAGCAGGAGCACAGCACAGCAGCAGTAGAAGCACCAACAGCAGCAGTAGCAGTACAAACAGCAGCAGGAGCACAGCCAGCAGCAGTAGAAGCACCAACAGCAGCAGTAGCAGTACAAACAGCAGCAGGAGCACAGCCAGCAGCAGTAGAAGCACCAACAGCAGCAGTAGCAGTAGAAACAGCAGCAGGAGCACATCCAGCAGCAGTAGAAGCACCAACAGCAGCAGTAGCAGTACAAACAGCAGCAGGAGCACAGCCAGCAGCAGTAGAAGCACCAACAGCAGCAGTAGCAGTAGAAACAGCAGCAGGAGCACATCCAGCAGCAGTAGAAGCACTAGCAGCAGAAACAGCAGCGTAGAAGCACCTTGTTCTAGCTGCTCAGTCAAAATATGTTCCAACATAGGGAAAATTCAGATCAAACAAAAAATGATCTTAAGGGGATGAACAATAGATTAAAATATTGATTGGTCAAAAGAGAGGCATATATAGGCAAATCAAATAGGAGAGAGAGGCCACCAATTAATGGAAATCGATATATTCAGTTTTAAAGAGAGAAATAAAAAGGGAATTAGAAAAGCGAAATGAGATTATGAGCGCTTAAGTTGCAAGAGAATCGTTAGGCTACCCCAAAAGGATTCCTTGAGGTATACAGAAGTAAGATCTAGGGACAAGATAGGCCTACTCAAAAAATGTTCCTAGGGTCAGCTCACTGGACAGTGATAAGAAATGTTGTAGAATTTTTAAACAATTATTCCTCTCAGTTTTTCACAGGAGGATATCCAGCGACTATACCAGTAATGATAATTTATTGTAGAACAGGTCGATAATAAACTGTGCACTATTAGGTCACTCGTGACAAGGTCCTTAGGCAAATAGATAAATTGAAACCTAACACAATCCCCAGGCCCTGATGAACTGTAGGCAAGGGTTCTAAAGGGAATGTTAAGAGGAGCTTAGCACACCTTTGGCTAATCTTTTCAACTTATAATACAAACTGGCATGGTGCCAAGAATAAGTGGAAAATGGCAATTGTGATACCCTATTTTCAAAACAGGTGAAGGTCCTTTAGCTTCGAACTATTGACCAATAAAGCCTAACCTCCTTAGTGGGAAATTTATGGAATCAATAATAGCCGAGGCCAGTTCGTACGCCACTTGAAAAGCATAAATTAATCAACGAATCTCAAGCATGGTTTTACAAAGGGGCGTTCCTGCCTTACGAATTTATTAACTTTTTTCACTAAGGTATTTGAGGAGGTAGATCATGGTAATGAATATATATTGTGTATATGGACTTCAGTAAGGCTTTTGGACAGGGTCCCACATCAGAGACTATTGAGGGAAAATTAAAAGCACATGGAATAGGAGGAGGAATTTTTTACTGGATAGAGGCAATGGTTGACTAAATAGGCAGCAGAGAGTTTGCATATATGTGAGAATTCAGGTGAGGGAAGCGTCTCGATCGGTGTTCAAGGGGTCAGTGTTGGGCCCCCTGCTGTTCACAATCTACATAAACGACAAGATGAGGGACATAATAAGGAGCGGACATCGGCAAGTTTGCCGATGACACCAAAATAGCCCGTAGAATTCATTGGTCGATGACATTCGAGCACTCCAGGAAGATTGATTAAGACTGATGCAGTGGTCGGGAAAGGGGAAGTGGCAAATGCAGTTTAATATTAGACAAATGCCAAAGTGCTAAAGTTGGTCAGGACAATACCATGCCAACATATAAACTTATAATAGTGATCTTCAATATTACGGATTGCGAAAAAAGTTTAGGAGTTTGGTTAGCAAGTAATCAGAAACCAAGACAACAGTGCATACGTGTTCGCAATAAAAAGCAATAGAATCCTTGGCTTCATAACAAGAAGCATAAATAATAGGAGTCCTCAGGTTGTTCTTCAACTCTATACATCTTGGTTAGCCTCATTTAGATTATGCTGCAATAGTTTTGGTCACCGTATTACAGAATGGATATGAAATTCTCTGGAAAATGTACAAAGGAGATGACAAAGTTGGATCCCATGTATCAAGAAACCTTCCTTATGAGGAATTGACTAAGGGCCATGAAACTGCACTCCTCTAGAAAGACCGTAGAATTAGGAGGGGATATGTTGAGGTGTATAAATGGAAGACTGGAATAAAATAGGGGATGTAAATGCGTGCTGAAAATATCTAGCCTCTAGACAGGAATAGCAAGCAATGGTTTTAAGTTGGAAAATTCAGATTCAGGAAGAGATATAGGAAAGTACTGGTTTGGTTATAGAGTTTGGATGAGTGGAAACAAACTCACAAGTTCCGTTATAGAGGCCAGAACGTTGGTGTAGCTTTAAAAATTGGTTGGATAAAAATACATGAGTAGATGTGTGGATGGGGTGTGAGTTAGACCTGATAGCTTGTGATACCAGGTCGGTTGCCGTTTGTTCCTCCTTAAGTCAATGTGACCTGACCTGACTATGTAGGGTGCATTGGCTTAAGCCTGGTAGGAGAACTTGGGACCTGCCTCGCATGGGCCAGTAGGCCTTCTGCAGGGTTCAGCTTTTCTTTATGTTATTATAAGAACATAAGATTGGTGGAAACACTGCAGCAGGCCTGTAGGCCCATACTAGGGCTGGTCCTTAGAATTAATCCCACTAACAAAAACATTTGCCCAACCCAATTTTCAATGCCACCCAAGAAACAAGCTCGCTGTGCAAGTCCAATCAAATCCCAACCCCTCCCATCATGTACTTATCAACCTAAATTTGAAACTACCCAATGTCCTAGCCTCATAACCCATTAGGTAGACTGTTCCACTCATCAAACTACCCTATTTCCAAACCAATACTTTCCTATGTCCTTTCTAAAATCTTAAACCTTATCTAATTTAAATCCATTACTGCGGGTCTCTCTGGAGAGATATCCTCAGACCTTGTTAATATCCCCCCCTTTTAATACCCATTTCCACTTTACACTCGATCAGGTCTCCCCTCATCTTCGTCTAACAAGTGATGTAACTTAAGAGTCTTCAATCTTTTTCATAAGGAAGATTTCTAATGTTTTTTACTATGTATTAATTTAGTCATTCCTACGCTGAAGTTTTCGAAAAGAATTTATGTCCATTCTGTATATGGAGACCAGAATGAGCTGCCTTTTCCAGGTGAGGCCTTACTAATGTGTTATAAAGCTTGCAGTATGACCTCTGGACTTCTGTTGCTTACACTTATTTGATATTAATTCCCAGTTAATCTTTTTGCCTTATTACGTACGCTTATGCATTGCTGTCTTGGTTTAAGGTTGCTGCCTTACCATAACCCCCAAGTCCTTTTCGCAATCTGTATGGTAAGTTCTACATATTTTACTTATATAGTGCTAGGGTTATGGAACACTCCGAGCTTCAGAACCTTGCATTTATCTACATTGAACTGCATCTGCCACTTTTCTGACCAAGTGTAGAGTTGTCTAAATCCTCCTGAAGTCCCTAACATCTACTTTTGAAACTCAATTATCCTACTCCTATCTTCGTGTCATCGGCGATTTGTCTCATTATCACTAGTAATTCCTTCATCAAACAGTGCTTATATATTATAAACAACAACGGGCCAAGACTGATCCCTGTGGAACGCACTTGTTACAGATCCACTAGGATTTGAACCCATTTATGGACACTCTACTGCTTCCTTCTGTGAGCCATGATCGATCCACGCGAGCATCTTCCCCCAAATGCCATGGGCCTGCTACTTTCTAAACAGTCTTTGGTGCGGGAACTATATCAATGCCTTACTAAAATCTAAGTTAATAATATCAATTTTCTTTATCTTGGTCAACAGCCTCAAAAGTTTATGAAAAAAAGTTAAATAAAATTAGGTTAGACAAGGACTCGGCCTTGTGAATCCATGCTGTGTATCATTAATCAAGCTATGTTATCGAGATGGCTTCCATATATTTATAAAAAATTTAGCTATAATTGACTCTGTAATTGCCTCAATTGAGGTCAGCTTATTGGGCGGAATTTGACGGTGAAACGACTGGTCCCCATGTTTTTAAAAATTGGATTTATTAGCATCTTCACATATCAGACACTCACCTGGTTTGTAAAGTGGATAAAGTAAAAATATTAGTTAATGGTTCACAGTCTTCAATTTTGCATTCCTTTAGAACCCTTGAAAAAAACCTCATCAGGACCTGGTGGGACTTATTTTGCTTCAGTGGTCTATATGCTTCACACCTATTTCACTAGTGACTATGATGTTACATAATTTATCTTCCTTTGGCCCACTATAAAAATTAATTACCTGGAACACTACTAGTTGGCTTCCTTGTAAAAACCGAGAGAAAATAATTATTTAAAATGAGCACATTTCTTTCTCTTTGTCAGTAAGATGCCCATAGTTATTTTTAAGGGGGACCTATTTTTATCTCTGACTTTTGTTCTTATTACCTGGAAAAAACTTTTTGGTTAGTATTAGAATCCCTATAGCAACTTTAATTTCATAGTCCTTTTGCTTTTCGTTATTCCCCCTTTTTTAATGTCCCCTATAGTTGTCAAATTTATGGTTCATAAGATGACCCTCGCCTCTTTGATACGCCTATAAATTCCTTTCTTATGCCCACTAGTAGATATTCAGCATATATTCATCCAAATTTTGGGTCATTTTCTATTGGATTCTAATTTCTTTATAAGGGAATAAATGTTCTTTGAAAGCAGCATGTATTCGTGTTCAGAAAAACTGTCATATTGATGATAGCTCTCTTCGTTTACCAGGTCAACAGGATGATAGTGTTCTCTAAGCCCTTCGTAATCTGCTAAGCCGAAAATCTGGGATGTTTACTGAGTTAACCCTACTATCATCTTCCATTCAATTCTAATATGTAATTATTTGTGGTCGCGCTAGCACCCTGTTCTTCTGAAACTTCTAAATTATTAACAAGGGATTCATTGTTTGCCAGTAATAAGTCAAGAGGTTATTACACTTTGGTAGTGTTTCTGTCACCCAAAACTGCCTCAGAAAGCAATCCTGAATATTCTAAGAAAGTCGTATGATTCTAAATTCCCAGTCAAGGAAATTCCAATCAATATGACGAAAGTTAATGTCTCCTAGAAATTACTTCATTATCGTGCCTTGGGTGGCCCTAACATTTTCCTCCCATAGTGTCTTCCCTGAGTCCCTATCTAATTTGGGGGACGGTATATCACACCTAAAGTTAATTTTTCATGCCCCTCTGATAATTCTATCCCAAACAGATCTGTATGTGTTACTTCAGACTTATACCCGTTTTTAAGCAACGTTCTATAGCGATCTGACTACAATGCCACCCCACCCCCCTTCCCGGATACTTCTATCTAACTTGGAACAATTGAAACCCTGATTGTGACTTCTGCCCGGCATGTCCCGACTTTTGAATTAAACCACGTATCAGTTAATGGACAAATACTCTATGTACCTTGCACTAGCATACTAGTCTCATACCGTCATCTTATTCCTAGCACTGCGACTATTTGTGTAATATTACTTTAAGGGCCCTCCTTTCTCTTTATCATTGCTGCTCTTGTGTTATTCCACTAAACCTATTTCCTGTCCTTGTCAATTAGGGCCAATGGCCTTCGATATCCACCTCATTTGCATTTATTACTAGTTCTCCTAGTACTATATACTACCCTGAGACTTCAAAAAGTTTCCCGCAGAAACCCATACCACTAACTATTCCTAGTTTTAAAAACCTATACAGCTCCCTCCACTGCGTTTGCCCCAGTGCTCCACCCCACGCCTAGACAAGTGACCCCATCCTGGCTTACATGTCATTTTTGCCATAGAAGAGGTCCAGGTTGTCAATGAATGTTACCCGCATTTTCCTTACAGTAGTAATTGTCCAGCAGCATATTGACACCAATTGCTCTGGACACCATTCATTTCCAACTCCTCTCCCTTGGCAAAATGCCACATATGACAGGGTTTTCCCACCCTTCTTCCTATTTATCTCTATTGCTGACCTATACCTGCTAATCAGGTCTCTCACTCCTACGTCTGCCAACATTCGTTGCCTCCAGCCACTGAGACAGATAATAGGATTTGCTCCCATTACCTCTCATGCTGTCATCCAGACGGCTAACAAATTTCCTTCATCCCCGCCCAGAAAAACTCACTCTCTGCCTCCTAATCCTCTCCTTCAAACAGGTTGCCATCTTGTACCTAATCTGACTATCCCCAACAACAACAATGTTTTTACCTTCCTTGGCGTCGTCCGTAGTGATGCTCCAGAGTAGTCGATCAATTCGCCAGGTAGCATACTACCACTTGTAGAATTCGTCATGAGTTCTCGGATGGTCTTCCGTTGGGGTTTCTAGGGATGTCTCACTCACGTCTGCCAATGCTTCCTTGCGTGCTCGTTCGTGGCATTTCCCCAGTGACACTCACATTTCGTCAGGTCGCACCGAGAATGAGTTGGGAAGTTTCCACGGCAGTCTTCTGGTTTCTCGTTGTTTCTGCCTCTCCAAAACGTTTTATTATCTTCAGCTTGGTTCCTTGTTGCCCGGCACTCTGACAAGCTCCCTCTTAACCTGAGGGACTCAACAACAGGAGGATTACTACGAATCCTCTTGTTCTCCTCCGTTAATCGCCGTATCTCCAGTTTAGCGGACTCTGAGTTCTTCCTCTCAGTGCTGGTTAAAGTTGCTCAAGAGAGGGCATCCGATCTGATTCACAGAGAGCACACAAACAGGTCGTCAAATTATCTTCCAGTTTTCCTTCTTATTCTGACGTATTCGTTGTTTTTTTTGCTCTCCTGCTTGTGTCCCATTTACTACTTTACTTCCTCCTCCTCTTTCTCCTTTCCCTTTTTTTCTCCTCATGGCATCCCATTCCATTATTCTTACTAGACCCGACAAGTAAACACTTACGATCAATTTTAATTGTTTCTCCTCGTTGTTGTTGTTGGTTGGATTTAGGGCCAGCATAGCGTAAGCCCGTATTGTACCGTGGCTATTCAACCCTGGTTTATTGTAATCAAACTCGGCTTACATTATTCACCTGGTTTATAGTAATCAAACTCAGGCTTACATGATTCAACCTGGTTTATCTTATAACGTTATTCAACTCTGGCTTCATTATTCAACCCTGGTTTATAGTATTCAACTCAGGCTTACATTATTCAACCCTGGTTTATAGTAATCAACTCTGGCTTACATTATTCAACCCTGGTTTACAGTATTCAACTCAGGCTTACATTATTCAAACCCTGGATTTATAGTAATCAACTTGGCTTATACATTATTCAACCCTGGTTTATAGTAATTCAAACTCAGGCTTACATTATCTAAAAACACCTGGTTATAGTAATTCAACTCTGGCTTACATTATTCAACCCTGGTTTACAGTATTCAACTCAGGCTTACATTATTCAACCCTGGTTTATAGTAATCAACTCTGGCTTACATTATTCAACCCTGGTTTATAGTATTCAACTCAGGCTTACATTATTCAACCCTGGTTTATTAGTTAATCACTCAGGCTCTTACATTATTCAACCCTGGTTTATAGTATTCAACTCAGGCTTACATTATTCAACCCTGGTTTACAGTATTAAACCCTAGTTTACAGTATTCAACCCTGGGTTATTGTATTCAACTCTGGCTTACAGTATTCAACCCTGGCTTACAGTATCGAACCCTGGGTTACAGTATTCAAACCCTGGCTTACAGTATCGAACCCTGGTTACTGTATTCATAACCTGATTTCAGTATCGAACCCTGGGTTAAAGTATTCAACCCTGGCTTTTCAGTACGAACCCTGGGTTACAGTATTCAACCCTGGCTTACAGTATCGAACTCTGGGTTACAGTATTCAACCCTGGGTTACAGTATTCAACCCTGGCTTACAGCATTGAACTCTGGGTTACAGTACACAACTCTGGGTTACAGTAGTCAACCCTGGGTTACAGTATTCAACCCTGGGGTTACAATATTCAACCCTGGCTGACGCAATTGAACTCTTGTTTTACAGTACACAACTCTGGTTACAGTGAGTCAACCCTGGGTTACCAGTATCAACCTGGGTTACAGCATTGAACTCTGGGTTTCTGTTTATCTGGTGAGTTATCTGGAGATGAGGGATGAGTTCCGGGGGTCAACCCCCGAGGCCCGGTCTGGACCAGGCCTCCTTAGGTCTCAGTGTAGGATGCGGACCCACACCAGTTACGACTAACCCCAGGTACCCATTTTACTGAAGGGGAACTAGGACAACAGGTGGAAAGAAACACGTCAATGTTTCTTACTCTGGCTGGGTATCGATCCCAGGCCCTCCACCGTGTGAAAGCGAGAGCGTTAACACCAGGCCACCAGACTGTACACAACTCTGGGTTACAGTAGTCAACCCTGGGTTACAGTATTCAACCCTGGCTTACAGCATTGAACTCTGGGTTACAGTACACAACTCTGGGTTACAGTAGTCAACCCTGGGTTACAGTATTCAACCCTGGGTTACAGCATTGAACTCTGGGTTACAGTACACAAATCTGGGTTACAGTACGGTAAACCTGG
>NC_069452.1:5644699-5654699 GCF_026875155.1 Cherax quadricarinatus
GCTTCTCTGTTCTCCTGGATGAATGTTACTTCAGTGGCCAGTGAGGTAAGGGTTACTACTGGCCCCTGCTAATGAAGGTAAGCGCATTCTTGTGGTGGTGGACTCTCAGGTAAGATATATTGACGTGCTTTTTGTAATAGGAATAAGAAGATGAGAGATAGAGTGAGCTTCCTGGAGCTGGTGTTGGGGACATTGTCAAAACAGGCTGGATATTCATGTAGGTAATGGGAACAAGACCATTATCTGTCTCAGGTGCTGGTGGAATGATATTGGAAGGGGTTGGAGAGAGAGCTCGCTTGATTTGTACAGGTCAGCTATAGATTTCATTAAGTATAAGGGCCGAGGGATCCCAATCATATGTAGCATCTTGCCTAGAAGGGAGAGTAGGAAATGAATGGTTTCTGGGCAATGTGTTGTAAATTGCTGGGCTAGACAGATACTGCAAGTAACTGGCAATCCATCATTGGACAGCTGGAACAACTTTTATTGGCAAACTGTATGTATGCAGGGGTGGGTGGACATCTCTCTGGGGCAGGGGTGGTAGCACTTGCAGACTCGATGGAGATAGGCCATTGGGGAAATGCCTTGAGTTTAAACTGAGGGCGAAGATAGAGGTATGGGTGTGTGTGGGAAACCAAGCAGGTTGCAACACTAGGGTTGGAGGAAACAGTTAAATGTATTAAAAGGCATTCAGCATGAAGTTAGATATAAAGGGACAATGAACAGGTCAGCTAACAAAGGGGGGCAGCAGATGGGCCACAAGGGGAACTAGCTCCCTTAAGGTTTAATTATTACTAATAGCAGGAGTGTTAGAAATAAGATAGATGAGCTAAGATTATTGCAAGTGCAGGAAACATAGATATTATTGCTATAACAGAGACTGGCTCAATCTGAAATGATGAGAGTGCCCCTCTGAATGTCACGTACAAGGCTATAAATTATTCAACACTGACAGGGTCAACAGGGAAAGGTGGTGGCGTTAGCGATGTTATGTCAGAGACAATTTAAATTGTTGTGTAAGACAAGATATTAAATTAGAAGCGTCAGCCACTGAATCTGTTTGGTTACAGCTTCTTCGAAGGGCCCCGATGAAAGAACAGAGAGAGGAAAATGAAGAGAATAAAAAGAAGAGAGAGAAGGAAAGAAAGAAAGAACGAGAGAAATGAGAAAGGAAAGAAGGAAAGAGAGAAAAAGAAAAAAGACAAAGAAGAAAGAAAAAAGAAGAGAGAAAAGAAGAGAGAAGAGAAGAAAAGAAGAGAGAGAGGGGAATGAAAAGAGAAAAAGAAGGGAGAAAAGAGGAGAGAAGGGGAAGAAAAAGAAAGGGAAAGAAATAGGAAAGAAGAAAAGAAAAAGAGAGAAAAGGAAGAAAAGAAAAGAAAGGAAGAAAGAGAAGACAAAGAAAAAAGAGAAGAAAGAGGAGAGAAAAAAGAAGGAAAAAGAAGAAAAAAAAGGAGAAGAAAAAGAAAGAAGGAAAAAATAGAGGAAAGAAAGAAAGAAGAAAGGTAGGAAAAAAGGAAAGAAGAAGGAAGAGAGAGGAGAAAGGAGGAAAAGAAAAGGGAGGAAGAAGAGAAAGAAGAAAGAGAAAGTCAAGAAAGAAAATAGAAAGGAGAAAAAGAAAGAAAGGGGAAAAAAAGAGAAAGAAGAAGAAGAGAAAGAAAAAGAGAAGAAAAAGAAAAAAGAAAGGAGAAGGGTGGAGAGAAGAAGAGAAAATGAAGAGGGAAAAGAAAGAGAGAAGAAAAGAAGAGAAGAAGAGAGAGATAAAAGAAGAAAAGAAGGAAAGAGAGGTAGGAAAGAAAGTGGAAAAGAAAAGAGAAAGGAAAGAAGAAAGAAAAGAAGAAAAAAGAAAGAATAAAAAGATAAAAGGGAAAAGTGAGGAAAAAGGGGATAAATAAGCAGAGAAAAGGAAAAGGAGGAGAAAGAAAAGAAGAAAACGAAAGAAAAGAAGAGAAGAGAAGAAAGAAAAGAAAGAGTAAAGAAAGAGAAAAAGAAGAAGAGAGAGAAGTAGAAACAAGGAAAAGGGGGAGAAAAAGAAAAGAAAGAGAAAGAAAAATAAGAGTGAGGAAAAGAGAAAAGAAAAGAAGAGGAGAGAAAGAGAGAAAGAGAAAGACAGGGAAGAAGCAAGAAAGAAAGAGAAAGAAAAGAAGAAGAAAGAAAGAAGAAAAAGAGGAAGAGAGAAAAGAGAAAAAGGAAAAGGGAGAAGAAAAAAGAAGGAGGGAAAGAGAAAAAAGGAAAAGAGACAGGGAAAGAAAAAAAGGAGTGAGAAAAAGAGAAAAAGAGAGAAAGAGAAAAGGAAAAAGAGAATAGAGAAAAAAAGAGAAAAAAGAGGAGTAGGAAGAGAAAAGAGAAAAGAAAAAGAAAACGAAAAAAGGAAAGAGAAAAGGAAAAAAGGAAAAAGGAAAGCAAAGGAAAGAAGAGAAGTGAAAAAGAGAAGGAAGAAAAAGAGAAGGAAGAAGAGGAGAAGGAAGAAGGAAAGATAGAAAAGAGAAGGACAGAAAATAGAGAGAGAAGAAGAAAAAGAAAGAAGAAAAAGTATGTTAAGAGAGAAAAGAGAATAGAGAGAGAAAAAGGAAAAGGAAGAAGAAAGAAGGAAAAAAAGAAAAGAAAGAAAGAAAAATGGAAGAGAGAAAGGAGAAAGAAGAAGAAAAGATAAGAAAGAGAGAGAGAGAGAAGAAAGAAGAAAGAAAGAGAAAGATGAAAGAAAAACTAATTTTGGGTGTGATTTACAGGGCCCCAAATCTTGATAGGGGAGTGCAGTAAACTTTCTATGGGACGAAATTCCGTAAGGCATCTACATACGAAAATGTTGTGCTATATGGGAGATTTCAACTATAGTTATCAGATTGACATGGAGCATTTTGACAGGAAATTTAAGAGTCGGGTGACTTTCTTGATTTCGATCCAGGATTGTTTTTTTAAAACAGTTTGTGACAGAGCAAACTAGGGGAAATAACCTCCTTGATTTGGTTCTTGCCAAGTAGGAAGAAAACTAATTAATAATCTTGATGGTAATGAGAGCTTTGGGGAGGAGTGATCACAAATCACTCAGTTTTAATATATCCATGTGAATTCCCTAATAATGGCATTCAAGTCTCCGTCCCTGACTTTCCGCTTGGCTGATTTTCATAGGACCTGAAAAATTACTTAGGGTGGGCTGTAATGGAATGACCTGACTAAGGGTCAGGTAGGTGGTGATGCGTGCCGATATATGCTTCCAGGGCATTGTTCTAGCTGCTCAGTCAAAATATGTTCCAACATAGGGAAAATTCAGATCAAACAAAAAATGATCTTAAGGGGATGAACAATAGATTAAAATATTGATTGGTCAAAAGAGAGGCATATATAGGCAAATCAAATAGGAGAGAGAGGCCACCAATTAATGGAAATCGATATATTCAGTTTTAAAGAGAGAAATAAAAAGGGAATTAGAAAAGCGAAATGAGATTATGAGCGCTTAAGTTGCAAGAGAATCGTTAGGCTACCCCAAAAGGATTCCTTGAGGTATACAGAAGTAAGATCTAGGGACAAGATAGGCCTACTCAAAAAATGTTCCTAGGGTCAGCTCACTGGACAGTGATAAGAAATGTTGTAGAATTTTTAAACAATTATTCCTCTCAGTTTTTCACAGGAGGATATCCAGCGACTATACCAGTAATGATAATTTATTGTAGAACAGGTCGATAATAAACTGTGCACTATTAGGTCACTCGTGACAAGGTCCTTAGGCAAATAGATAAATTGAAACCTAACACAATCCCCAGGCCCTGATGAACTGTAGGCAAGGGTTCTAAAGGGAATGTTAAGAGGAGCTTAGCACACCTTTGGCTAATCTTTTCAACTTATAATACAAACTGGCATGGTGCCAAGAATAAGTGGAAAATGGCAATTGTGATACCCTATTTTCAAAACAGGTGAAGGTCCTTTAGCTTCGAACTATTGACCAATAAAGCCTAACCTCCTTAGTGGGAAATTTATGGAATCAATAATAGCCGAGGCCAGTTCGTACGCCACTTGAAAAGCATAAATTAATCAACGAATCTCAAGCATGGTTTTACAAAGGGGCGTTCCTGCCTTACGAATTTATTAACTTTTTTCACTAAGGTATTTGAGGAGGTAGATCATGGTAATGAATATATATTGTGTATATGGACTTCAGTAAGGCTTTTGGACAGGGTCCCACATCAGAGACTATTGAGGGAAAATTAAAAGCACATGGAATAGGAGGAGGAATTTTTTACTGGATAGAGGCAATGGTTGACTAAATAGGCAGCAGAGAGTTTGCATATATGTGAGAATTCAGGTGAGGGAAGCGTCTCGATCGGTGTTCAAGGGGTCAGTGTTGGGCCCCCTGCTGTTCACAATCTACATAAACGACAAGATGAGGGACATAATAAGGAGCGGACATCGGCAAGTTTGCCGATGACACCAAAATAGCCCGTAGAATTCATTGGTCGATGACATTCGAGCACTCCAGGAAGATTGATTAAGACTGATGCAGTGGTCGGGAAAGGGGAAGTGGCAAATGCAGTTTAATATTAGACAAATGCCAAAGTGCTAAAGTTGGTCAGGACAATACCATGCCAACATATAAACTTATAATAGTGATCTTCAATATTACGGATTGCGAAAAAAGTTTAGGAGTTTGGTTAGCAAGTAATCAGAAACCAAGACAACAGTGCATACGTGTTCGCAATAAAAAGCAATAGAATCCTTGGCTTCATAACAAGAAGCATAAATAATAGGAGTCCTCAGGTTGTTCTTCAACTCTATACATCTTGGTTAGCCTCATTTAGATTATGCTGCAATAGTTTTGGTCACCGTATTACAGAATGGATATGAAATTCTCTGGAAAATGTACAAAGGAGATGACAAAGTTGGATCCCATGTATCAAGAAACCTTCCTTATGAGGAATTGACTAAGGGCCATGAAACTGCACTCCTCTAGAAAGACCGTAGAATTAGGAGGGGATATGTTGAGGTGTATAAATGGAAGACTGGAATAAAATAGGGGATGTAAATGCGTGCTGAAAATATCTAGCCTCTAGACAGGAATAGCAAGCAATGGTTTTAAGTTGGAAAATTCAGATTCAGGAAGAGATATAGGAAAGTACTGGTTTGGTTATAGAGTTTGGATGAGTGGAAACAAACTCACAAGTTCCGTTATAGAGGCCAGAACGTTGGTGTAGCTTTAAAAATTGGTTGGATAAAAATACATGAGTAGATGTGTGGATGGGGTGTGAGTTAGACCTGATAGCTTGTGATACCAGGTCGGTTGCCGTTTGTTCCTCCTTAAGTCAATGTGACCTGACCTGACTATGTAGGGTGCATTGGCTTAAGCCTGGTAGGAGAACTTGGGACCTGCCTCGCATGGGCCAGTAGGCCTTCTGCAGGGTTCAGCTTTTCTTTATGTTATTATAAGAACATAAGATTGGTGGAAACACTGCAGCAGGCCTGTAGGCCCATACTAGGGCTGGTCCTTAGAATTAATCCCACTAACAAAAACATTTGCCCAACCCAATTTTCAATGCCACCCAAGAAACAAGCTCGCTGTGCAAGTCCAATCAAATCCCAACCCCTCCCATCATGTACTTATCAACCTAAATTTGAAACTACCCAATGTCCTAGCCTCATAACCCATTAGGTAGACTGTTCCACTCATCAAACTACCCTATTTCCAAACCAATACTTTCCTATGTCCTTTCTAAAATCTTAAACCTTATCTAATTTAAATCCATTACTGCGGGTCTCTCTGGAGAGATATCCTCAGACCTTGTTAATATCCCCCCCTTTTAATACCCATTTCCACTTTACACTCGATCAGGTCTCCCCTCATCTTCGTCTAACAAGTGATGTAACTTAAGAGTCTTCAATCTTTTTCATAAGGAAGATTTCTAATGTTTTTTACTATGTATTAATTTAGTCATTCCTACGCTGAAGTTTTCGAAAAGAATTTATGTCCATTCTGTATATGGAGACCAGAATGAGCTGCCTTTTCCAGGTGAGGCCTTACTAATGTGTTATAAAGCTTGCAGTATGACCTCTGGACTTCTGTTGCTTACACTTATTTGATATTAATTCCCAGTTAATCTTTTTGCCTTATTACGTACGCTTATGCATTGCTGTCTTGGTTTAAGGTTGCTGCCTTACCATAACCCCCAAGTCCTTTTCGCAATCTGTATGGTAAGTTCTACATATTTTACTTATATAGTGCTAGGGTTATGGAACACTCCGAGCTTCAGAACCTTGCATTTATCTACATTGAACTGCATCTGCCACTTTTCTGACCAAGTGTAGAGTTGTCTAAATCCTCCTGAAGTCCCTAACATCTACTTTTGAAACTCAATTATCCTACTCCTATCTTCGTGTCATCGGCGATTTGTCTCATTATCACTAGTAATTCCTTCATCAAACAGTGCTTATATATTATAAACAACAACGGGCCAAGACTGATCCCTGTGGAACGCACTTGTTACAGATCCACTAGGATTTGAACCCATTTATGGACACTCTACTGCTTCCTTCTGTGAGCCATGATCGATCCACGCGAGCATCTTCCCCCAAATGCCATGGGCCTGCTACTTTCTAAACAGTCTTTGGTGCGGGAACTATATCAATGCCTTACTAAAATCTAAGTTAATAATATCAATTTTCTTTATCTTGGTCAACAGCCTCAAAAGTTTATGAAAAAAAGTTAAATAAAATTAGGTTAGACAAGGACTCGGCCTTGTGAATCCATGCTGTGTATCATTAATCAAGCTATGTTATCGAGATGGCTTCCATATATTTATAAAAAATTTAGCTATAATTGACTCTGTAATTGCCTCAATTGAGGTCAGCTTATTGGGCGGAATTTGACGGTGAAACGACTGGTCCCCATGTTTTTAAAAATTGGATTTATTAGCATCTTCACATATCAGACACTCACCTGGTTTGTAAAGTGGATAAAGTAAAAATATTAGTTAATGGTTCACAGTCTTCAATTTTGCATTCCTTTAGAACCCTTGAAAAAAACCTCATCAGGACCTGGTGGGACTTATTTTGCTTCAGTGGTCTATATGCTTCACACCTATTTCACTAGTGACTATGATGTTACATAATTTATCTTCCTTTGGCCCACTATAAAAATTAATTACCTGGAACACTACTAGTTGGCTTCCTTGTAAAAACCGAGAGAAAATAATTATTTAAAATGAGCACATTTCTTTCTCTTTGTCAGTAAGATGCCCATAGTTATTTTTAAGGGGGACCTATTTTTATCTCTGACTTTTGTTCTTATTACCTGGAAAAAACTTTTTGGTTAGTATTAGAATCCCTATAGCAACTTTAATTTCATAGTCCTTTTGCTTTTCGTTATTCCCCCTTTTTTAATGTCCCCTATAGTTGTCAAATTTATGGTTCATAAGATGACCCTCGCCTCTTTGATACGCCTATAAATTCCTTTCTTATGCCCACTAGTAGATATTCAGCATATATTCATCCAAATTTTGGGTCATTTTCTATTGGATTCTAATTTCTTTATAAGGGAATAAATGTTCTTTGAAAGCAGCATGTATTCGTGTTCAGAAAAACTGTCATATTGATGATAGCTCTCTTCGTTTACCAGGTCAACAGGATGATAGTGTTCTCTAAGCCCTTCGTAATCTGCTAAGCCGAAAATCTGGGATGTTTACTGAGTTAACCCTACTATCATCTTCCATTCAATTCTAATATGTAATTATTTGTGGTCGCGCTAGCACCCTGTTCTTCTGAAACTTCTAAATTATTAACAAGGGATTCATTGTTTGCCAGTAATAAGTCAAGAGGTTATTACACTTTGGTAGTGTTTCTGTCACCCAAAACTGCCTCAGAAAGCAATCCTGAATATTCTAAGAAAGTCGTATGATTCTAAATTCCCAGTCAAGGAAATTCCAATCAATATGACGAAAGTTAATGTCTCCTAGAAATTACTTCATTATCGTGCCTTGGGTGGCCCTAACATTTTCCTCCCATAGTGTCTTCCCTGAGTCCCTATCTAATTTGGGGGACGGTATATCACACCTAAAGTTAATTTTTCATGCCCCTCTGATAATTCTATCCCAAACAGATCTGTATGTGTTACTTCAGACTTATACCCGTTTTTAAGCAACGTTCTATAGCGATCTGACTACAATGCCACCCCACCCCCCTTCCCGGATACTTCTATCTAACTTGGAACAATTGAAACCCTGATTGTGACTTCTGCCCGGCATGTCCCGACTTTTGAATTAAACCACGTATCAGTTAATGGACAAATACTCTATGTACCTTGCACTAGCATACTAGTCTCATACCGTCATCTTATTCCTAGCACTGCGACTATTTGTGTAATATTACTTTAAGGGCCCTCCTTTCTCTTTATCATTGCTGCTCTTGTGTTATTCCACTAAACCTATTTCCTGTCCTTGTCAATTAGGGCCAATGGCCTTCGATATCCACCTCATTTGCATTTATTACTAGTTCTCCTAGTACTATATACTACCCTGAGACTTCAAAAAGTTTCCCGCAGAAACCCATACCACTAACTATTCCTAGTTTTAAAAACCTATACAGCTCCCTCCACTGCGTTTGCCCCAGTGCTCCACCCCACGCCTAGACAAGTGACCCCATCCTGGCTTACATGTCATTTTTGCCATAGAAGAGGTCCAGGTTGTCAATGAATGTTACCCGCATTTTCCTTACAGTAGTAATTGTCCAGCAGCATATTGACACCAATTGCTCTGGACACCATTCATTTCCAACTCCTCTCCCTTGGCAAAATGCCACATATGACAGGGTTTTCCCACCCTTCTTCCTATTTATCTCTATTGCTGACCTATACCTGCTAATCAGGTCTCTCACTCCTACGTCTGCCAACATTCGTTGCCTCCAGCCACTGAGACAGATAATAGGATTTGCTCCCATTACCTCTCATGCTGTCATCCAGACGGCTAACAAATTTCCTTCATCCCCGCCCAGAAAAACTCACTCTCTGCCTCCTAATCCTCTCCTTCAAACAGGTTGCCATCTTGTACCTAATCTGACTATCCCCAACAACAACAATGTTTTTACCTTCCTTGGCGTCGTCCGTAGTGATGCTCCAGAGTAGTCGATCAATTCGCCAGGTAGCATACTACCACTTGTAGAATTCGTCATGAGTTCTCGGATGGTCTTCCGTTGGGGTTTCTAGGGATGTCTCACTCACGTCTGCCAATGCTTCCTTGCGTGCTCGTTCGTGGCATTTCCCCAGTGACACTCACATTTCGTCAGGTCGCACCGAGAATGAGTTGGGAAGTTTCCACGGCAGTCTTCTGGTTTCTCGTTGTTTCTGCCTCTCCAACCGTTTTCTTAATCTTCAGCTTGGTTCCTTGTTGCCCGGCACTCTGACAAGCTCCCTCTTAACCTGAGGGACTCAACAACAGGAGGATTACTACGAATCCTCTTGTTCTCCTCCGTTAATCGCCGTATCTCCAGTTTAGCGGACTCTGAGTTCTTCTCTCAGCTGCTGGTAAAGCTGCTCAAGAGAGGGCATCCCGATCAGATTCACAGAGAGCACACAAACAGGTCGTCAAATTATCTTCCAGTTTTCCTTCTTATTCTGACGTATTCGTGTTTTTTTTGCTCTCCTGCTTGTGTCCCATTTACTACTTTACTTCCTCCTCCTCTTTCTCCTTTCCCTTTTTTTCTCCTCATGGCATCCATTCCATTATTCTTACTAGTACCCGACAAGTAACACTCTACGATCAATTTTTAATTGTTTCTCCTCGTTGTTGTTGTTGTTGGATTTAGGGCCAGCATAGCGTAAGCCGTATTGTACCGTGGCTATTCAACCCTGGTTTATAGTAATCAACTCTGGCTTACATTATTCAACCCTGGTTTATAGTAATCAAACTCAGGCTTACATGATTCAACCTGGTTTATCTTATAACGTTATTCAACTCTGGCTTCATTATTCAACCTGGTTTATAGTATTCAACTCAGGCTTACATTATTCAACCCTGGTTTATAG
>NC_069452.1:5659699-5674699 GCF_026875155.1 Cherax quadricarinatus
TCTCTCCTCTCTCTTCTCCGCTCTCCTCTCCTCCTCTCGTCTCTCCTCTCTCTCTCCCTCTCTCTCATCTTTTTCTCCTCACTCTCTCTCTCTCTCCTCCCTCTCTCTCCCCCTCTCTCGCTCTCTCCTCTTCCTACCTCGTCCTCTTCTTCTCTCTCTCTCCCCTCTTCTCCTCTCTCTCTCTCTCCTCTCTCTCTCACTCTTTTTCTTTCCTCCCTCTCTCTCCCCTCTCTCTCTTTCCTCTCTCTCTCCTTCTCTCTCTCTCTCTCTCTCTCCTCTCCCTCTATCTCTCCTCCTCTCTCCTCTCTCCTCTCTCTCAATATCTATCCCTACTCATGGCATACTAGAGGACTTAAGATTCATGGGAAGATGAGAGGTTAAGACTATATGGGAAAGATAAGAGGAACTTAAGAGTACATGGAAAGGGTAGAAGACTTAAGCTATATGGGAAAGATAGAGTACGTGGGTACATGAGTACATGGGAAGGATAGGAGAAGGACTTAAGACTAGAATGGGGGGGAAAAAAGAGTACATGGGTACATGAGTACATTTGGAAGGATAGGAGAAGAATTAAGAGTACATAGAAAAAGAGATGCAGGCCCTTGGGAGTCAACAGCGGGGTTTGGGTCTGTTTGGCCGATTTCCCTTCCCAAAACCAGTTTAAAGAGCTTCTTTTTGTTTAAAGGGTGTGAATAAAAGAATAGGCAAATTTAAAATAGGAGAGTTTGCTAGAACTTTTGTATTTGGGTGGATGGGAGGGTTTTGATGGGGACGGGTGGTTGTCCCTTGTTTTTTGGGGGGGGGCAATTGCCCCGTCGGGGGAAATAGCAGTAATCGTTAGAGTGGGAGGAATGTATGTTCTAAGAGGGGGTCGGTGCCCGTGGTAAGTGAAAGTTTATGAAACTGAAAAGGGGGGCATTTTGTGGGTTTGGGGAATGAAAGGGTTAGGGAAAAAAAGATAAAGGTTTAGAGAGCAAGGTAGGATTGGTTTTTTTAGAGTAGGAACGTGTTTTTAGCAGGAAGGTTAGTGGGTTTTGTAAGAGGGGGGGGGGCAGGTGGGGAGAGCAAACTTGTAACGTGTTTTCGCAATGTTTAGTGGGTGTTAAGGGGCGGGTGCGGGTTTGGAGGGGGCAAAAATTGAAAAACGTTTTGGGCAGCAGAGGTTAGTGGGTTGAAAGGGAAGGGCGGGTGCAGGTGGGGAGGGGCAAACATTGATAAAACGGGTTTTGTAGCAGCTTTTGGTTTTGTGGGTTTTGGGGGGGTTTGCGGTGGGAGAAAAAGGAAAAATTGAAAAACGTGTGAAAGCGCAGTGTTAGTGGGGGAAAAGGAGGGCGGGGTGCGGTGGGGAGAGCAAACTTTGAAAAACGTTTTGAAAGCAGCAGATGTTAGGGGGTTTGTAAGAGGGGGGGTTTGAAGGTGGGGGAGAGAAAAACATTGTAACGTGTTTTTTTAGCGCGTTGTTAGTGGGTTTTTGGGAAGGGCGGGTGCGGGTTTGGGGGAGCAAACATTGTTTAAACTTTGTTTTGAAAGCAGATGTTAGTGGGTTTTGTAAGAGGGCGGGTAAAGGGGGGGGAGAGCAAACTTTGAAAAACTTTGTTTTTAGCAGAGATTTTAGGGGGTTTGAAAAGGGGGCGGGGGGCAGGTGGGGGAGGAAAACAACTTGATAACCCCCGTTTTGTAGCACCCGAGGGTTAGGGGGTTGAAAAGAGGGGGGGGTGAAAGGTGGGGGGGAGAAAACCTTTTGATAACGTGTGTAGCAGCAGATGTTAGGGGGTTTGTTTTTGTGGGGGGGGGTGCAGGTGGGAGAGCAAACATTGATAACGTGTGTAGCAGCAGATGTTAGTGGGTTTTTGGGGGGGGGGTGCAGGGGGGGAGACCCAAACATTGAAAAAAGTTTTGTAGCAGCAGAGGGTTAGGGGGGTGAAAGAGGGGGGGTTGCAGGTGGGGAGAAAGCAAACATTGATAAGTTTTGTAGCAGCAGATGTTAGGGGGGTGTAAGAGGGGGGGTTTGCAGGTGGGAAGACCCAAACTTTGAAAAAACGTGTGTAGCGCAGATTTTTGGGGGGGGTTTTTGAGGGCGGGTGCAGGGGGGGAGAGAAAAACATTGAAAACGAGGTAGCAGGAGATTTTTAGGGGGGTTTGTAAGAGGGCGGGTGCAGGTGGGGGGAGAAAAAACATTGAAAAACGTGTGTAGCAGCAGATGTTAGGGGTTAAGAGGGCGGGGTGCTTGGGGGGGGAGAGAAAAACATTGTTAACGTGGAAGCAGCAGGGGTTGGGGGGTTTGAAAAGAGGGGGGGGGTGCAGGTGGGGAAGACCCCAAAATTGAAAAACGTGTGTTGCAGCAGTTTTTAGTGGGGTAAGAGGGCGGGTGCAGGTGGGGAGGGGCAAACTTTGATAAGGGAATTTGGAAAGGCAGCAGATGTTGGGGGTTGAAAGAGGGCGGGTGCAGGTGGGGAGAGAAAAAATTGAAAACCCGGGGTTGTTGTAGCAGCAAAAGTTAGTGGGTGTAAGAGGGCGGGTGCAGGTGGGGAGGGGCAAAATTGATAACGTGTGTAGAGCAAAAGTTAGTGGGTGTAAGAGGGCGGGGGGGGGGGGAGAGCAAACATTGAAAAACGCGGTTGTAGCAGCGATGTTAGGGGGTTTGTAAGAGGGGGGGGAAGGTGGGGGGAGAGGCGAACATTGATAACGTGTTTTACCCAGCGATGTTGTGGGTGAAAGGGGGGGTGCAGGTGGGGAGGAAAAACTTTGAAAACGTGTGTAAGAGCAGATTTTAGTGGGTGAAAGGGGAGGGGGGGTTGCAGTGGGGGGGTGGGGCAAACTTTTGAAAAACGTGTGTAACAGCAGATGTTAGTGGGTGTAAGGGGGCCGGGTCCCAGGGGGGGAGGGGGCAAACTTTGGGGGAAATTGTTTGAGGAAAAATTGGAGTGGTTAGGGGAAAAGGGGTTGCTTTAAAGGGAAAAGTTTGTACATGAAATGTCTGGAGGGAAAAAGGGTTTTAATTTAAGAGATTTGAAAAAAGAAAAGCCGGGGAGAGAGGAGAGAGAGAGAGAAAAAGAGGGGGAGGAAGGGAGAAGAGAGAGAAGAAAGTGAGTTTTTAAATTAACAAATTAATTTTCCAGTTAATAATTAGGAGATATTTAGGTAGTATGCCTGGAGGGTGTTCCGGGGGTCAGCGGCCCCCGGGTTTCCCGTCCATGACCAGGCTTCCAGGGATCGGGCCCGATCAAACAGGCTGTTACTGCTAGCTACAGCGACCGACGTAGGGAACCCCAGAATGCTGGTCAGGTAAAGACAAAAAGGGGCCTATCCAGCGCCTTTTTGAAGACAGTAAGGGGTCTTGAAGGGCAGCCCAAGACTTGAAACAGTTAGGGGTTTTTTGGGGACCCGTCCCCGGGGTCTTGAAGGCAGCCAGGGGTCTTGAAGAAAGTAAGGGGGTTTTTTGAAGACAGCCAGTTGGGTCTTGAAGACAGTTAGGGGTCTTTTGGGGGCAGTCAGGGGTCTTGAAAAACGCAAGGGGCTTGGGAAAACAGTTAGGGGTCTTTAAGACAGGGAAGGGGTCTTGAGAAGCCAAATGACTTGAAGACAGGGTTTTTGGGGCTTGAGGACAGTCAGGGGGGCTTTGGGGGGGGGGGGGGGGGAAAACAGCCAGGGGTCCTTTGGGAAAACAGTTAGGGGTCTTGAGGGGCAGTCAGGGGGCTTGAAGACAGTTTGGGATCTTGAAAAAACCGGGGGCTTTGGAAAACAGGGGGGGGGTTTTTTGGGGGGGGAAAAAGTTTGGGGGTTTTTTAGGGCAGCCAGGGGTCTTGAAGACAGTCAGGGATCTTGAAAACAACCCGGGGTCTTGAAAACGGCCCCGGGGTTTTTGGGGACGGGGGTTTTTAAAAACGTAAGGGGGCTTGAAGGAAAAGCCCGTTTATCTTGAAGACCCCAGGGGTTTTTGAAGGGGCCTGGGTCTTGAAGGGCAGTTAGGGGTCTTGAAGATAGTCAGGGTTTGAAAACAACCAGGGGTTTTTGAAGACCCGCCAGGGATCTTGAAAACAGCCAGGTGTCTTGAAGGGCAGCCAGGTTTTCTTGAAAAGTCAGGGGTCTTTAAAAACAGTCAGGTTTTTCTTTGGGAAAACAACCAGGGTTTTCCCTTTAAAACAGCCAAAGGGGTTTTTGAAGACAATCAGGGGGCCCTTTTAAAAACAGGGCCCGGGGGGTTTTTGAAAACAGCCAGGGGTCTTTAAGACAGCCAGGTGTCTTTTAAGACAGAGGTGCCTTGCAGTCAGGGGGCTTGAAGACAGTAGGGGTCTGAAGGGCAACCGGGTCCTTGAAGGGCAGCAGGGGTCTTGAAAACAACCCGGGGTCTTGAGGCAGTTTAGGGATCTTTAAGCAACCAGGGGTCTTTAAGGGCAGTCAGGGGGGGGGGTCTTGAAGACAACCGGGTCCTTTAAGACCGTCGGGATCTTGAAGCCAAAAGGGGTCTTGAAGGCAGTCAAGGGGTTTTTGAAAACAACCAGGGGGGCTTGAAAAAACCCGCCAGGGAAACTTGAAAAACAGCCGGTGTCTTGAAAGGGGGGGTCTTTTAAGACATTCAGGTGTCTTGGAAAAACAAAACCCGGGGGCCCGGAAAACAGCCAGGGGGGCTTGAAAAAAAAAAACCCCCCCTGGTCCTTGAAAACGCCAGGGGTTTGAAAAAAAACCAGGGGCCTTTTTAAGACAACCAGGGGCCTTTTAAGACAACCAGGGATCTTGGGAAAAACAAACCCGGGTCCTTGAAAAACAGCCCGGGGTCTTTAAAACAACCAGGGTCCTTGGAAAACAGCCAGGGGTTTTTAAGCAACCAGGGGCCTTTAAGACAACCAGGGATCTTGAAAACAACCAGGGGGCCTTGAAAGACAGTCAGGGGGGCTTGAAGACAAACCGGGGCCTTGGGAAAAAAAGCCCGGGGTCCCTTTAAGACAACCCGGGGCCTTGAAAACAGCCAGGGATCTTTAAGACAGCCAGGGGGCTTGAAAAAAACAAGGGGGGCCCTTTAAAACAAACCAAAAGGGTCTTGAAGACACCAGGGGCCCTTTAAGCAACCAGGGATCTTGAAGGCAACCAGGGGCCTTGAAGACAACCCCGGGATCTTGAAGACAAAAAGGGGGCCTTGAGGGCATCCGGGGTCTTGGAAAAACAAACCCGGGTTCCCTTTAAGACAGCCGGGGGGCTTTAAGACAAACCAAAGGGGCCTTGAAGGGCGCCCGGGGTCTTGAAAACAAAAACCCGGGTCCTTGAAAAACAGCCAGGGGGGCTTGAAGACAACCAGGGTCCTTGAAGACCCCGGCCCGGGGTCTTGGGAAAAAAAAAACCCGGGTCCTTGAAGACAGCCCGGGGGGCTTGAAGACAACCGGGGCCCTTTAAAAAAACCAGGGATATTTAAGACAAAACCCGGGGCCTTTTAAAAACAGCCAGGGGTCTTTAAGACAACCAGGGGGTTTTCCTTTTTTAAAACAGCCCGGGGGCTTTTAAGACAAAACCCGGGGGCCTTGAAGACAGCCCGGGGTCTTGAAGAAAAACCGGGGCCTTTAAGACAGCCAGGGGTCTTGAAGCAACCAGGGTCCCTTTAAAAACAGCCAAAGGGGGCTTGGGGACAAAACCGGGGGCCTTGAAGCAGCCGGGGTTTGAAGACAAACCCGGGATTTTTGAAGACAACCAGGGTCCTTGGAAAACAGCCAGGGGTCTTGAAGACAACCAGGGTCCTTGAAAAAAAAGAGGGGGGCTTTTAAAAAAGCCCGGGTCCCCTTTAAGGAAAAGCCAAAAGGGGGCTTGAAGACAACCCGGGGGGGTTGAAAACAGCCCGGGGGTTTTGAAGCAACCCGGGTCCTGAAGACCCCGGGGGTTCTTGGGAAAAAAACCCGGGATCTTTAGACAACCGGGTCCTGAAGGACACCAGGGGTCTTGAAGACAACCCGGGTCCTTGAAGAAAACCCGGGGTTTGAAGACAACCAGGGTCCCTTTAAGACAACAAAGGGGGCCCTTTAAAACAAACCCGGAATCTATTTGGGAATCTCCTTTTTATTTGGTGGGAGTTTAGGGAAACGTCTTGGGTGACTAAAAACTGTGTTGTGTGTTTTGGTACCCGTGGTGCCCTTTTCCCCTGGGGGAATTTTTGCCCGGTTTTGCCCATTTTTTGACTGTCGGGAGGGATGATTTCCCCCCCCCCCGGATGGGAGAGGATGTGTTGCAGAGTTGTTGAATGTTTTATGATAGGAAGGTGGTGATACCATGCCCTGGGGGCCAGGGACGGATTTACTGTGAAAACTAATGAAGCTTAAGCTTTAGGGCCCCCAACCCCCGGGGGGGCCCCCCGGAGCCCCGGGTTTGTCCACATTTCTTAAAAAGGGAAGGGGGTTTTTTTAAATAATAATAATAATAAATAGTTTTTAATTCAAATAGAATTTATATTAAATAAAAAATTTAAAAAATGATAAGAAAAAAGACGTTAAAAAGAAGGGAAAAAGAAGAAATACAAGGGAAAAAGAAAGAGAAGAATTTAAAAAGTAGAAAACCCCCCCCGGAAAAAAAAGAAAAAAATAATGTCAGGGATTTTAAGGGGTCATCAGGTATTTCCCGCCAACCCCATTAAAAAACCCAATTACCTCCCCCCCAGAAAAATTACCCCCCGAGTAAATACCCCTCATCTAATGGAGTGTTCCACCCTTTCATACCACCCGTTGTAAAGGGAGGTTAATATCCTTGTAAGGTAATGGGAAGATTAAAGGGGAAAGGGGGGCTTAAAGGGAAAGGGGGGAAAGGGGGGGTTTAAAAGGGGGAAGGGGGGAGAGTAAAGGATGAAGGGGAGAATTTTTAAAAAGGGAGGGGGTGGGGAACATGGTTGAGGGAAAAACTTAAAAACAGGTATTAGGAAAAACTAAGCAGAGTTATTAGTGTTGGGATGCAGGGTGGATGTTTGGGGGGGAAAAAGTGGGCGGGTGGGCGGGGCCCTGGGGAGGAGGGAAGGTCACTGGAAAAAACGTCAAAAAAGACAGGGATGGACACGGAGGTGGACGGGTTACTGGAACAACAAACAGGGGGGTTGGGGGCATGGAACAACAAAAAGGGAGGTGGGAGGGGGGGTGGGAAAAACAAAACGGGGGGTGGGAGGGTCCACCCCGGAACAAGACGGGAGGGGAGGGGGCACTGGAAACAAGGACAGGGGGGTGGAAGGGTCACTGGAAAAAGACAGGGAGGTGGGCGGGTAAATGGAAAACCCCCCCAAACCCCCGGGGGTGGACGGGGGCCAAATGGAACCCCCCCCTGACAAAGGGAAGGGGGACCCCCCCCCAAAACACTGGAACAACAAAACAGGGAGGGGGGAGGGGTACTGGAAAAAAGACAGGGAGGTGGACGGGGTTAAATGGAACAAAACAAGGGAGGGGGGGTCACTGGAAAAAAAAACAAAGGGAGGTGGACGGGTCACTGGAACAACAAGACAGGGAGGTGGACGGGTCACTGGAACAAGACAGGGAGGTGGACGGGTCACTGGAACAACAAGACAGGGAGGTGGACGGGTCACTGGAACAAGACAGGGAGGTGGACGGGTCACTGGAACAAGACAGGGAGGTGGACGGGTCACTGGAAAAAAGGGACAGGGAGGGGGAAGGGTATTGGAACAACAAGACAGGGAGGTGGACGGGTCACTGGAACAACAAGACAGGGAGGTGGACGGGTCACTGGAACAACAAGACAGGGAGGTGGACGGGTCACTGGAAAACAAGACAGGGAGGTGGAGGGGTTTCGCTGGGAACAACAAGCCCAGGGACGTGGACGGGTCATGGAACAAGACAGGGAGGTGGACGGGTCACTGGAACAAGACAGGGAGGTGGACGGGTCACTGGAACAACAAGACAGGGAGGTGGACGGGTCACTGGAACAACAAGACAGGGAGGTGGACGGGTCACTGGAACAAGACAGGGAGGTGGACGGGTCATGGAACAAGAAGGGAGGTGGAGGGGGTCACCGGAACAACAAGACAGGGAGGTGGAGGGTCACGGGAAAACACAAGACAGGGAGGTGGACGGGTCACTGGAACAACAAGACAGGGAGGTGGACGGGTCACTGGAACAACAAGACAGGGAGGTGGACGGGTCACTGGAACAACAAGACAGGGAGGTGGACGGGTCACTGGAACAAGACAGGGAGGTGGACGGGTCACTGGAACAACAAGACAGGGGGTGGACGGGTCACTGAAACAAAAGACAGGGAGGTGGGGCGGGTCACGGGAAAACAACAAGACAGGGGAGGTGGACGGGTCACTGGAACAACAAGACAGGGAGGTGGACGGGTCACTGGAACAACAAGACAGGGAGGTGTACGGGCCACTGGAACAACAAGACAGGGAGGTGGACGGGTCACTGGAACACTGTGACCTGACCAGTGCTCCAGGAGGGAGAGAAACGTCGCCACAGTGGTTCTAAAGTGCGTACGTAAACTTTTATGTTATTCATCTTATTTATCGTCTTATTCATTGTCTTATTCATCATTCTTCGTCTTATTGTCTTATTCATTGTCTTATTCATCATTCTTCGTCTTATTGTCTTATTCATCAAGTTGCCATTACTTACCTGTGTTAATTAATTCCCTTTTTCGCACCTTACATTGTTCTCGCGTCCCGGATGCTGCCTTCATTCCTCTCGTACTCTGGGACCCTGGATGCTGCCTTCATTCCTCGTACTCTGGGACCCTGGATGCTGCCTTCATTCATCTCGTACTCTGGGACCCTGGATGCTGCCTTCATTCCTCTCGTACTCGGGGACCCTGGATGCTGCCTTCATTCCTCTCATACTCTGGGACCCTGGATGCTGCCTTCATTCCTCTCATACTCTGGGACCCTGGATGCTGCCTTCATTCCTCTCGTACTCTGGGACCCTGGATGCTGCCTTCATTCCTCTCGTACTCTGGGACCCTGGATGCTGCCTTCATTCCTCTCGTACTCTGGGACCCTGGATGCTGCCTTCATTCCTCTGTACTCTGGGACCCTGGATGCTCCCTTCATTCCTCTCGTACTTGGGACCTGGATGCTGCCTTCATTCCCTCGTACTCTGGGACCCCAGATGCTGCCTTCATTCCTCTCGTACTCTGGGACCCTGGATGCTGCCTTCATTCCTCTCGTACTCTGGGACCCCGGATGCTGCCTTCATTCCTCTCGTACTCTGGGACCCTGGATGCTGCCTTCATTCCTCTCGTACTCTGGGACCCTGGATGCTGCCTTCATTCCTCTCGTACTCTGGGACCCGGATGCTGCCTTCATTCCTCTCGTACTCTGGGACCCTGGATGCTGCCTTCATTCCTCTCGTACTCTGGGACCCTGGATGCTGCCTTCATTCCTCTCGTACTCTGTGACCCTGGATGCTGCCTTCATTCCTCTCGTACTCTGGGACCCTGGATGCTGCCTTCATTCCTCTCGTACTCTGGGACCCTGGATGCTGCCTTCATTCCTCTCGTACTCTGGGACCCTGGATGCTGCCTTCATTCCTCTCGTACTCTGGGACCCCGGATGCTGCCTTCATTCCTCTCGTTCTCTGGGACCCTGGATGCTGCCTTCATTCCTCTCGTACTCTGGGACCCTGGATTCTGCCTTCATTCCTCTCGTACTCTGGGGCTCTGGATGCTGCCTTCATTCCTCGTACTCTGGGACCCTGGATGCTGCCTTCATTCCTCTCGTACTCTGGGACCCTGGATGCTGCCTTCATTCCTCTCGTACTCGGGGCCCGGGATGCTGCCTTAAATTCCCTCTCGTACTCTGGGACCTGGATGCTGCCTTCATTCCTCTGTACTCGGGGGACCCTGGTGCTGCCTTCATTCCTCTGTACTCTGGGACCCTGGATGCTGCCTTCATTCCTCTCGTACTCTGGGACCCTGGATGCTGCCTTCATTCCTCTCGTACTCTGGGACCCTGGATGCTGCCTTCATTCCTCTCGTACTCGAACCCCGGATGCTGCCTTCATTCCTCTCGTACTCTGGGACCCTGGATGCTGCCTTCATTCCTCTCGTACTCTGGGACCCTGGATGCTGCCTTCATTCCTCTCGAACTCTGGGACCCTGGATGCTGCCTTCATTCCTCTCGTACTCTGGGACCCCGGATGCGGGCCTTCATTCCTCTCGTACTCTGGGACCCTGGTTTGCTGCCTTCATTCCTCTCGTACTCTGGAACCCTGGATGCTGCCTTCATTCCTCTCGTACTCTGGGACCCCGGATGCTGCCTTCATTCCTCTCGTACTCTGGGACCCTGGATGCTGCCTTCATTCCTCTCGTACTCTGGGACCCTGGATGCTGCCTTCATTCCTCTCGTACTCTGGGACCCTGGATGCTGCCTTCATTCCTCTCGTACTATGGGACCCTGGATGCTGCCTTCATTCATCTCGTACTCTGGAACCCTGGATGCTGCCTTCATTCCTCTCGTACTCTGGAACCTCGGATGCTGCCTTCATTCCTCTCGTACTCTGGGACCCCGGATGCTGCCTTCATTCCTCGTACTCTGGGACCCTGGATGCTGCCTTCATTCCTCTCGTACTCTGGGACCCCGGATGCTGCCTTCATTCCTCGTACTCTGGGACCCTGGATGCTGCCTTCATTCCTCTCGTGCTCTGGAACCCCGGATGCTGCCTTCATTCCTCTCGTACTCTGGGACCGTGGATGCTGCCTTCATTCCTCTCGTACTCTGGGACCGTGGATGCTGCCTTCATTCCTCTCGTACTCTGTGCCCCTGGTGCTGCCTTCATTCCTCTCGTATTTGGGGGACCCTGGATGCTGCCTTCATTCCTCTCGTCTCGGGAAACCCCCGGATGCTGCCCTTCATTCCTCTCGTACTCTGGGACCCCGGATGCTGCCTTCATTCCTCTCGTACTCTGGGACCCTGGATGCTGCATTCATTCCTTTCGTACTCTGGGACCTGGATGCTGCCTTCATTCCTTCGTATTTGGGGGACCCCGGATGTGCCTTCATTCCTCTCGTACTCTGGGACCCTGGATGCTGCCTTCATTCCTCTCGTACTCTGGGACCCTGGATGCTGCCTTCATTCCTCTCGTACTCGGGACCTGGATGTTGCCTTCTTTCCCTTTCTCGTACTCTGGGACCCTGGATGCTGCCTTCATTCCTCTCGTACTCTGGGACCCCGGATGCTGCCTTCATTCCTCTCGAAATCTGGAACCCGGATGCTCCCTTTCATTCCTCTCGTACTCTGGGACCCTGGATGCTGCATTCATTCTTCTCGTACTCTGGGACCCTGGATGCTGCCTTCATTTCCTCTCGTACTTTGGGCCCCGGGATGTTTGCCTTCATTCCTCTCGTACTCTGGGCCCCCGGATGCTGCCTTCATTCCTCTCGTACTCTGGGACCCTGGATGCTGCCTTCATTCCTTCGTACTCTGTGACCTTGGATGTTTGCCTTCATTCCTCTCGTACTCTGGGACCTGGATGCTGCCTTCATTCCTCTCGTACTCTGGGGACCCGGATGCTGCCTTCATTCCTCTCGTACTCTGTGACCCTGGATGCTGCCTTCATTCCTCTCGTACTCTGGGACCCTGGATGCTGCTTTCATTCCTCTCGTACTCTGTGACCGTGGATGCTGCCTTCATTCCTCTCGTACTCTGGGACCCTGGATGCTGCCTTCATTCCTCTCGTACTCTGGGACCCCGGATGCTGCCTTCATTCCTCTCGTACTCTGTGACCCTGGATGCTGCCTTCATTCCTCTCGTACTCTGGGACCCCGGATGCTGCCTTCATTCCTCTCGTACTCTGTGACCCTGGATGCTGCCTTCATTCCTCTCGTACTCTGGGACCCCAGATGCTGCTTTCATTCCTCTCGTACTCTGGGACCCCGGATGCTGCCTTCATTCCTCTCGTACTCTGTGACCGTGGATGCTGCCTTCATTCCTCTCGTACTCTGGGACCCTGGATGCTGCCTTCATTCCTCTCGTACTCTGGGACCCTGGATGCTGCCTTCATTCCTCTCGTACTCTGGGACCCCAGATGCTGCCTTCATTCCTCTCGTACTCTGGGACCCCAGATGCTGCCTTCATTCCTCTCGTACTCTGGGACCCCAGATGCTGCCTTCATTCCTCTCGTACTCTGGGACCCCAGATGCTGCCTTCATTCCTCTCGTACTCTGGGACCCTGGATGCTAGTTACCTGTTGTCAGAGGTACTTGTCAATAGACACTTATTCTGTGTTGCGTGCTGCTGTACGTACTACTTCGTAGAGCGAAACGTTGCTATTTAAGGTTTTTTGTGTTCCTGGTGTTACGACTTACTAACAACTTGTGTTCCTGGTGGCTAACTTACAAAGAAATTGAGAATTGTTGTTTCACATATGCTGGCACTGGTTTACAAGTTGGGATGTGTACAACTTTGGGCGCTTCTAAGTCCGAGACCTGATCATTTGAAGCTGAAAGCGTATCTCAGCGTACTAATACGCACCCCTGGAACACTGTGTGCCATTATGCTGCGTAAACATGTGCGTGTAGGATATGAGAATGATGGTGGAATGGTCCAGATTGAACCTGGAGAGGGCAATTGTTGATGGTAATGCTAAGTTAGTTGGTGACCACCACCTGGGGCTTGATACGGCGTACACTGTGAGTGGCCCTATAAAATGCCAACAAAAACAAGATCACTGTCTCGGTACTCAAGGCTCCGGGTTCAACTCCTTCCTTATTACTGTATCTAGGCTTGGTTTGGTGTGTGCAGAGGCAGGGTTATGTGGTGGGGGTGAGCATTGTGTGTATGTTGGGGTAAATGGGATGGAGGTTGTAGCTGTGTTCTGTGTTAGGTGGTGCTTTGCAAAGCACCACCTACCTAACAACACAGGAGTCACATGATCATATTATCTACATGTCCTCATTCCAATGTTATTCTTCAGGTCACCATGCGTCACTCACACCTCACTCTCCGCCTATATATACTGTCTTTTAACCTCTGTATGTTAGAAGTCTCTAGGCACCATGATGGTAATGCTGGTGCAGTGGTAAGGATGAATGGGAGGATGTTGGCACCTGGGGAAGAAGTTGATATCCTTGGGGTGAAATTTGACTCCAAACTAACCATGAAGAACCATGTTGTAAATCTTGCAAACAAGGCAGCCAGGAAGCTTACAGCACTTCGCCGTATCTCGCATCTGCTTGACAGTAGGGGTTGCAAGATCCTGTACGAGGCACAAGTACGCTCACACCTTGAGTATGCCTGCCCCTCCCCCTCTTATCTGCGACTGCTTGACAGAGTGGAGAACAGAGCAAGACGTCTCATCTCTCGCCTGGACCAATTCTGGATAGATCTGTTATTTCAGCAGAGCCTTCAACACAGGAGGGATGTGGGTGACCTTACTGTTATGTACAAGGCCAATATTGTAAAAGTTCCACACTTGGATCCACTTCGAGGACAGCGTGAAACAAGCTTCTATACCACAAGACGGGCAGAAAGCAGCAACTTCACTCTGGCTGTACCCTTCTCCAGAACATTACTCCATCTGAGATCATTTATCTCCAGGATGACTCGAGTATGGAACACATTCGTACAGCATTATGATGTCAACGAGATAAAGTCAGTTGATCAAATGAAAATGCTGGCCCACAGATGGCTCCAACTTCATCCTGTTCCCTACTTGTATGTTTCATAACAATAAAAATGCTTTCAAATGAGCTGATGTAGGTAACAGCTCTTAGCTTGCCAATAAAGTTATGAATCCTTAACCTGTAAATAGCTTGTCAATAAAGCTAGGGATCCTTAACCTTGTCAAACCCTGTGTAAAAAAAAGTGGCCAGAGTTCCAGGACCGAAACGTTGTCTAATAAATATGCCCTAGTAAAGAAAAACCATACCACGGTTGGGGTTAGAACCCGCGATCAGAGTCATAAAATTCCAGACCGACGGTTAGCCACTGGGCCAGCTGGCTAACCTTCCTATGGTATATACATGGATGAATCTTATTGTAGCCAGCTGGCCCAGTGGCTAACGCGTCGGTCTGGAGTTTTATGATAGATCGCGGGTTCTATCCCCACCCGTGTCATTACAATTTCGTGAGTCAATATGCCCTAGTGTTTGCTTACCTGTCTTTCTAAACCATTTGATAGGTATGTATTACCCAGATTTATACCAGGTTATAACCTGTGTATACACTGTGCAGGGGTGATGTTCTGAACCTATCTCGTATAATTTATTAATCCACGTCGTAATAATGGTAAAAGGACACAAGTACAACTAATGTGACATTTTATTGTGGCAACGTTTCGCTCTCCAGGAGCTTTATCAAGCTGGTATAAACAATACATGGACACGAGGATATATACTCTAGAAATTAAAGTGAGGTGCAAATCATAAAAATAATCGTTGTAGGTATTAATAGTAGTGGTAGCATCAGTAATAGTAGTAGTAGTAATAGTAGTAGCAGTAGTAGTTTAGCAGCAGTAGTAGTAGTGATTATGGTGGTGGTAATAGTAGTACTAATATTGTGGTAATAGTAGTACTAATATTGTTCCTATATTGTTTGTACCGGCTTAGCAAAGCTCCTGGAGAGCGAAACGTTGCCACAGTAAAACGTTGCATTAGCTGCACGTATGTTCTAATCTACGATATTCATTTATAACCCTCTCCAGTACAGTATGTAGTACCGACAAGGTGGTCAGTAAGACACGTGTGCAGCACAGTAAGACACATGTGCAGCACAGTAAGACACATGTGCAGCACAATAAGACACATGTGCAGCACACAATAAGACACATGTGTAACACTTGTGTGTCTATATAGGGCGCCTCTCTTTGGCAGTAAAAATACCCGGGCGTTACACACGTGGAACCGGTTAGTGTATTCAAGGTGTGGTCCGATAAGCAGGTCTTAAACTATGGGCATGAGGTCACAGTTCGCAGAACAAGGGTTTATTACTACGACGTTTCGCTCAGTGTAGAGCTTTATCAAATGATGGAGGATAAGGCTCTGTTCTGTCTTGGACGGATGTTTAGTTGTAGGATGCTGGGATGACTGATC
>NC_069452.1:5682199-5874699 GCF_026875155.1 Cherax quadricarinatus
TATAGTGCATGTTGTAGTGAGGTAGTGATTCTATAGTGCCAGTGTTGTAGTGATGGTAGTGATTGTATAGTGCCAGTGTTGTAGTGATGGTAGTGATCTTATGTGCATGTTGTAGTGTTGTATAGTGCCGTGTTGTAGTGATGTATGTTGTATAGTGCCAGTGTTGTAGGATTGTATAGTGCCATTTGTTGAAGTGATGGTAGTGATTGTATAGTGCCAGTGTTGTAGTGTGGTGTGATTGTATAGTGCCAGTGTTGTAGTAATTGTATAGTGCCAGTGTTGTAGTGATGGTAGTGATTGTATAGTGCCAGTGTTGTAGTGATTGTATAGTGCAGTGTTGTAGTGATGGTAGTGATTGTATGTGCCAGTGTTGTAGTGATTGTATAGTGCCAGTGTTGTAGTGATGGTAGTGATTGTATAGTGCCACAGTGTTGTTAGTGATTGTATAGTGCCAGTGTGTAGTGATTGTATAGTGCCAGTGTTGTAGTGAGGTAGTGATTGTATGTGCCAGTGTTGTAGTAATTGTATAGTGCCGTGTTGTAGTGATTGTATATGCCAGTGTTGTTAGTGATGGTAGTGATTGTATAGTGCCAGTGTTGTAGTAATGTATGTGCCAGTGTTGTAGTGATTGTTAATGCCAGTGTTGTGTGATGGTAGGATTGTATAGTGCCAGTGTTGTAGTGATTGTATAGTGCCAGTGTTGTAGTGATTGTATAGTGCCAGTGTTGTAGTGATGGTAGTGATTGTATAGTGCCAGTGTTGTAGTGTGGTAGTGATTGTATAGTGTCAGTGTTGTGTGATGGTAGTGATTTGTATAGTGCCAGGTTGTGATGTGATGGCAGTGATTGTATAGTGCCAGTGTTGTGATGGTAGTGATTGTATAGTGCCAGTGGTAGTGTTGTATAGTGCCAGTGTTGTAGTGATTGTATAGTGCAGTGTTGTAGTGATGGTAGTGATTGTATAGTGCCAGTGTTGTAGTAATTGTATAGTGCCAGTGTTGTAGTGATTGTATAGTGCCAGTGTTGTAGTGAGGTAGTGATTTATAGTGCCAGTGTTGTAGTGATTGTATAGTGCCAGTGTTGTAGTGATTGTATAGTGCCAGTGTGTAGTGATGTAGTGATTGTATAGTGCCAGTGTTGTAGTGATTGTATAGTGCCAGTGTTGTAGTGATGGTAGTGATTGTATAGTGCCAGTGTTGTAGTGATGGTAGTGATTGTATAGTGTCAGTGTTGTAGTAATTGTATAGTGCCAGTGTTGTAGTGATTGTATGTGCAGTGTGTAGGTTGTATAGTGCCAGTGTTGTGTGATTGTAAGTGCCAGTGTTTAGTGATTGTATAGTGCCAGTGTTGTAGTGATTGTATAGGCAGTGTTGTAGTGATGGTAGTGATTGTATAGTGCCAGTGTTGTAGTGATGGTAGTGATTGTATAGTGCCAGTGTTGTAGTGATGGTAGTGATTGTATAGTGCCAGTGTTGTAGTGATGGTAGTGATTGTATAGTGCCAGTGTTGTAGTAATTGTATAGTGCCAGTGTTGTAGTGATTGTATAGTGCCAGTGTTGTAGAGATTGTATAGTGCAGTGTTGTAGTGTTGTATAGTGCAGTGTGTGATTGTATAGTGCCAGTGTGTGATTGTATAGTGCCAGTGTTGTAGTGATGGTAGTGATTGTATAGTGCCAGTGTTGTAGTGATGGTAGTGATTGTATAGTGCCAATGTTGTAGTGATGGTAGTGATTGTATGATGTGCCAGTGTTGTAGTATTGTATAGTGCCAGTGTTGTAGTGATTGTATAGTGCCAGTGTTGTAGTGATTGTATAGTGCCAGTGTTGTAGTGATTGTATAGTGCCAGTGTTGTAGTGATTGTATAGTGCCAGTGTTGTAGTGATGGTAGTGATTGTATAGTACCAGTGTTTGTATTGTTGTGCCAGTGTTGTAGTGATTATATAGTGGCAGTGTTGTAGTGATGGTAGTGATTGTGTAGTGCCAGTGTGTAGTGATGGCAGTGATTGTATAGTGCCAGTGTTGTAGTGATGGTAGTGATTGTGTAGTGCCAGTGTTGTAGTGATTGTATAGTGCCAGAGTTGTAGTGATGGCAGTGATTGTATAGTGCCAGTGTTGTAGTGATGGTAGTGATTATATAGTGCCAGTGTTGTAGTGATGGTAGTGATTGTATAGTGCCAGTGTTGTAGTGATGGTAGTGAGTGTATAGTGCCAGTGTTGTAGTGATTGTATAGTGTCAATGTTGTAGTGATGGTGTGATTGTATAGTGCCTGTCGTAGTGTTGTTAGTGCCATGTGTAGTGATTGTATAGTGCCAGTGTTGTAGTGATGGTATGTGATTGTATAGTGCCATGTTGTAGTGATTGTATAGTGAGTGTTGTGAGGTGGATTGTATAGTGCCAGTGTTGTAGTGATGGTAGTGATTGTATAATGCCAGTGTTGTAGTGATGGTAGTGCCAGTGTTGTATATTGTATCGGGCCAGTGTTGTAGTGATGGTAGTGATTCTATAGTGCCAGTGTTGTAGTGATGGTAGTGGTTGTATAGTGCAATGTTGTAGTGATGGTAGTGATTGTATATGCCAGTGTTGTAGTGAGGGTAGTGATTGTATAGTGCCAGTGTTGTAGTGATGGTAGTGATTGTATGTGCCAGTTTTGTAGTGATGGTAGTGATTGTATAGTGCCAGTGTTGTAGTGATGGTAGTGATTGTATAGTGCCAGTGTTGTGATGGTAGTAATTGTATAGTGCCAGTGTTGTAGTGATGGTAGTGATTGTATAGTGCCAGTGTTGTGATGGTAGTAATTGTATAGTGCCAGTGTTGTGATGGTAGTGATTGTATAGTGGCAGTGTTGTAGTGATGGTAGTGATTGTATAGTGCCAGTGTTGTGATGGTAGTAATTGTATAGTGCCAGTAGTTGTGAGGTAGTAATTGTTAGTGCGTGTTTGATGGTGTGATTGTATAGTGGCAGTGTTGTAGTGATGGTAGTGATTGTTATAGTGCCAGTGTTGTGATGGTAGTAATTGTATAGTGCCAGTGTTTTAGTGATGGTAGTGATTGTATAGTGCCAGTGTTGTAGTGATGGTAGTGATTGTATAATGCCAGTGTTGTAGTGATGTGTATAGTGCCAGTGTTGTAATATGGTAGTGATTGTATGTGTCCAGTGTATAGTGATGTAGTGATTGTATATGCCGTGTTGTAGTGATTGTATAGTGCCAGTGTTGTGATGGTAGTATTGTATAGTGCCAGTGTTGTGATGGTAGTGATTGTATATGCCAGTGTTGTAGTGATTGTATAGTGCCAGTGTTGTAGTGATGGTAGTGATTGTATAATGCCAGTGTTGTAGTGATTGTATAGTGCCAGTGTTGTAGTGATGGTAGTGATTGTATAATGCCAGTGTTGTAGTGATTGTATAGTGCCAGTGTTGTAGTGATGGTAGTGATTGTGTGGTGTCAGTGTTGTGTCACACAGTAACTGCTGGTGGTGATCTCAACACACCTGGGCATGTGTTATCTAGCAACACTGTGTTACACCAAGTTCACCTGTTAGCCTCGTCACTTGTTATATTTTATTGATGTTTTCTGGCACCTGTTGATCTGATCTAACAACAGTTCCTTCTACTAACTCCAAATTCTGTATTACTTGTGAGTTGCATATGAAGAGGAGTATGTCCACGATTACTGGGGCACTGAAATGTAGGTTCTCTCTGGTGGACTCTAGAACCTGGCAATGTGTCACTGGTTCTTTGTGGGTTTTGTGATGTCTGAGGCAGAAACACTGGTAGGGAGAGTTATTCTCACACACACACACACACACACACACACACACACACACACACAGCTGATCTCGACCCCTGCAACACAATTGGGTGAGTACACACACACACACACATGATTATATATATCATATATATTTATATAATATATATATATATCTAATATATATATATATATATATTATATTACACATACACACGTACACACACACAAATAAGTATGAGGAGTGGCACGAAAGAATCAAAGAGACATCCCCAGACATAATAGCACTCACAGAAACAAAACTCACCAGAATAATAACAGATTCAATCTTTCCATCCGGATATCAAATCCTCAGGAAAGACAAAGGGAGGAGAGAGGGAGGAGGAGTTGCACTGCTCATTAAAAACCAGTGGGGTTTTGAGAAAATGGAAGGAATGGATGGCACTGGCGAAAGGGACTACTTAGTAGGAACAATCCAGTCTTAGGGACATAAGGTGATAATTGAAGTAATGTACAACCCACCACAGAACTGCAGGAGGCCAAGAGAAGAATACGATGAGAGCAACAGAGCAATGACCGACACACTAGCCGAGGTGGCCAGGAGAGCACACATGGGGGAAGCAAAGTTACTAGTTATGGGAGATTTCAATCACAAGGAGATTGACTGGGAAAACCTGGAGCCCCATGGGGGTCCCGAAACATGGAGAGCCAGATATGGATGTAGTACTGGAAAACCTCATGCATCAACATGTTAGATACTCTACTAGAGAGAGAGAGAGAGAGGAGAAGATGAACCAGCAAGACTGGACCTTGTATTCACCTTGAGTAGTTCGGACATCGAGGGTATCATGTAGAAAGGCCCCTGGGAGCTAGTGATCATGTGGTTCTGTGCTTCGACTACATAGTTGAGCTCCAAGTGGAGAGAGTAGCAGGAATAGGCTGGGAAAACCAAACTACAAAAGGGGAAACTACTCAGGCATGAGGAACTTCCTTCAAGACATTCAGTGGGAGAGGGAACTGACAGGAAAACCAGTACAAGAAATGATGGACTATGTGGCAACAAAATGCAAGGAGGCAGAGGAGAGGTTTGTTCCCAAGGGAAACAGAAATAATGGGAAGAACAGAACGAGTCCTTGGTTCACCCAAAGGTGTAGGCCAGTGGTTCCCAAACTGGGGGTAAATTACCCCCTGGGGGTAATTTAACCATTTTTGGGGGGTAATGGAGGGGTGACAGAAAAAAAGTTATGAATTCTGAAAATCCAGAAAACAATGCGGTACCGCGTATGAGGATATTGTTAACTTTGTCTTAGTATATAAAGTTGTAAAGTAAACCTATTATAAGTAAGTAATAAAGTTAAACCAAATAACAATAAACATCAAAAACTAATATACAGTATTAGAAAAGAAGAAATATATAGCTAAGTGTGTGGAAACCCAAAAGTATTTTGACAAGTATGCTTCAGGACAAAAGTCACTCAGTAGCCCAGATCGACCTGTCCAGTACGCGTCACTCACTCCTGAGGCTGCCTCTATTTCACACTGTCAGTTTATCTGTGAGCATCACCGAGGTAGACATAAGCTGGTATGTATGTGTACTGCCCTGTGCAGTATATAGTTAGTATTTACCCACTGTTACTGTGAATTTGTAGCTATTATTAATTTTATATATAATGTATGTGTGGTTCTTACGGTTTCAATGGTTTTGCTAGGATTAGCAGAGTATGCGAGGCTGTATACGTTCACGTTTAGCCATATATATCATATAATACAACATTTTGTGAAAGGGGTAACATGCTTTATGTGGCATGTTAAATTGGGTAACAAGCTGAAAAAGTTTGGGAACCACTGGTATAGGAAGACAAAAACTAGGTGTACTAGAGAATGGAAAAGGTACAGAAGACAGAGAACTCAGGAAAATAAAGAAATTAGCCGAAGAGCCAGAAACGAATATGCACAGATAAGAAGGGAGGCTCAGAGACAATATGAAAATGACATAGCATCAAAAGTAAAGACTGACCCGAAGCTGTTGTACAGCCATATCAGGAGGAAAACAACAGTCAAGGACCAGGTAATCAGACTGAGGAAGGGTGATGGGGAATTTACAAGAAACGATCAAGAGGTATGTCAGGAGCTCAACACAAGATTTAAAGAGGTATTTACAGTGGAAACCAGGAGGACTCCAGGAAATCAGGACAGGGGGCACACCAGCAAGTGCTGGATGAGGTAACATATAACCAGGAGGAGGTGAAGAAGCTGCTATGCGAACTTGACACCTCAAAGGCGGTGGGACCAGACAACATCTCTCCATGGGTCCTTAAAGAGGGAGCAGAGATATTGTGTGAGCCATTAACAAAGATCTTCAACACATCATTTGAAACTGGGCAACTCCCTGAGGTATGGAAAATGGCAAATGTAGTCCCATTTTTTTAAAAGGGAGACAGACATGAGCACTAAACTACAGACCGTATCACTAACGTGTATCGTATGCAAGGTCATGGAGAAGATCATCAGGAGGAGAGTGGTGGAGCACCTGGAAAGAAACAAGTGTATAATTGACAACCAGCACGGTTTCAGGGAAGGAAAATCCTGTGTCACAAACCTACTAGAGTTTTATAACAAGGTGACAGAAGTAAGACAAAAGAGAGGGGGGGATCGACTGCATATTTTTGGACTGCAAGAAGGCCTTCGACACAGTTCCTCACAAGAGGTTACTGCAAAGCTAGAGGATCAGGCACACATAGCAGGAAAGGCACTGCAATGGATCAGAGAATACCTGACAGGGAGGCAACAACGAGTCATGGCAACGCGACGAGTGTCAGAGTGGGCGCCTGTGACAAGCGGGGTTCCACAGGGGTCAGTCCTAGGACCTGTGCTGTTCTTGGTATATGTGAACGACATAACGGAAGGGATAGACTCAGAAGTGTCCTGTTTGCGGATGATGCGAAGTTAATGAGAAGAATCAAATCGGATGAGGATCAGGCAGGACTACAAAGAGACCTGGACAGGCTACAAGCCTGGTCCAGCAACTGGCTCCTTGAATTTAACCCTGCCAAATGCAAAGTCATGAAGATTGGGGAAGGGCAAAGAAGACCGCAGACACAATATAGTTTAGATGGCCAAAGACTGCAAACCTCACTCAAGGAAAAAGATCTGGGGGTGAGTATAACACCGAGCATATCTCCTGAGGCGCACATCAATCAGATAACTGCTGCAGCATACGGGCGCTGGCAAACCTACGGATAGCGTTCCGATACCTCAGTAAGGATTCGTTTAAGACTCTGTATACCATTTACGTCAGGCCCATACTGGAGTATGCAGCACCAGTTTGGAATCCACACCTAGTCAAGCACGTCAAGAAATTAGAGAAAGTGCAAAGGTTTGCAACAAGACTAGTCCCAGAGCTACGGGGATTGTCCTACGAAGAAAGGTTGAGGGAAATCGGCCTGACGACACTGGAGGACAGGAGGGTCAGGGGAGACATGATAACGACATATAAAATACTGCGCGGAATAGACAAGGTGGACAAAGACGGGATGTTCCAGAGAAGGGACACAGACACAAGAGGTCACAATTGGAAGTTGAAGACTCAGATGAATCAAAGGGATGTTAGGAAGTATTTCTTCAGTCATAGAGTAGTCAGGCCCTGGAATAGCCTAGAAAGTGATGTGGTGGAGGCGGGAACCATACATAGTTGTAAGGCGAGGTATGATAGAGCTCATGGGGCAGGGAGAGAGAGGACCTAGTAGCAATCAGCGAAGAGGCGTAGCCAGGAGCTTTGAATCAACCTCTGCAACCACTTACATAAGAGTTTACACACACACACAGCAGCGCCGTGGAAGGGTACGACAGTGGTCATCGTAGTGACCGGCCGAGACTCCGTCTCACATATTCAAGCATCATTCTCAATGTCCGGCTGAGAAGGTCACATAGTCTTTGAGGCAGTAGAAGTCAGTACTGTGTGGGTTATGATGGGAGCTACGCCCTTGTGAAGGTTGTGTGCTGACGAGGAATGTCGGAGAGGCAGCAATTGTGTGTGTGTGTGTGTGTGTGTGTGTGTGAAAGTTCCCGCTTCTCCTCCCACCGGATGTGTTAGTAACCAGTTGTTAGAGGCACTTGTCGATAGACACTTGGTCTGTGTGTGTGCGTGTGTGTGTATGTATGTATGTATGTATGTATGTTCTCTGTGTGTGTGTGTGTGTGTGTGTGTGTACTCACCTAGTTGTACTCACCTAGTTGAGGTTGCGGGGGTCGAGTCCGAGCTCCTGGCCCCGCCTCTTCACTGATCGCTACTGGGTCACTCTCCCTGAGCCGTGAGCTTTATCATACCTTTGCTTAAAGCTATGTATGGATCCTGCCTCCACTACATCGCTTCCCAAACTATTCCACTTACTGACTACTCTGTGTGTGTGTGTGTGTGTGTGTGTGTGTGTGTGTGTGTGTGTGTGTGTGTGTGTGTGTGTGTGTGTGTGTGTGTGTTTTACCTTGACCTAATGGAAAAATACTTTCACAATTACTTAACACAGAAGATTAGTTTCTGCGCACTTACACACTTAACCCGCGTCAGGAGACACTTGTTTCTTGACAGACCTAACCTAACCTAACCTCACCTCACCTCACCTCACCTCACCTCACCTAACCTAACCTAACCTAACCTATCCTAACCTAACCTAACCTCACCTCACCTCACCTCACCTAACCTAACCTAACCTATCCTAACCTAACCTACCTCACCTCACCTCACCTCACCTAACCTAACCTAACCTAACCTATCCTAACCTAACCTAACCTCACCTCAAACCCCACCTCACCTAACCTAACCTAACCTATCCTAACTTAACCTAACCTCACCTCACCTCACCTCACCTAACCTAACCTAACCTAACCTAACCTCACCTCACCTAACCTAACCTCACCTAACCTAACCTAACCTCACCTCACCTCACCTCACCTCACCTAACCTAACCTAACCTAACCTAACCTCACCTCACCTCACCTCACCTAACCTAACCTAACCTCACCTCACCTCACCTCACCTAACCTAACCTAACCTCCCCTCACCTACCTCACCTAACCTAACCTCACCAAACCCTAACCAAACCTAACCCACCTCACCTACCTCACCTAACCTAACCCTAACCAAAACCTCACCTAACCTCACCAAAACCTCACCCTCACCTCACCTAACCTCACCTCACCTTCCACCTCCCCTAACCTCACCTCACCTAACCTAACCTAACCTAACCAAAACCTAACCTCACCTAACCTAACCTCACCTCACCTAACCTAACCTAACCTAACCTCACCTAACCTCACCTCACCTCACCTCACCTCACCTCACCTAACACTTCACTATCTTATTAACCCCACACAACTCTGTTGAATGCTGGAAGCCAGCTAGATATTATTATTATTATTATTATTATTATTATTATTATTATTATTATTATTATTATTATTATTATTTACAGAGTTATCAGACTTATTTCAATAATGTTGTGATAAAGTATTTGGGAGGTAAAGTTGGCATCATCGGTCTGTCTGCCTTGAGCTTTGAGGTGGTCAGTCCCACAGCCTTGGCAAGTGTTCACCCCTTAATCTGCATCAATGTTTATATAAAAATGACCCAGAGGGCGCCTGCACACGCCACTAGTTGCTCTTCAAAAAGCGTTCAAAGTTTGAAACCGATCGAGTGGGGCGTTTTGAAGATATACACGAAACTTTGGAGGAGGAAGGAAATTTAGGCTACCACATGAAAGGTATCCCTCTAGGGATGCCTTTATAAGGTATCACTACACGGATACCTTAATAAGGTATCCCTGTAGGGATGCCTCTATAAGTATCCCTCTAGGGATACCGTAATGAGGTATACCTCTAGGAGTACCTTTATGAGGTATCCCTCTAAGGGTACCTTTATGAAGTATCCCTGTAGGGATACCTTAATAAGGTATACATTTATAAGTTATACCTCTAGGGATACCTTTATAAAGTATCCCTGTAGGGATACCTTAATAAGGTATACATTTATACGTTATACCTCTAGGGATATCTTTATTAAGGTATCCCTGTAGGGATACCTTAATAAGGTATACCTTTATACGTTATACCTCTAGGGATACCTTTATAAAGTATCCATGTAGGGTTACCTTATAAGGTATAAATTTATAAGTTTTTACCTCTATGGATCCTTTATAAAGTATACCTGTAGGGGATACCTTAATAAGGTATAATTTTATAAGTTATACCTCAGGGATACCTTTATAAAGTATCCCTGTAGGGATACCTTAATAAGGTATACATTTATAAGTTATACCTCTAGGGATACCTTTATAAAGTATCCCTGTAGGGATTCCTTAATAGGTATACATTTATACCGTTATATCCTCTAGGGATATCTTTATTAAGTTACCTGTAGGGATACCTTAATAAGGTATACCTTTATACGTTATACCTCTAGGGATACCTTTATAAAGTATCCCTGTAGGGATACCTTAATAAGGTATACATTTATAAGTTATACCTCTAGGGATACCTTTATAAAAGTATCCCTGTACGGATACCTTAATAAGGTATAAATTTATAAGTTATAACTCTTGGGATACTTTGTAAAGTTATCCTGTAGGGTACCTTTCCGAGTGATTTGCTGTGGAGGGAAGTAGTTATCCCAAGGCTGTTAATAATAATAATAATAATAATAATAATAATAATAATTAATAATAATAATAATGTGGTTAAAAGTATTGAAGATCCAATTATAATTTCTCTGGTCTTCAAGATGGCTGCCTCCTTCACCATGGTGCTAAAGTGATCTTGATCCAAGGAAATGGGGCTGGTCTTTCCTTCCTTGGTATCTCGCCTCAGTACCTTCCTCTCCCCAGGCACTATTATTATTATTATTATTATTATTATTATTATTATTATTATTATTATCATTGTTATCATTGTTATTATCATTGATATCATTATTATAATTGTAGTTATTGTTAGTAGTATTATTTAAATACTCATATAAGTTTTAATTAGAAGGTAGATATAAGTATATGACATTACTGTGTCACCAGACGCATCTTTACTTATAATGAAGCAGCTCGCTTGACAAGTAGTAGTAGTAGTAGTAGTAGTACCAGTAGTGGTGGTAGTAGTAGTAGTAGTAATAGTAGTAGTAGCAGTAGTAGTAGTAGTAGTAGTAGTAGTGATGGTAGTAGTAGTAGTAGTACCAGTAGTGGTGGTAGTAGTAGTAGTAGTAATAGTAGTAGTAGCAGTAGTAGTAGTGTATTTAGTAGTGATGGTAGTAGTAGTAGTAGTACCAGTATTGGTGGTAGTAGTAGTAGTAGTAATAGTAGTAGTAGCAGTAGTAGTAGTAGTAGTAGTAGTAGTGATGGTAGTAGTAGTAGTAGTACCAGTAGTGGTGGTAGTAGTAGCAGTAGTAGTAATAGTAGTAGCAGTAGTAGTAGTAGTAGTGATGGTAGTAGTAGTAGTAGCAGTAGTAGTAGTAGTAGTAGCAGCAGTAGTAGTAGTAGTAGTAGTAGCAGTAGTAGTAGTAGTAGTGCAGCAGTAGTAGTAGTAGAGTAGTAGCAGTAGTAGTAGTAGTTAGTAGCAGTAGTAGTAGTATAGTAGTAGTAGTAGTAGTAATAGCATCAGTAGTAATAATGAGAGTAGTAGTAGTCATAGTAGTAATAATAAGAGTAGTAGTAGTAGTAATAATAGTAGTAGCAGTAATAATACTAGTAGTAATAGTGTTAGTAGAAGTAGTAGTAGTAGTCATAGTAGTAGTAGTAGTAGTAAGAATAGTAATAATATGATCAGTAGTTTATTAAGAGAGGTAAGATATAAGGAAAGTCAGTGTTGAGGTGTGTAAGTATTGTCTGCAACACAAGTCTTATAATCACTGAGTATTGTCTGCAACACAAGTCTTATAATCACTCTGAGTATTGTCTGCAACACAAGTCTTATAATCACTCTGAGTATTGTCTGCAACAAGTCTTAAATCACTCTGGAAATTGTCTGCAACACAATTTCTTATAATCACTCTGAGTATTGTCTGCAACACAAGTCTTATAATCACTGAGTATTGTCTGCAACACAAGTCTTATAATCACTCTGAGTATTGTCTGCAACACAAGTCTTATAATCACTGAGTATTGTCTGAAACACAAGTCTTATAATCATGGTATTGTCTGCAACACAAGTCTTATAATCACTCTGAGTATTGTCTGCAACACAAGTCTTATAATCACTCTGAGTATTGTCTGCAACACAAGTCTTATAATCACTGAGTATTGTCTGCAACACAAGTCTTATAATCACTGAGTATTGTCTGCAACACAAGTCTTATAATCACTGAGTATTGTCTGCAACACAAGTCTTATAATCACTCTGAGTATTGTCTGCAACACAAGTCTTATAATCACTCTGAGTATTGTCTGCAACACAAGTCTTATAATCACTCTGAGTATTGTCTGCAACACACCTCTTATAAACCTCTGAGTATTGTCTGCAACACAAGTTTATAATCACTCTGAGTTATTGTCTGCAACACAAGTCTTATAACCACTCTGGTATTGTCTGCACACAAGTCTTTAATCACTGAGTATTGTCTGCAACACAAGTCTTATAATCACTCTGAGTATTGTCTGCAACACAAGTCTTATAATCACTGAGTATTGTCTGCAACACAAGTCTTATAATCACTGAGTATTGTCTGCAACACAAGTCTTATAATCACTGAGTATTGTCTGCAACACAAGTCTTATAATCACTCTGAGTATTGTCTGCAACACAAGTCTTATAATCACTGAGTATTGTCTGCAACACAAGTCTTAAAAATCACTGAGTATTGTCTGCAACACAAGTCTTATAATCACTGAGTATTGTCTGCAACACAAGTCTTATAATCACTCTGAGTATTGTCTGCAACACAAGTCTTATAATCACTCTGAGTATTGTCTGCAACACAAGTCTTATAATCACTCTGAGTATTGTCTGCAACACACCTCTTATAAACACTCTGAGTATTGTCTGCAACACAAGTCTTATAATCACTCTGAGTATTGTCTGCAACACAAGTCTTATAATCACTCTGAGTATTGTCTGCAACACAAGTCTTATAATCACTGAGTATTGTCTGCAACACAAGTCTTATAATCACTCTGAGTATTGTCTGCAACACAAGTCTTATAATCACTGAGTATTGTCTGCAACACAAGTCTTATAATCACTGAGTATTGTCTGCAACACAAGTCTTATAATCACTCTGAGTATTGTCTGCAACACAAGTCTTATAATCACTCTGAGTATTGTCTGCAACACAAGTCTTATAATCACTCTGAGTATTGTCTGCAACACAAGTCTTATAATCACTCTGAGTATGTCTGCAACACAGTCTAAATCACTCTGAGTATTGTCTGCAACACAAGTCTTATAATCACTCTGAGTATTGTCTGCAACACAAGTCTTATAATCACTGAGTATTGTCTGCAACACAAGTCTTATAATCACTCTGAGTATTGTTGCAACAAAAGTCTTATAATCACTGAGTATTGTCTGCAACACAAGTCTTATAATCACTCTGAGTATTGTCTGCAACACAAGTCTTATAATCACTGAGTATTGTCTGCAACAACAAGTCTTATAATCACTTCTGGTATTGTCTGCAACAAAGTCTTATAATCACTGAGTATTGTCTGCAAACAAGTCTTATTATCACTCTGATTTATTGTCTGCAACAAAAGTCTTTTAAATCACTGAGTATTGTCTGCAACACAAGTCTTATAATCACTCTGAGTATTGTCTGCAACACAAGTCTTATAACCCACTCTGAGTATTGTCTGCAAAAACAAGTCTTATAATCACTCTGAGTATTGTCTGCAACACAAGTCTTTAATCACTCTGGTATTGTGTGCAACACAAGTCTTATAATCACTCTGAGTATTGTCTGCAACACAAGTCTTATAATCACTCTGAGTATTGTGTGCAACACAAGTCTTATAATCACTCTGAGTATTGTCTGCAACACACCTCTTATAATCACTGAGTATTGTCTGCAACACAAGTCTTATAATCACTCTGAGTATTGTCTGCAACACACCTCTTATAATCACTGAGTATTGTCTGTAACACACCTCTTATAATCACTGAGTATTGTCTGCAACACAAGTCTTATAATCACTGAGTATTGTCTGCAACACACCTCTTATAATCACTGAGTATTGTCTGCAACACACCTCTTATAATGCAATACTTCTTACCTTAGTTAAATACTCCTGTGACTCTCAATGTTCTGACCAGACCCAACCTGTCTTAACCGGACACTGCTATTATGTATCCCTCGTCTGGACACTGGTGTTATGTATCCTTCGTCTGGACACCGACGTCTCGTATCCCTCGTCTGGACACTGGTGTTATGTATCCTTCGTCTGGACACCGACGTCTCGTATCCCTCATCTGGACACTGGCATCGCATATCCCTCAGCAAGAAACGGTCATTATGTATCCCTTGCCCAAACATGATCATTATGTATCCCTCGGCAAGACACGAGCATCATGTATCCCCGGGCTAGGAGAAACATGGCTTGTAAACCAAGCTGGCCAGCATGTGAGGCATCTGTGGCCGAGTGGTGTAGAGCATCAGTTAGGGGACCTTGCCAGCCTTCCTGACTTGGCTTCGAATCATGCTGACTGCTTTGGTTGAGAACTCATACTTAGGTTTAGAGTCTGGCGTTGTAGATAAAGTACTGTGTACCCTGATGCCGAGGTTGCAGGTTCGAATCCTGCTGTAGACTGAAACATAATTTGTGTGTTTGTGTGTATATGTATGTATGTATATATATATATATATATATATATATATATATATATATATATATATATATATGTGTGTTGTGTGTGTGTGTGTGTGTGTGTGTGTGTGTGTGTGTGTGTGTGTGTGTGTGTGTGTGTGTATGTGTGTGTGTGTTGTATGTGTGTGGTGCCGAATAGGTAAAATTGGTCACTTAACAAGAACTCATTTAAAATTAAATTTTTTCTAGAATTTTTTATACGTTTAAGATATATTTTTTCATTTATGTTAATGTAAAAATTTTGTACCAAAAGAACCTTAGAAAACTTACCTAACCTTATAACAAGCTCAAATTAATTTAACCTAACCCAACTAAATATACTTTAGATAAGTTTAAAGTAATTTAATACTAAACAAACACAGTGAAATATATTTTTTTTCCGTTAGGTCCGGAATGATTTTTGCGAAATTATTGAAATAAAACAAATTTTCTTCTCGAATAAGGCAAGCAAAATTGTACTATTACATAATGAAAAAATTTATTTTAAACGTGTAAGAGAAATTTTAGAAAGGACTAATTGTAAATGAGTCTTGCTACCGAATAGTATAATATTATATATAACATATATATATATAAATTAAATTTTTTAAATTTATTATATATACTTATAAAAATATATTTTATTCATTTAAAAACTGTAGATTAAAATTTTAAATCTCCAAAAACCTCTTAGAACCTAAGACTCGAAATTTTTGCAACCCACTAAAATATTTTAAACAGAGTGGTAACTTAACAAACATCCTGTCAACATATACTTTTTTATCCAGTATAGTTCCCGGTAGACGATTTAATTATTGTCCTAGACACCTGCTGTCCTGTTATAGCATAAAATAGGTACTTGTTAATGATGGTATTGGTATCTGGGAAAAATTTAGAAAGGCAGGAAATCTCTTGCGTAACAGCTTTCTATATATAGTATTTATTATGCAGTATGTGTGTATACCTTACATTACTGTATATATTGTATATTACTGTATATGTATATGTATACCGTAATTATGGTATACTGACATGTACTGTAACTGTAATACTGGTAACCGACACTTTATGGGGAGACAGGAATAATTTCTCACCTCTGGTATGTAATGTAAGATAACTATCTCTGTGTAACTAGTTATCTTGTGTTAGCGCATGTGTTATCTTGCATTGACCATATCTTCTTGGGATCCCAGGTACATTTGTATACTAGTGTTTTTGTTTCCCTAGAGGAACACCTAGTGTACTGTTACCTAGGTTAACTGTGTACAATGGTTATCTGTGTACCGTGTACTGACCCTGTGTTATCATTTGTAACCTATTTATCTGGTGACAATATCTTTTTAAACCCATAGTTTATCTGTATAGTAGTTACTTGTAACATGTTTATATGGTTTAATACTTGTTACCCATGTCTGTGTAGACCCTATGTACATGTTTGACCCATGGTATACCTATGTTACATGTACATGTGTATATCCTTGTTACATGTTACTTGGTGACCTTTAGTTACTTATGTATGACCATGTGTACTGTTACCTGGTATACTTGTGTACATGTTACTTGTGTATACCTAGTGTACATGTTTCACCTAGGTATATCTTGTGTTACATGTGTTACTGGATCAAGTGTTATCTTGTAATTGTACTAGGTATACTTGTGTTGATCCTTGTATCTTGTGTATAACCTTGTACATGTACTGGTGATGAGACCTTGTCATCTCTGTGTTATCCTTGTAATGTACTGGTATACCTTTTTATCTGTATGTAACCCATGTGTACTTTGTATGTATAGCTGTTACATTATGGTTGACCCTTGTTACATGTGTCTGGATCCCTTGTACTTGTGTTGATCCATAGTGTTACTTGTGTACCCATGTGTTATCTTGTATTGACCATATGTTACTCTTGTGTTGTATGACTTGTACCATAGTGTTACTTGTGTAGACCCATAGTGTTATCTTGTGTATGACCCATAGTTTTTATCTTGTGTTGACCCATAGTGTTATCTTGTGTAGACCCATAGTGTTATCTTGTGTTGACCCATAGTGTATTGTTACCCCTTGTTTGTGTGACCCATAGTGTTATCTTGTGTGACCCCATAGTGTTATCTTGTGTTGACCCATAGTGTTATCTTGTGTACCCATAGTTTTTATCTTGTTTTGACCCATAGTGTTATCTTGTGTAGACCCATAGTGTTATCTTGTGTTACACCCATAGTGTTATCTTGTGTTGACCCATAGTGTTATCTTGTGTTGACCCATAGTGTTATCTTGTGTTGACCCATAGTGTTATCTTGTGTAGACCCATAGTGTTATCTTGTGTTGACCCATAGTGTTATCTTGTGTTGACCCATAGTGTTATCTTGTGTTGACCCATAGTGTTATCTTGTGTTGACCCATAGTGTTATCTTGTGTACACCCATAGTGTTATCTTGTGTTGACCCATAGTGTTATCTTGTGTACACCCATAGTGTTATCTTGTGTTGACCCATAGTGTTATCTTGTGTACACCCATAGTGTTATCTTGTGTTGACCCATAGTGTTATCTTGTGTAGACCCATAGTGTTATCTTGTGTACACCCATAGTGTTATCTTGTGTGACCCATAGTGTTATCTTGTGTACACCCATAGTGTTATCTTGTGTTGACCCATAGTGTTTAAATCTTGTGTACACCCATAGTGTTATCTTGTGTACACCATAGTGTTATCTTGTGTACACCCATAGTGTTATCTTGTGTACACCCATAGTGTTATCTTGTGTACCCATAGTGTTATCTTGTGTACACCCATAGTGTTATCTTGTGTACACCCATAGTGTTATCTTGTGTACACCCATAGTGTTATCTTGTGTACACCCATAGTGTTATCTTGTGTACACCCATAGTGTTATCTTGTGTACACCCATAGTGTTATCTTGTGTTGACCCATAGTGTTATCTTGTGTACACCCATAGTGTTATCTTGTGTACACCCATAGTGTTATCTTGTGTTGACCCATAGTGTTATCTTGTGTACACCCATAGTGTTATCTTGTGTAGACCCATAGTGTTATCTTGTGTTGACCCATAGTGTTATCTTGTGTTGACCCATAGTGTTATCTTGTGTAGACCCATAGTGTTATCTTGTGTTGACCCATAGTGTTATCTTGTGTTGACCCATAGTGTTATCTTGTGTTGACCCATAGTGTTATCTTGTGTTGACCCATAGTGTTTATCTTGTTTTACACCCATAGTGTTATCTTGTGTGACCCATAGTGTTATCTTGTGTAGACCCATAGTGTTATCTTGTGTACCCATAGTGTTATCTTGTGTTGACCCATAGTGTTATCTTGTGTACCCATAGTGTTATCTTGTGTTAGACCCATAGTGTTATCTTGTGTAGACCCATAGTGTTATCTTGTGTGACCCATAGTGTTATCTTGTGTTGACCCATAGTGTTATCTTGTGTAGACCCATAGTGTTATCTTGTGTTGACCCATAGTGTTATCTTGTGTAGACCCATAGTGTTATCTTGTGTAGACCCATAGTGTTATCTTGTGTGACCCATAGTGTTATCTTGTGTGACCCATAGTGTTATCTTGTGTTGACCCATAGTGTTATCTTGTGTAGACCCATAGTGTTATCTTGTGTATGCCCCATAGTGTTATCTTGTGTAGACCCATAGTGTTATCTTTGTTAGACCCATAGTGTTATCTTGTGTAGACCCATAGTGTTATCTTGTGTAGACCCATGGGTGTTATCTTGTGTAGACCCATAGTGTTATCTTGTGTTGACCCATAGTGTTATCTTGTGTAGACCCATAGTGTTATCTTGTGTAGACCCATAGTGTTATCTTGTGTTGACCCATAGTGTTATCTTGTGTTGACCCATAGTGTTATCTTGTGTTGACCCATAGTGTTATCTTGTGTAGACCCATAGTGTTATCTTGTGTAGACCCATAGTGTTATCTTGTGTTACCCATAGTGTTATCTTGTTTGACCATAGTGTTTCTTGTGTGACCCATAGTGTTATCTTGTGTTGACCCATAGTGTTATCTTGTGTTGACCCATAGTGTTATCTTGTGTTGACCCATAGTGTTATCTTGTGTTGACCCATAGTGTTATCTTGTGTTGACCCATAGTGTTATCTTGTGTTGACCCATAGTGTTATCTTGTGTAGACCCATAGTGTTATCTTGTGTTGACCCATAGTGTTATCTTGTGTACACCCATAGTGTTATCTTGTGTTGACCCATAGTGTTATCTTGTGTAGACCCATAGTGTTATCTTGTGTTGACCCAGTGTTATCTTGTGTAGACCCATAGTGTTATCTTGTGTTGACCCATAGTGTTATCTTGTGTTGACCCATAGTGTTATCTTGTGTGACCCATAGTGTTATCTTGTGTAGACCCATAGTGTTATCTTGTGTTGACCCATAGTGTTATCTTGTGTAGACCCATAGTGTTATCTTGTGTTGACCCATAGTGTTATCTTGTGTAGACCCATAGTGTTATCTTGTGTTGACCCATAGTGTTTATCTTGTGTTGACCCATAGTGTTATCTTGTGTTGACCATAGTGTTATCTTGTGTTGACCCATAGTGTTATCTTGTGTAGACCCATAGTGTTATCTTGTTTTAGACCCATAGTGTTATCTTGTGTTGACCCATAGTGTTATCTTGTGTTGATCCCATAGTGTTATCTTGTGTAACCCATAGTGTTATCTTGTGTTGACCCATAGTGTTATCTTGTGTTGACCCATAGTGTTATCTTGTGTAGAACCCATAGTGTTATCTTGTGTTGACCATAGTGTTATCTTGTGTAGATCCCATAGTGTTATCTTGTGTAGACCATATTATTTGTTGCATTTTATCTTGTGTTGACCCATAGTGTTATTTTGTGTAACCTAGTGTTATCTTGTTGACCCATAGTGTTATCTTGTGTTGACCCATAGTGTTATCTTGTGTTGACCCATAGTGTTATCTTGTGTGACCATAGTGTTATCTTGTGTTGACCCATAGTGTTATCTTGTGTAGACCCATAGTGTTATCTTGTGTTGATCCATAGTGTTATCTTGTGTTGACCCATAGTGTTATCTTGTGTTGACCCATAGTGTTATCTTGTGTTGACCCATAGTGTTATCTTGTGTTGACCCATAGTGTTATCTGCTTGCCCTTCTTGTTAGGAGTCCTTATTTTGTTATCTTGTTTAGATCCATGTGTTATCTGTGTAGATCCATAGTGTTATCCTTGTGTTGACCCATAGTGTTATCTTGTGTAGATCCTTTAGTGTTATCTTGTTGTCCAAGTGTTACTTGTGTGACCCACTAGTGGTTATTGTTTCCTTGAGTGATCCTTGTGTAGACGCTATGTATCTTGTGGTCCATAGGATCTTGTGTCGACACCAAAGTGTTCACTTGTGCGTTGCTCATCCAGCTTGTCCCTTCAAGGAATGTTCCTTCATGGGTGAGGGGTCTCTTGATTTAGTGAATAGATCTTGCTCCAGTGTCTCAATTAAGCCTGATGACTTCCACATCCTCCCCCCAGGCGCTGTGATTAGTCTCACATATGCAGGTTCCTTGATTATAATATAGTCCGTTTCTAATATGCAGGTGGCCACTTGCTAGACACTGATGTAGGTGAGAGTAGTCACAGCTGCAGTGGTTCCACTTGTAGACAGCTGATGAGTCGTATCAACAAGCAGTGGTTCACTTGAAGACGCTGATGAGTCGTATCAACAAGCAGTGTTCCACTTGAAGACGCTGATGAGTCGTATCAACAAGCAGTGGTTCACTTGTAGACGCTGATGAGTCGTATCAACAAGCAGTGGTTCACTTGAAGACGCTGATGAGTCGTATCAACAAGCAGTGGTTCCACTTGAAGACGCTGATGATTTCGTATCAACAAGCAGTGGTTCACTTGAGACGCTGATGAGTCGTATCAACAAGCAGTGGTTCCACTTGAAGACGCTGATGAGTCGTATCAACAAGCAGTGGTTCACTTGTAGACGCTGATGAGTCGTATCAACAAGCAGTGGTTCCACTTGAAGACGCTGATGAGTCGTATCAACAAGCAGTGGTTCCCACTTGAAGACGCTGATGAGTCGTATCAACAAGCAGTGGTTCACTTGAGACGCTGATGAGTCGTATCAACAAGCAGGGGTCACTTGAAGACGCTGATGAGTCGTATCAACAAGCAGTGGTCCACTTGAAGACGCTGATGAGTCGTATCAACAAGCAGTGGTTCACTTGTAGACGCTGATGAGTCGTATCAACAAGCAGGGGTTCCACTTGAAGACGCTGATGAGTCGTATCAACAAGCAGTGGTCCACTTGTAAGACCTGATGAGTCGTATCAACAAGCAGTGGTTCACTTGAAGACGCTGATGAGTCGTATCAACAAGCAGTGGTCCACTTGAAGACGCTGATGAGTCGTATCAACAAGCAGTGGTTCACTTGTAGACGCTGATGAGTCGTATCAACAAGCAGTGGTTCACTTGAAGACGCTGATGAGTCGTATCAACAAGCAGGGGTTCCACTTGAAGACGCTGATGAGTCGTATCAACAAGCAGTGGTCCACTTGAAGACGCTGATGAGTCGTATCAACAAGCAGTGTTCCACTTGAAGACGCTGATGAGTCGTGTCAACAAGCAGTGTTCCACTTGAAGACGCTGATGAGTCGTATCAACAAGCAGGGGTTTTCACTTGAAGACGCTGATGAGTCGTATCAACAAGCAGTGGTCCCTGTAGACGTGATGAGTCTTTATCAACAAGCAGTGGTTCCACTTGTAGACGCTGATGAGTCGTATCAACAAGCAGTGGTTCCACTTGAAGACGCTGATGAGTCGTATCAACAAGCAGTGGTTCACTTGAAGACGCTGATGAGTCGTATCAACAAGCAGTGGTCCACTTGAAGACACTGATGAGTCGTATCAACAAGCAGTGGTCCACTTGAAGACGCTGATGAGTCGTATCAACAAGCAGTGGTTCACTTGAAGACGCTGATGAGTCGTATCAACAAGCAGTGGTTAACTTGAAGACACTGATGAGTTGTATCAACAAGCAGTGGTCCACTTGAAGACGCTGATGAGTTGTATCAACAAGCAGTGGTTCACTTGAAGACGCTGATGAGTCGTATCAACAAGCAGTGGTTAACTTGAAGACACTGATGAGTCGTATCAACAAGCAGTGGTTCACTTGAAGACGCTGATGAGTCGTATCAACAAGCAGTGGTTAACTTGAAGACACTGATGAGTCGTATCAACAAGCAGTGGTTCACTTGAAGACACTAACTACTCATCTGAACAAGCACTGGTTCACTAACAAGTAAGAAGCCAGAGACAATGACCTTGAGGCTTGACATACTGTTTACATTACGTTATATGTTGCGTTACAACCAAACACTGTGTGAGGTGTTGTTCCTGCAACACCAGCCAGCACGCAACACTAGTGATCAGCTCAACCATGTCAGATACATTACCACCCGTTAAGATTGCTTCCTTGTTACTAGTGTTATCTTCCTCAAGGCATTGAAGGTCACTTGATCTGTGGTACTGAAGATACCTTTCTTGACCGTGGTTCTTCAGGGCATTTAAGGTCACTTGCTATGGTACTGAAGATACCTTTCTTGACCGTGGTTCTTCAGGGCATTTAAGATCACTTGCTATGGTACTGAACCCCTCAAGGAAGGTTCCTTGATGTTGGTGAGGGGCTCTTGATTTAGGGAATTGGATCTGTGCTCCAGTTCCCCGAATTAAGCCTGAATGCCTTCCACATCCCCCCCCCCAGGCGCTGTATAATCCTCCGGGTTTAGCGCTTCCCCCTTGATTATAATAATAATATGGTTCTGAAGATACCTTTCTTGTCCGTGGTTCTTCAGGGCAGTTAAGGTCACTTGCTATGGTACTGAAGATACCTTTCTCTTAAGTCAAACATTGTCACCTTGGTCCTGGTCCCCTTATTTCAAACACCGTGTCCTTGTCAGCCCTATCAATTCTTTTCAAAACTTTGTACATAGTAATCATGTCTCCCCTTATTCTCTTCGCCAAGGTCGTCAGGTGTACTTCCTTCAACCTCTCATAATACATTCCTCCTGAGTTATGGTACTTAGCCTGATTATAAACCTTTGTACCTTTTCGAGTTTCTTAAGATGATTGACCAGGTGTGGGCTCCATGCTGGTGCTACGTACTCAATAACTGGACTAACATACGTATATAAGGTTCTAAAGGATTCTTTATTCCAGTTTTTGCATGTTATTCTGAGGTTTATGTGTGTTCGGGTGATATACTTGGCGTTATGTTTACCCCCAGGTCCTTTTCACTCTGTTATTTCTAGTTTCTCTCCGGCTATGCTGTACTCTGTCTCCGGTCTGCCATCTCTTTCTCCAAGGTACATGACATTGCATTTGCTTGGGTTGAACTGGAGCAGCCACTTGTTTGATCACATCTTCAGTCTCTTGAGTCTACCTGGAGTCTACCTGTTCTCTCTTGTTATTATTATTCTTATTAGTTTTATTTAATCGTAAACAATGACACATGGATCTCAGATCCCTCTGGTAGGTCGTTCATTATATTATCAACAGTAACAGTCCTAGTACTGATCCTTACGGAACCCCGGTCCTTACTCTCTCTTATCCTGTTGTATATAATGCGCCAGCAGGGACACATGGATCTCAGATCCCTCTGGTAGGTCGTTCATTATATTATCAACAGTAACAGTCCTAGTACTGATCCTTACGGAACCCCGGTCCTTACTCTCTCTTATCCTGTTGTATATAATGCGCCAGCAGGGACACATGGGTCTCATTTCCCTTTGTGTCAGTAGATACATAGGTGTAGATCGTGTGTCTAGGTGTTCCGCCTGTGTCTAGGTGCTGCACCTACGTCATGGTCGTCCAGAGTACCTGTGGTGACAAACTCTAGGCGATTTCCGGTTACATGAGAAGGAATTTGTAACCGGTTGGAAAGGGAACAGGGAGTGTTTGCCTTTACCATAAATACTAACTGCAGTGATGGTAGGTGGTGCAGGGGCATGTGTAGCAGGGGCAGGTAGTGCAGGCGCAGGTGCAGCAGGGGCAGGTGGTGCAGGTGCAGCAGGGGCAGGTGCATCAGGGGCAGTGTAGCAGGGGAAGGTGGGGGCAATGGAAGGGAGGAATGGTGTGGGCAAATTCCGGTATTTAATGAAATTAGCTGCATTTACACACACACACAAGTCAGGAGCTATGAATCGACCCGTACAACCACAATTAGGTGAGTACACACACACACACACACACACACACACACACACACACACACACACACACACACACACACACACACACACACACACACACACACACTGATGTAATTACAACATTAAAGTTTATATATCCAGTGTGAGTGCTGCTGTTAAGTGTAAGTGTTAACTTTAGTAAGTTGTCTTACTGGATTAAGACGAGTATTTATTCAAGACAGACAGACGGACAGACATACAGACACCTCTAGCTGTGTGTGAAGCTTTAGCAAGCTTGATACAGTGTAGTGACGGGGAGACAGTAGTAGTGGAGAGGAGGATACAAATGTTGTCAGTGTTGGTAGTGTGTTGAGAGTAGAGTGTTGTCAGTAGTGTTGTTAGTAGTGTTGTTAGTAGTGTTGTTAGTAGTGTTGTTAGTAGAGTTGTCAACATGTACAGTACAATATAGTGATCCTCACTTGTTGGGACCGGAGACACCTATATTAATACTATCGTCTTGTTAGTACCTTCTGGTTAGTACAGGATAGTACAAGTTAGTACAAGACAGGCGTAGATACAGACAGTTGTAGATACAGACAGTTCTAGACACAAGACAGGTGTAGACACAAGACAGGCGTAGATACTAGACAGTTCTAGACACAAGACAGGTGTAGACACAAGACAGGTGTAGACACAAGACAGGTGTAGACACAAGACAGGTGTAGACACAAGACAGGTGTAGACACAAGACAGGTGTAGACACAAGACAGGTGTAGACACAATACGGAAGAATGCAATGTTTGCTTTAGTGTGTTGTCATAACTGACTCCTCCAGTTATCACCTTTCCTCTTCCTCTTCTTCCTCTTCTTCCTCTTCTTCCTCTTCTTGTTCTTGTTTTTTTCAAATTTCCTTCTATATATATATATTAATATATTATATATATATATATATATATATATATATATATATATATATATATATATATATATATATTATATATATGATAGCTCTAGATCATTTAGTATTGCAATCAACACATCATTAGGGGTTTGCAGTGTTGCAGAAATTCGTAATAGCTCTTGGCCCCTCCTCTTCAGTCTTACTAATTGGTGGCTCTGAAGGCTTTATCATGCCTACACTTGAAGCCTTGCATATGATTTCAAGGTGTCACACTTGTTAGCACTGTGTTGCAGGTATTGCAAAGTGTTACATATCAACACTATGCTCTGTGTTGCAGGGAAGAGTGACGTAGAGACTGGTGTTCCTCTGGGCTACGACAACCCTCACTTCCAGCATGATGAAGGTAAGTTGTAGTGCAGCTCCTAAACCCGTACGGCTCCTTCACCTACTGCAACGTACACTTATCTTAATATTAGTATTCCTATTATATTATTATTATTATTATTTTAGTCATCGTTATATTTACTATTATTAATTTATCATTATTATTTTTACTATTGTTATTATTATTATTATTTAATAATTACACCTACAGCAGCAACAACAGTAATCAGCTGACCGGTGTAAATAACAATCAGCTGACATGTTAACAACAGTCAGCTGACAGACGTAAACAAAAATCTGATTCCTGTGTATCGTTTCCGGGGGTGACTGCCCCCCCCTTCCCCCTGCGGCCTGGTCCTGGACCAGGCCGCGTGGTTGAGGGACTGATCTACGTAGCTGTTGGTGCTGGTCGAGGGTACTTACCCTACGTTGGTGCCAACAGTCTGATTGATCACGTGGCTTAAAGATCTCTCCACTGCTCCTTCTTCCCCTCTCCCTCCTCCCTCCCTCCCTCCCTCTCCCTTCCCTCCCTTCCCTCCCCTTCCCCCCTTCCCCCTTCCCCCTCCCCCTCCTCCCTCCCCCTCCCCCTCCCCTCCCCTCCCCTCCCCTCTTCCGTGTGACGGAACTACCTCTCTCTCTGGAACACGTCCAGTCCCCACTACCTGTGGTGGAGGAAGTACCTACTAGTTATGGAGGCAGTACCTACTGCACGTAGTGGGGGCAGTACCTACCACTTGTAGTAGGGGCAGTACCTGATGCATGTAGTGGGGGCAGTACCTTACCATTGTAGTCGGGGAGTTACCTGCCACTTGTAGTACGGGGCAGTACCTACTGACTGTAGTGGGGGCAGTACCTACCACTTGTAGTAGGGGCAGTACCTGATGCATGTAGTGGGGGGCAGTACCTACCACTTGTAGTCGGGGCAGTACCTACCACTTGTAGTAGGGGCAGTACCTACTGCATGTAGTGGGGGCAGTACCTACCACTTGTAGTCGGGGTAGTACCTGCCACTTGTAGTAGGGGCAGTACCTACTGCATGTAGTGGGGGCAGTACCTACCACTTGTAGTAGGGGCAGTACCTTACCACTTGTGTAGGGGCAGTACCTGATGCATGTAGTGGGGGCAGTACCTACCACTTGTAGTAGGGGCAGTACCTGATGCATGATTTGGGGGAGTACCTACCACTTTTAGTAGGGGCAGTACCTACCACTTGTAGTAGGGGCATACCTACTGCATGTATGGGGGCAGTACCTACCACTTGTAGTAGGGCAATACCTACTTTCATGTAGGGGCAGTACCTACCATTTGTAGTAGGGGGATACCTACTGCATGTAGTGGGGCAGTACCTACCACTTGTATAGGGGCAGTACCTACTGCATGTAGTGGGGGCAGTACCTACCACTTGTAGTAGGGGCAGTACCTACCACTTGTAGTAGGGGCAGTACCTACTGCATGTAGTGGGGGCAGTACCTACCACTTGTAGTAGGGGCAGTACCTGATGCATGTAGTGGGGGCAGTACCTACCACTTGTAGTCGGGGCAGTACCTACCACTTGTAGTAGGGGCAGTACCTACTGCATGTAGTGGGGGCAGTACCTACCGCTTGTAGTCGGGGTAGTACCTGCCACTTGTAGTAGGGGCAGTACCTACTGCATGTAGTGGGGGCAGTACCTACCACTTGTAGTAGGGGCAGTACCTACCACTTGTAGTAGGGGCAGTACCTGATGCATGTAGTGGGGGCAGTACCTACCACTTGTAGTAGGGGCAGTACCTGATGCATGTAGTGGGGGCAGTACCTACCACTTGTAGTAGGGGCAGTACCTACCACTTGTAGTAGGGGCAGTACCTACTGCATGTAGTGGGGGCAGTACCTACCACTTGTAGTAGGGGCAGTACCTACTGCATGTAGTGGGGCAGTATCTACCACTTGTAGTAGGGGCAGTACCTACTGCATGTAGTGGGGCAGTACCTATCACTTGTAGTAGGGGCAGTACCTACTGCATGTAGTAGGGGCAGTACCTACCACTTGTAGTCGGGGCAGTACCTACCACTTGTAGTAGGGGCAGTACCTACTGCATGTAGTGGGGGCAGTACCTACCACTTGTAGTAGGGGCAGTACCTACTGCATGTAGTGGGGCAGTACCTACCACTTGTAATAGGGACAGTACCTACTGCATGTAGTGGGGGCAGTACCTACCACTTGTAGTAGGGGCAGTACCTACTGCATGTAGTGGGGGCAGTACCTACCACTTGTAGTAGGGGCAGTACCTACCACTTGTAGTAGGGGCAGTACCTACTGCATGTAGTGGGGGCAGTACCTACCACTTGTAGTAGGGGCAGTACCTACTGCATGTAGTGGGGTCAGTACCTACTACTTGTTGTGGAGGCAGTTACTAATGCATGTAGTGAAGGCAGTACTTACTGCATGTAGTGGGGGCAGTACTTACCACTTGTAGTAGAGGCAGTACCTACTGCATGTAATGGGGGCAGTACCTACTGCTTGTAGTGGAGGCAGTACCTAATGCATGTAGTGGAGGCAGTACTTACTGCATGTAGTGGGGGCAGTACCTTCCACTTGTAGTAGGGGCAGTACCTACTGCTTGTTGTTGAGGCAATACCTAATGCATGTAGTGGAGACAGTATCTACTGCTTGTAGCGGAGGCAGTACCTGGTGCTTGTAGTGGAGGCAGTACCTACTGCTTGTAGTGCAGGCAGTACCTAATGCATGTAGTGGAGGCAGTACCTAATGCATGTAGTGGAGGCAGTACCTAATGCATGTAGTGGAGGCAGTACCTATTTCTTGTAATGGAGGAAGTACCTTTTGCTTGTGGGGGGAGTACCTACTGCTTGTGGAGGCAGTACCTACTTGTTATATAGGCAGTACCTATCACTTGAAGTGGGGCAGTACCTACCGCTTGTAGAGGCAGTACCTACTGCTTGTGGAAGGCCTGGGTCAGATGACTAAAAGCTCCAGCTGTGGGTCATCATATGACTCGCGTCAGGAAACACTTGTCCTGTTTCCTGACCAATCTTACCTAGCATCTTGGGACAAATCCTAATTTTCCCGAAATGCTCTGCATAACCAGGGGCTTTCTATACAGTATGTCATTGATGTCAGCTATGGTATTTATAAGTTGTATCATGTGCTTGTAGAAATAAAGATTATTATTCACTGTGCCTCTACCATACCTGTTGGTAGTAATAATTTAGAGTTATAATAATGAAGATTCTTACCAGGTACACAGCACTAATAAAGTAATACTAAGACCACAGACGATGACTGGTAATGGTAGCATTATTACGTAGCCTCTTATATGCTCTGGAAACCCAAGCGTCAGGCTTGGAAGCCAGGGTAAGCCAGTTCTTGTAGTAGCAAGCCATTGGGCTGTCTATTGTACCATGGTGGTTGGTTGGTTAATGGGGTTTAAATCTTACACCTCTCAGTGTATATACACTGGGAGATATACACCTCTCAGTGTATATATACCTCTCAGTGTATATACACTGGGAGATATACACCTCTCAGTGTATATACACTGGGAGATATACACCTCTCAGTGTATATATACCTCTCAGTGTATATACACTGGGAGATATACACCTCTCAGTGTATATACACTGGGAGATATACACCTCTCAGTGTATATACACTGGGAGATATACACCTCTCAGTGTATATACACTGGGAGATATACACCTCTCAGTGTATATACACTGGGAGATATACACCTCTTGTGTGAACACCAGGCTCTATACTACGTAAAACTGTGTTGTGTGAACACCAGGCTCTGTACTACGTAAAACTGTGTTGTGTGAACACCAGGCTCTGTACTACGTAAAACTGTGTTGTGTGAACACCAGGCTCTGTACTACGTAAAACTGTGTTGTGTGAACAAGTGTTCGCAATAAAGCTAACAGAATCCTTGGCTTCATATCAAGAAGCATAAATAATAGGAGTCCTCAGGTTGTTCTTCGACTCTATATATCCTTGGTTAGGCCTCATTTAGATTATGCTGCACAGTTTTGGTCACCGTATTACAGAATGGATATAAATGCTCTGGAAAACGTACAAGGAGGATGACAAAGTTGATCCCATGTATCAGAAATCTTCCCTATGAGGATAGACTGAGGACCTGAATCTGCACTCTCTAGAAAGGCGTAGAATTAGGGGGGATATGATCGAGGTGTATAAATGGACGACAGGAATAAATAAAGGGAATATAAATAGCATGCTAAAAATATCTAGCCTAGACAGGACTCGTAGCAATGGTTTTAAGTTGGAAAAATTCAGATTCAGGAAGGATATAGGAAAGTACTGGTTTGGTAATAGAGTTGTGGATGAGTGGAACAAACTCCCGAGTACAGTTATAGAGGCTAAAACGTTGTGTAGTTTTAAAAATAGGTTGGATAAATACATGAGTGGGTGCGAGTTGGACCTGACTAGCTTGTGCTACTAGGTCAGTTGCTGTGCTTCCTTAAGTGAATGTGACCTGACCTAACTAGGTTGAGGCATTGGCTTAAACTGGTAGGAGACTTGGACTTGCCTTGCATGGGCCAGTAGGCCTGCTACAGTGTTCCTAGTTGGCCCTGCCTAGCATGGCTCAATAGGCCTGCTGCAGTACTCCTTGTTGAACCTGCCTAGCATGGGCCAGTAGGCCTGCTGCAGTGCTCCTTGTTGGACTTGCCTAGCATGGACCAGTAGTGGAAAAAGACACTTATGTACAGTTCAGGACATTTATTAAAGGAAACATTTCGCCACGAGTGGCTTCTTCAGTCCTAATACAGAGAAAACTAAGAAAACACACAAATATATAGTGGTGGGAGTCAGGTGAGGTGAAGCGTGGGTAGAGGTGGTAGTAGTAGTAGTAGTAGTAGTAGTAGTAGTAGTAGTAGTAATGGAACTAAGGAGGTGAGGCTAGAGAGGGACCTGCTGGCATCAAGTAATACCAGCAGGTCCCTCTCTAGCCTCACCTCCTTAGTTCCATTACTACTACTACTACTACTACTACTACTACTACTACTACTACTACTACTACTACTACTACTACTACTACCACCTCTACCCACGCTTCACCTGACTCCCACCACTATATATTTGTGTGTTTTCTTAGTTTTCTCTGTATTAGGACTGAAGAAGCCACTCGTGGCGAAACGTTTCCTTTAATAAATGTCCTGAACTGTACATAAGTGTCTTTTTCCACATCTTGTCGGTATCACCATACCATTTCCTCATGGACCAGTAGGCCTGCTGCAGTGCTCCTTCTTTAACCTGCCTAGCATGGACCAGTAGACCTGCCGCAGTGCTCCTTCTTGTTGGACAGGACAATAACCATGCCACATATAAACTAAATAATGTAGATCTTAATATTACGGATTGCGAAAAAGATTTAGGAGTTCTGGTTAGCAGTAATCTGAAACCAAGACAACAGTGCATAAGTGTTTGCAATAAAGCTAATAGAATCCTTGGCTTCATATTAAGAAGCATAAATAATAGGAGTCCTCAGGTTGTTCTTCAACTCTATACATCCTTGGTTAGGCCTCATTTAGATTATGCTGCACAGTTTTGGTCACCGTATTACAGAATGGATATAAATTCTCTGGAAAATGTACAAAGGAGGATGACAAAGTTGATCCCATGTATCAGAAACCTTCCCTATGAGGTTGTGTACGAATGGTATATAATACCGACAAGATGAGAGTAAGACACATGTGCAACATCTGGGTATCTTTATTGTAGACGTTTCGCCATCCAGTGGCTTTATCAATACAAATTCTAGGACATAACTTGAAGACAGTAGAACTATGTACAGAAGATGAGGTAATCAGTCCCTCAACCTAGGAGTAGGTGCGAACAGCACCGTAGTCGCGGAGATTCTGAAGCAGAAGAAAGGAGCCTGGCGCTTATATAGTAACGTCAGGTGTAGCAGACGAGGGCATAGTCACTGGTAGGCGGGATTCCCCAGTGGAAGTAGGTCCTTCCCAAAGAGATGGGTTAGTGGTAGTAGTAGTTGTCGTAGTCGTGAAGGTTATGTACATGTCCTCAGAATTAAGATTCCATGATGTTGCAGTGTCTGACAAGTTGTGTACGAATGGTATATAATACCGACAAGATGAGAGTAAGACACGTGCAACATCTGGGTATCTTTATTGTAGACGTTTCGCCATCCAGTGGCTTTATCAATACAAATTCTAGGACATAACTTGAAGACAGTAGAACTATGTACAGAAGATGAGGTAATCAGTCCCTCAACCTAGGAGTAGGTGCGAACAGCACCATAGTCGTGGAGATTCTGAAGCAGAAGAAACTGCACTCTCTAGAAAGACGTAGAATTAGGGGGGATATGATTGAGGTGTATAAATGGAAGACAGGAATAAATAAAGGGGAATGTAAATAGTGTGCTGAAAAATATCTAGCCTAGACAGGACTCGCAGCAATGGTTTTAAGTTGGAAAAATTCAGATTCAGGAAGGATATAGGAAAGTACTGGTTTGGTAATAGAGTTGTGGATGAGTGGAACAAACTCCCAAGTACCGTTATAGAGGCCAGAACGTTGTGTAGCTTTAAAAATAGGTTAGATAAATACATGAGTGGATGTGGGTGGGTGTGAGTTAGACCTGATAGCTTGTGCTACCAGGTCGGTTGCCGTGTTCCTCCCTTAAATCAATGTGACCTGACCTGACTAGGTTGGGTGCATTGGCTTAAGCCGGTAGGAGACTTGGACCTGCCTCGCATGGGCCATTAGGCCTTCTGCAGTGTTCCATCGTTCTTATGTTCTTGGACCTGCCTAGCATGGACCAGTAGGCCTGCTGCAGTGCTCCTTCTTTAACCTGCCTAGCATGGACCAGTAGGCCTGCCGCAGTGCTCCTTCTTGGACCTGCCTAGCATGGACCAGTAGGCCTGCCGCAGTGCTCCTTCTTGGACCTGCCTAGCATGGACCAGTAGACCTGCCGCAGTGCTCCTTCTTGGACCTGCCTAGCATGGACCAGTAGGCCTGCCGCAGTGCTCCTTCTTGGACCTGCCTAGCATGGACCAGTAGGCCTGCCGCAGTGCTCCTTCTTGGACCTGCCTAGCATGGACTAGTAGGCCTGCCGCAGTGCTCCTTCTTGGACCTGCCTAGCATGGACCAGTAGGCCTGCCGCAGTGCTCCTTTTTGGGAAACCTGCCTAGCATGGACCAGTAGGCCTGCCGCAGTGCTCCTTCTTGGACCTGCCTAGCATGGACCAGTAGGCCTGCCGCAGTGCTCCTTCTTGGACCTACCTAGCATGGACCAGTATGCCTGCTGCAATGCTCCTTGTTGGACCTGCCTAGCATGGACCAGTAGGCCTGCCGCAGTGCTCCTTCTTGGACCTGCCTAGCATGGACCAGTAGGCCTGCCGCAGTGCTCCTTCTTGGACCTACCTAGCATGGACCAGTAGGCCTGCCGCAGTGCTCCTTCTTGGACCTACCTAGCATGGACCAGTAGGCCTGCTGCAATGCTCCTTGTTGGACCTGCCTAGCATGGGCCAGTAGACCTGCTGCAGTGCTCCTTAGACTTGGAAATATAAACACATATGCAGCATAATGTGATCCTTTATTGACAACGTTTCCCAAAACGTTGGGCGAAACGTCGTCAATAAAGGATCACATACTGCATATGTGTTTATATTTCCATTGTGTCGGTATTTTATACCATTTATTTCCATCGCTCCTTAGACTTCAAGTGAGTCGTCTGCGTAGGGGAAGATTGTGAGTGGAGTAGTGATAGAGAGGTAGGGGAAATGGGGAGGGGAAGATGGATCATGGGAGGGGAGGGTTAGGAGGGGTAAGCCAGTTTGTCATATTTACGCAGGTAACGAGGGGAACTAAGAACTTGGACTAGTCTACCAGTATTACGAATACGAGATCTTTTTTAAAAAGGTTTAGGATTACCCCGGGTTACGTTTTTTTCTCAAGGAGAAAAAGGGGGGATGGGTCTCCTTTTATCGTAATACAGTTATTGAAACAAATTCCTTGATGTTTCGTTTATTAGTCTTAATCAAAAGGGGTAAATCAAGACATAAGAACATAAGAACATAAGAAAGGAGGAACACTGCAGCAGGCCTGTTGGCCCATACTAGGCAAAGCCTAGTATGTTAATTTCAATTAACATACTTATCTTCATTCAGAATATACAATAAAAGGTATATTCAAATTCTTATGATTTGGGCCCATTAAATACTAAGCAATTTCAATGCTTAAATATACCAAGTTGATAATCTTTGTACATACTATTTAAATTACTATATATACTTCCTTACAGCTTAGATAGAGGTACCACTTTTCCAATAACCAAGAAAACACCAATTTCCCAAGCTCGTTCCTGCATTAGGGAGATGTATGCAAACACTGTATCATAATGTTGGAATAGATGAGTTGGTCGGTTTCCCAATTCATAGGGTAGACGAGGAAGAGCCAAAGCTAAGTAGGACTGTCCTCGGAGCTTGTCCGAGGGAGGCTGCCGGGAACAAGCCTCGTGAATGGCAGGTAAACAGTAGGCGCCAAATCATGACGTCAATGTTGTTAATGTTGCAGTTTAACAACTGTAGTGTAAAGCACCCTTCTGGCAAGACAGTGATGGAGTGAATAATGGTGAAAGTTTTTCTTTTTCGGGCCACCCTGCCTTGGTGGGAATCGGCCAGTGTGTTAATAAAAAAAAATAAAAAATAAACAACCCAACTCTTGGACAAAGTCGAGCTTGTTATACTTAACCGTACATATATACACAAATGATGAAGGATGACTGATAATACTATGACGATCCAGCGGCTTCGGTTTAGCTATTACCGAAGCAGCTAGCGAGGTAGTATTATCTGGATGATAAAAGCAAAGAAATATTACGATACATCGTAACAACCAGCTGGTAGATTATTCTACCAGCTGGTAGACTAGTTCATCTAGTAGATCAGTCCAGCTGGTAGATTAGTCCAGCTGATAGACCAGTCCAGGTGGTTGACCAGTCCAGCTGGTAGACCAGTCCAACTGGTAGACCAGTCCAACTGGTAGACCAGTCCAGCTGGTAGACCAGTCCAGCTGGTAGACCAGTCCAACCGGCCTTACGAACGCATCGCGTTATGTTAAATCCGCCATACGAAGCATTTGAAGGCAAAATTTTTGCCTCGCCTTACGTGATTCGTCCGGGACGCGTCCCACGTGTGGCCTCAGCGCCAGTGTTTACAAGCCAGCCAGTGCAGTCGCATCTACGCATACATTAGGTACATTTCACATTATCCCAGTGTTTTTGGTGCTTGTAACTGCAAAATAAGTCACCATGGAACCCAGAAAGCTTCTAGTGCCATTCCTGTGGTAAAAAGGGAGAGAATTAGTATGGAATTGAAAAAAGAGATTAAGGAAATGTGTGCAAAGTGGGGTGAACTGCAAACCTTTACGGATTAAAATCACCCTGACACAGCTACTGCAAGCCGTGTTGGCAACCTGTACAATGACAATGTTATGGCATATTTTAGGAAAGTCTTAAAGGAACGGGAGGTACAGAGCTCTATGGACAGATTTGTTGTGCGACAGAGGTCCAGTGACTCTCAAGCTGGTCCTAGTGGCATTAAAAGAAGAAGGGAAGTAACCCTGGAAAAGGACTTGCTACCTCAAGTCCTAATGGAAGGGGATTTCCCTTCTAAACAATAACTTCCACACTCTCCCCTCCTCCCATCCCATCAATCATCACCAGATCTTCAATAAAGGTAAGTGTCACGTATTCTCTTCTTAGTAGAGTAGTAATTGTGCATGTCTTCTTCAGTTTGTGTGTGTTAAAATTAATATTTCATGTGGTAAATTTTTTTTCTTACTTTTGGGTGTCTTGCACGGATTAATTTGATTTCCCTTATTTCTTATGGGGAAAATTAATTCGGCTAACGATAATTTTGGCTTACGATGAGCTCTCAGGAACGGATTAATATCGTAAGGCGGTGGTCCACTGTACTAACGAAAAAAGTGTAACCTGAGCATGTCTTAGGAAAGTGACGTTATTAATGTCTTGAGATTTTATTATTGTCTTGAGACATTATTAGTGTCTTAAGACGTTATTAGTGAATCTATGTCAGTCTATGGACAAAATAAAGAGGCACTTTTGTTGAAAATGGTATACACTATCGACAAGTTGAAGATTAAGACACATGTGCAACAGTTGGGTAACTTTATTGTTGAAACATTTGTCCTACGCAGCAGACTTCTTATGTCAAATACAGACACATCAGGTGTAGTGAAATAAAGATGTAATTAGTAGATTAACCTTGGAGAAAAAGTATTTGAGGTGGTCAGTCCCTCAGCCTGGAGAAGAGTTCAGCTCCATAGTTTGGAACAAGTTGGTCAGTACCTCAGCCTGGAGAAGAGTTCAACTCCATAGTCTGGACAAGGTGGTCAGTCCCTCAGCCTGGAGAAGAGTTCAGCTCCATAGTTTGGAACAAGTTGGTCAGTACCTCAGCCTGGAGAAGAGTTCAACTCCATAGTCTGGAACAAGGTGGTCAGTCCCTCAGCCTGGAGAAGAGTTCAACTCCATAGTCTGGAACAAGGTGGTCAGTACCTCAGCCTGGAGAAGAGTTCAACTCCATAGTCTGGAACAAGGTGGTCAGTCCCTCAGCCTGGAGAAGAGTTCAACTCCATAGTCTGGAACAAGGTGGTCAGTCCCTCAGCCTGGAGAAGAGTTCAACTCCATAGTCTGGAACAAGGTGGTCAGTCCCTCAGCATGGAGAAGAGTTCAACTCCATAGTCTGGAACAAGGTGGTCAGTACCTCAGCCTGGAGAAGAGCTCAACTCCATAGTCTGGAACAAGGTGGTCAGTCCCTCAGCCTGGAGAAGAGTTCAACTCCATAGTCTGGAACAAGGTGGTCAGTCCCTCAACCTGGAGAAGAGTTCAGCTCCATGGTCTGGAACAAGGTGGTCAGTCCCTCAGCCTGGAGAAGAGTTCAGCTCCATAGTTTGGAACAAGGTGGTCAGTCCCTCAGCCTGGAGAAAAGTTAAGCTCCATAGTCTGGAACAAAGTGGTCAGTCCCTCAGCCTGGAGAAGAGTTCAGCACCATGGTCTGGAACAAGGTGGTCAGTCCCTCAGCCTGGAGAAGAGTTTAGCACCATGGTCTGGAACAAGGTGGTCAGTCCCTCAGCCCGGAGAAGAGTTCAGCTCCATAGTCTGGAACAAGGTTGTCAGTCCCTCAGCCTGGAGAAGAGTTCAGCTCCATAGTTTGGAACAAGGTGGTCAGTCCCTCAGTCTGGAGAAGAGTTCAGCTCCATAGTCTGGAACAAAGTGGTCAGTCCCTCAGCCTGGAGAAGAGTTCAGCTCCATGGTCTGGAACAAGGTGGTCAGTCCCTCAGCCTGGAGAAGAGTTCAGCACCATGGTCTGGTACAAGGTGTTTAGTCCCTCAGCCTGGAGAAGAGTTCAGCACCATGGTCTTCAACAAGGTGGTCAGTCCCTCAGCCTGGAGAAGAGTTCAGCTCCATGGTCTGGAACAAGGTGGTCATTCCCTCAACCTGGAGAAGAGTTCAGCTCCATGGTCTGGAACAAGGTGGTCAGTCTCTCAGCCTGGAGAAGAGTTCAGCACTATGGTCTGGAATAAGGTGGTCAGTCCCTCAGCCTGGAGTAGAGTTGAGCTCCATGGTCTGGAACAAGGTGGTCAGTCCCTCAGCCTGGAGAAGAGTTCAGCTCCATGTTCTGGAACAAGGTGGTCAGTCCCTCAGCCTGGAGAAGAGTTCAGCTCCATGGTCTGGGACAAGGTGGTCAGTCCCTCAGCCTGGAGAAGAGTTCAGCTCCATGGTCTGGAACAAGGTGGTCAGTTCCTCAGCCTGGAGAAGAGTTCAGCTCCATGGTCTGGAACAAGGTGGTCAGTCCCTCAGCCTGGAGAAGAGTTCAGCTCCATGGTCTGGAACAAGGTGGTAAGTTCCTCAGCCTGGAGAAGAGTTCAGCTCCATGGTCTGGAACAAGGTGGTCAGTTCCTCAGCCTGGAGAAGAGTTCAGCTCCATGGTCTGGAACAAGGTGGTCAGTCCCTCAGCCTGGAGAAGAGTTCACCACCATGGTCTGGAACAAGGTGGTCAGTCCCTCAGCCTGGAGAAGAGTTCACCACCATGGTCTGGAACAAGGTGGTCAGTCCCTCAGCCTGAGAAGAGCTCACCACCATGTCTGGAAACAGATGGTCAGTCCCTCAGCCTGGAGAAGAGTTCACACCACCATGGTCTGGAACAAGGTGGTCAGTCCCTCAGCCTGGAGAAGAGTTCACCACCATGGTCTGGAGCAAGGTGGTCAGTCCCTCAGCCTGGAGAAGAGTTCACCACCATGGTCTGGAACAAGGTGGTCAGTCCCTCAGCCTGGAGAAGAGTTCACCACCATGGTCTGGAACAAGGTGGTCAGTCCCTCAGCCTGGAAAGAGTTCACCACCATGGTCTGGAACAAGGGGGGTCAGTACCTCAGCCTGGAGAAGAGTTCACCACCAGGTCTGGAACAAGGTGGTCAGTCCCTCAGCCTGGGAAGAGTTCACCACCATGGTCTGGAACAAGGTGGTCAGTACCTCAGCCTGGAGAAGAGTTCACCACCATGGTCTGGAACAAGGTGGTCAGTCCCTCAGCCTGGAGAAGAGTTCACCACCATGGTCTGGAACAAGGTGGTCAGTCCCTCAGCCTGGAGAAGAGTTCACCACCATGGTCTGGAACAAGGTGGTCAGTCCCTCAGCCTGGAGAAGATTCACCACCATGGTCTGGAACAAGGTGGTCAGTACCTCAGCCTGGAAAGAGTTCACCACCATGGTCTGGAACAAGGTGGTCAGTCCCTCAGCCTGGAGAAGAGTTCACCACCATGGTCTGGAACAAGGTGGTCAGTACCTCAGCCTGGAGAAGAGTTCACCACCATGGTCTGGAACAAGGTGGTCAGTACCTCAGCCTGGAGAAGAGTTCACCACCATGGTCTGAGACAAGGTGGTCAGTACCTCAGCCTGGAGAAGAGTTCACCACCATGGTCTGGAACAAGGTGGTCAGTACCTCAGCCTGGAGAAGAGTGTCACCACCATGGTCTGGAACAAGGTGGTCAGTACCTCAGCCTGGAGAAGAGTTCACCACCATGGTCTGGAACAAGGTGGTCAGTACCTCAGCCTGGAGAAGAGTTCACCACCATGGTCTGGAACAAGGTGGTCAGTACCTCAGCCTGGAGAAGAGTTCACCACCATGGTCTGGAACAAGGTGGTCAGTACCTCAGCCTGGAGAAGAGTTCACCACCATGGTCTGGAACAAGGTGGTCAGTACCTCAGCCTGGAGAAGAGTTCACCACCATGGTCTGGAACAAGGTGGTCAGTACCTCAGCCTGGAGAAGAGTTCACCACCATGGTCTGGAACAAGGTGGTCAGTACCTCAGCCTGGAGAAGAGTTCACCACCATGGTCTGGAACAAGGTGGTCAGTACCTCAGCCTGGAGAAGAGTTCACCACCATGGTCTGGAACAAGGTGGTCAGTACCTCAGCCTTGAGAAGAGTTCACCACCATGGTCTGGAACAAGGTGGTCAGTACCTCAGCCTTGAGAAGAGTTCACCACCATGGTCTGGAACAATATGAAGGTGAAGCATGAGAACAGAGTCTTAAATACTGTCGAGGGTGAGATGGAAGATCTCCAAGATGTTGTTGGGGTTCTTCCTCTTGTGGGTCCTTACCTCTTGTGCTCCTCTATCTTCTTTGTCTCTCCCCGACATCTACTTTACCTTTTCCAGTCCTCTACTATCGCTACTCCTTTACTATTGCCTCCATTCACCCTTTACTCTCCGCTTTTTTCTCTCTTGTGCTACTGAACTACTCTCCCTGCTTACTACTACCACTATTTCTGCTACTACTTTCGCGACCTACCCTACGACTACTTTCTCTTCTTCCTCTCGTGGTCCTGTCCCTGCTGGCTCCCTCACTCTATTGTCTCAGTGGGACCGAAATGTCGTCGTGCGAGTTATTTGTGTATTGTATCCACTGCTATTCACTTTATCCACTTCTGTCCTCTTCTGGCCACTGCTATCCACTCTTTATCCACTTCCACTGCTATCCACTCTTTATCCACTTCCACTGCTATCCACTCTTTATCCACTTCCACTGCTATCCACTTCCATCCACTGCTATCCACTGCCATCCACTGCTATCCACTGCCATCCACTGCTATCCACTCTTGATCCACTTCTATTGCTACACACTATCCACTTCCACTGCTATCCACTGCCATCCACTGCTATCCACTTCAACTGCTATTCACTTTATTCATTGTTATCCACTGCCATCCACTTCTGTTCACTGCTAGCCTCTTTATCCCCTCCTATCCACTGCTGTTCACTGCTAGCCACTTTATCCCCCCCTATCCACTGCTGTCCACTGCTATCCATTGAAAATCTATTGTTTTTACTAACAGTCCTGACACAATTGGAGTCGCTAGAGCGGGTAACCCCCAGGACACCTTCAAAGGTCTGCCGGCAGTAGCTGGAGGATGAGGAGAGAGCCTTCTGCTTTACTATCCTTGCCTCCTGCAGCACTTAGTACACGATAGTCCTTAATCCTCGGCAGATAGTCTAGACCTGGACTTAGAAGTTCTAAGCAAGAAGTTAATAAAACTTAATGAATTTATGACCGAAACATCGTCTTCTTTCTTCGTCTTCGTCTTCTTCTTCTTCTTCTTCTTCTTCTTCTTATTATTATTATTATTATTATTATTATTGTTATTATTATTATTATTATTATTGTTATTATTATTATTATTATTACTTTCCACTGCCATATCAAATCAATTTTTTCCTCCGTCTTCGATACCCGTATTTTTTGAGCGTCACCGTAAACACACAACTCTCGCCTCCTCCACCAATCAAAACCCGGCTTCATCCCGTCGCCGCGCGTTGATTGGCTCTCTCCCTGCCTGACACCAGCCAGTGGCGAGCTCCCGACATCGCATCGGCAAGTGTTCCAGTTGGCGGTTTTGAGAACCAATCAGCAGGGAGGGTGGGGTAAAAGGTGAGTTGTGATTGGTAGGTGGGTGGTGTGGGCGGGTTGGGCGGCGGGCGGCGGTGAGCGGGTGCTGTGAATGAGTCTCAGGTGGGTAGCTTGGGGCTACCAGCGACCTTGATGCCCAGACGTGGGGCACTGAAGGGATGGATGAGGATAGCAGGGCAGGAAGGACGAGGATAGCAGCGACCAGGATAGCAGAGCAGGAAGGATGAGGATAGCAGTAACCAGGATAGCAGAGCAGGAAGGATGAGGATAGCAGAGCAGGGGGATGGGGATAGCAGCGACCAGGATAGCAGAGCAGGAAGGACGAGGATAGCAGCGACCAGGATAGCAGAGCAGGAAAGATGAGGATAGCAGCGACCAGGATAGCAGAGCAGGAAGGACGAGGATAGCAGCGACCAGGATAGCAGAGCAGGAAAGATGAGGATAGCAGCGACCAGGATAGCAGAGCAGGAAGGACGAGGATAGCAGCGACCAGGATAGCAGAGCAGGAAAGATGAGGATAGCAGCGACCAGGATAGCAGGGCAGGAAGGATGAGGATAGCAGCGACCAGGATAGCAGAGCAGGAAGGATGAGGATAGCAGCGACCAGGATAGCAGAGCAGGAAGGATGAGGATAGGGTCAGGATAGCAGGGCAGGAAGGATGAGGATAGCAGCGACCAGGATAGCAGAGCAGGAAAGATGAGGATAGCAGGGTCAGGATAGCAGGGCAGGAAGGATGAGGATAGCAGCGACCAGGATAGCAGAGCAGGAAGGATGAGGATAGCGACCAGGATAGCAGAGCAGGAAGGATGAGGATAGCGACCAGGATAGCAGAGCAGGAAGGATAGCAGGGTCAGGATAGCAGGGTCAGGATAGCAGGGCAGGAAGGATGAGGATAGCAGCGACCAGGATAGCAGAGCAGGAAGGATGAGGATAGCGACCAGGATAGCAGAGCAGGAAGGATGAGGATAGCGACCAGGATAGCAGAGCAGGAAGGATAGCAGGGTCAGGATAGCAGGGTCAGGATAGCAGGGCAGGAAGGACGAGGATAGCAGCGAGCAGTCTAGCAGAGCAGGAAGGATGAGGATAGCAGGGTCAGGATAGCAGGGTAGGAAGGATGAGGATAGCAGCGAGCAGTCTAGCAGAGCAGGAAGGATGAGGATAGCAGGGCAGGATGAGGATAGCAGAGCAGGAAGGACGAGGATAGCAGCGAGCAGTCTAGCAGAGCAGGAAGGATGAGGATAGCAGGGTCAGGATAGCAGGGGAGGAAGGATGAGGATAGCAGCGAGCAGTCTAGCAGAGCAGGAAGGATGAGGATAGCAGGGTAGGAAGGACGAGGATAACAGCAACCAGGATAGCAGAGCAGGAAAGATGAGGATAACAACAACCAGGATAGCAGGGCAGGAAGGACGAGGATAGCAGCGAGCAGTCTAGCAGAGCAGGAAGGATGAGAATAGCAGGGCAGGATGAGGATAGCAGGGCAGGAAGGACGAGGATAGCAGGGACGAGGATAGCAGGGACCGAGATAGAGATATCAGTCGTTCCCAGTAGTTCAGATACTTGACTAAAGTTTTAAAGGCAGTGAAGTTCTCTGAATATTTTCCAGTTCTGAGATTTCTGACGCGTTGAAGTCAGTCCTTAGGCTTAGAGAGAATAAACTAGGCGACGTGAAGAGTATCATTGACTCTTCGTGTCTTGTTTTGAAGGTTCTAGTTATCCAACCATTCATTTCCTTAGCTCTGCATGTCTTGAAAGTTCTAGTTATCCAGCCAATCGTTTTCCTAGCTCTGCATGCCTTGAAAGTTCTAGTTATCCACCCAGTCATTTCCCTAGCTCTGCGTGTCTTGTTTTGAAGGTTCTAGTTATCCAGCCAATCATTTTCCTTCCTATTAAAAACCTAACGTTGTAGTGAGTTTGAGATCCTCAGACATTATCACCCCCAGGTCTTTTGCACTGACCTTGTAGAGCAGCTGATGTAGCAGGAAGATGTTGCATGTATGGTAGAGTAGAAACTGTCCTGTGTAGAGCTTTATCAAGTCACGTTTCACTGTGTAGAGCTTTATCAAGTTATGTTTCACTGTGTAGAGTTTTATCAAGTTATGTTTCACTGTGTAGAGCTTTATCAAGTCACGCTTCACTGTGTAGAGCTTTATCAAGTCACGTTTCACTGTGTAGAGCTTTATCAAGTCACGTTTCACTGTGTAGAGCTTTATCAAGTTATGTTTGTTTCACTGTGTAGAGCTTTATCAAGTTATGTTTCACTGTGTAGAGCTTTATCAAGTTATGTTTCACTGTGTAGAGCTTTATCAAGTTATGTTTGTTTCACTGTGTAGAGCTTTATCAAGTTATGTTTCACTGTGTAGAGCTTTATCAAGTTATGTTTCACTGTGTAGAGCTTTATCAAGTTATGTTTCACTGTGTAGAGCTTTATCAAGTTATGTTTCACTGTGTAGAGCTTTATCAAGTTATGTTTCACTGTGTAGAGCTTTATCAAGTCACGTTTCACTGTGTAGAGCTTTATCAAGTCACGTTTCACTGTGTAGAGCTTTATCAAGTTATGTTTGTTTCACTGTGTAGAGCTTTATCAAGTTATGTTTCACTGTGTAGAGCTTTATCAAGTTATGTTTCACTGTGTAGAGCTTTATCAAGTTATGTTTCACTGTGTAGAGCTTTATCAAGTTATGTTTCACTGTGTAGAGCTTTATCAAGTTATGTTTCACTGTGTAGAGCTTTATCAAGTTATGTTTCACTGTGTAGAGCTTTATCAAGTTATGTTTCACTGTGTAGAGCTTTATCAAGTTATGTTTCACTGTGTAGAGCTTTATCAAGTCACGTTTCACTGTGTAGAGCTTTATCAAGTCACGTTTCACTGTGTAGAGCTTTATCAAGTTATGTTTGTTTCACTGTGTAGAGCTTTATCAAGTTATGTTTCACTGTGTAGAGCTTTATCAAGTTATGTTTCACTGTGTAGAGCTTTATCAAGTTATGTTTCACTGTGTAGAGCTTTATCAAGTTATGTTTCACTGTGTAGAGCTTTATCAAGTTATGTTTCACTGTGTAGAGCTTTATCAAGTTATGTTTCACTGTGTAGAGCTTTATCAAGTTATGTTTCACTGTGTAGAGCTTTATCAAGTTATGTTTCACTGTGTAGAGCTTTATCAAGTTATGTTTGTTTCACTGTGTAGAGCTTTATCAAGTCACGTTTCACTGTGTAGAGCTTTATCAAGTTATGTTTGTTTCACTGTGTAGAGCTTTATCAAGTTATGTTTCACTGTGTAGAGCTTTATCAAGTTATGTTTCACTGTGTAGAGCTTTATCAAGTTATGTTTCACTGTGTAGAGCTTTATCAAGTTATGTTTCACTGTGTAGAGCTTTATCAAGTCACGTTTCACTGTGTAGAGCTTTATCAAGTCACGTTTCACTGTGTAGAGCTTTATCAAGTCACGTTTCACTGTGTAGAGCTTTATCAAGTCACGTTTCACTGTGTAGAGCTTTATCAAGTCATGTTTCACTGTGTAGAGCTTTACCAAGTCATGTTTCACTGTGTCGAGCTTTATCAAGTCATGTTTCACCGTGTAGAGCTTTATCAAGTCACGTTTCACTGTGTAGAGCTTTATAATCACCTCACAAGGTCTCTGCAGAGCGAAACACATCTTGATAAAGCTCTACACAGAGCGAAACGTTCCCTCTAGTAGAGGCTTGTTCTGCTCTATATCTCTTACATAAGGTACTTCTTAAGTCAAGTATACAAGGTATACCAGTACATGTACAAGGTATACCAGTACATGTACAAGGTATACCAGTACATGTACAAGGTATACCAGTACATGTACAAGGTATACCAGTACATGTACAAGGTATACAAGTACATGTACAAGGTATATAAGTACATGTACAAGGTATACCAGTACATGTACAAGGTATACCAGTACATGTACAAGGTATACCAGTACATGTACAAGGTATACCAGTACATGTACAAGGTATACCAGTACATGTACAAGGTATACCAGTACATGTACAAGGTAATACCAGTACATGTACAAGGTTACCAGTACATGTACAAGGTATTCCAGTACATGTACAAGGTATAACCAGTACATGTACAAGGTATACCAGTACATGTACAAGGTATTCCAGTACATGTACAAGGTATAGCAGTACATGTACAAGGTTATAGCAGTACATGTACAAGGTATACCAGTACATGTACAAGGTATTCCAGTACATGTACAAGGTATACCAGTACATGTACAAGGTATACCAGTACATGTACAAGGTATACCAGTACATGTACAAGGTATACCAGTACATGTACAAGGTATTCCAGTACATGTACAAGGTATACCAGTACATGTACAAGGTATACCAGTACATGTACAAGGTATACCAGTACATGTACAAGGTATTCCAGTATATGTACAAGGTATACCAGTACATGTACAAGGTATACCAGTAACATGTACAAGGTATACCAGTACATGTACAAGGTATTCCAGTACATGTACAAGGTATTCCAGTACATGTACAAGGTATATCAGTACATGTACAAGGTATACAAGTACATGTACAAGGTACACCAGTGCATGTACAAGGTATACCAGTACATGTACAAGGTATACCAGTACATGTACAAGGTATACCAGTACATGTACAATGTATACCAGTACATGTACAAGGTATACCAGTACATGTACAAGGTATACCAGTACATGTACAAGGTATACCAGTACATGTATAAGGTATACCAGTACATGTACAAGGTATACCAGTACATGTACAAGGTATACCAGTACATGTACAAGGTATACAAGTACATGTACAAGGTATACAAGTGCATGTACAAGGTATACCAGTACATGTACGAGGTATACAAGTACATGTACAAGGTATACAATTACATGTACAAGGTATACAAGTACATGTACAAGGTATACAATTACATGTACAAGGTATACAAGTACATGTACAAGGTATACAAGTACATGTACAAGGTATACCAGTACATGTACAAGGTATACAAGTACATGTACAAGGTATACCAGTACATGTACAAGGTATACAAGTACATGTACAAGGTATACCAGTACATGTACAAGGTATACAAGTACATGCACAAGGTATACCAGTACATGTACAAGGTATACCAGTACATGTACAAGGTATATAAGTACATGTACAAGGTATACAGACCATAGCTGACATCAGTAACATACTACTATATAGAAAGTACCTTGTTATGTTGAGCATTTCCAGCAAATTAGGTCAGTTTTGTCCCAGGATGTGACCCTCACCAGTCCACTAACACCCAGGATGTGACCCACACCAGTCCACTAACACCCAGGATGTGACCCACACCAGTCCACTAACACCCAGGATGCGACCCACACCAGTCCAATAACACCCAGGATGCGACCCACACCAGTCCACTAACACCAGGATGTGACCCCACACAGTCCACTAACACCCAGGATGTGACCCACATCAGTCCACTAACACCCAGGAATGTGACCCACCCCAAATCCACTAACACCCAGGATGTGACCCACACCAGTCCACTAACACCCAGGATTTTGACCCACACCAGTGCACTAACACCCGGGATGCGACCCACACCAGTCCACTAACACCCTGGATGTGACCCACACCAGTCCACTAACACCCAGGATGTGACCCACACCAGTCCACTAACACCCAGGATGTGACCCACACCAGTCCACTAACACCCAGGGTGTGACCCACACCAGTCCACTAACACCCAGAATGTGACCCACACCAGTCCACTAACACCCAGGATGTGACCCACACCAGTCCACTAACACCCAGGATGTGACCCACACCAGTCCACTAACACCCAGGATTTGACCCACACCAGTCCACTAACACCCAGGATGTGACCCACACCAGTCCACTAACACCCAGGATGTGACCCACACCAGTCCACTAACACCCAGGTACTCATTTTACTGATGGGTGAACATAGACAACCGGTGTAAGGAAACACGCCCATTGTTTCTACCGTCGCCGGGAATCGAACCCGGACACCTCAGCGTGTAAAGCGAGAGCTTTCGAAAGTCTTGTAATGGCTATTCCAAGGACCTATCCTCTGGGCAGTGTACTAAGCTCTCTCCTGCATACATATACTTTTACGACATAGGGATGGTAATGATAGGAAGGGTTGGTGGGTGGGAGAGGAAGAGATAGTTTCAGGTCATAGGGATAGTTGGTAGGCGGGATAGACAACGTACACAGCAGGCTTTTTCAGTCAAATACAGAGGGAGCAGTAGCAATGAAATAAAGATGATGTAATCAGTCCATCAACCTTGGAGAAAACGTATTTGAGGTGGTCAGTCCCTCAGCCTGGAGAAGAGTTCAGCACCATGGTCTGGAACAAGGTGGTCAGTCCCTCAGCCTGGAGAAGAGTTCAGCACCATGGTCTGGAACAAGGTGGTCAGTCCCTCAGCCTGGAGAAGAGTTCAGCACCATGGTCTGGAACAAGGTGGTCAGTCCCTCAGCCTGGAGGAGAGTTCAGCACCATGGTCTGGAACAAGGTGGTCAGTCCCTCAGCCTGGAGGAGAGTTCAGCACCATGGTCTGGAACAAGGTGGTCAGTCCTCAGCCTGGAGAAGAGTTCAGCACCATGGTCTGGAACAAGGTGGTCAGTCCCTCAGCCTGGAGAAGAGTTCAGCACCTTGGTCTGGAACAAGGTGGTCAGTCCCTCAGCCTGGAGAAGAGTTCAGCACCATGGTCTGGAACAAGGTGGTCAGTCCCTCAGCCTGGAGAAGAGTTCAGCACCATGGTCTGGAACAATGTGGTCGTCACTCAGCCTGGAGAAGAGTTCAGCTCCATAGTCTGGAACAAGGTGGTCAGTCCCTCAGCCTGGAGAAGAGTTCAGCTCCATGGTCTGGAACAAGGTGGTCAGTCACTCAGCCTGGAGAAGAGTTCAGCTCCATAGTCTGGAACAAGGTGGTCAGTCCCTCAGCCTGGAGAAGAGTTCAGCTCCATAGTTTGGAACAAGGTGGTCAGTCCCTCAGCATGGAGAAGAGTTCAGCTCCATAGTCTGGAACAAGGTGGTCAGTCCCTCAGCATGGAGAAGAGTTCAGCTCCATGGTCTGGAACAAGGTGGTCAGTCCCTCAGCCTGGAGAAGAGTTCAGCTCCATAGTTTGGAACAAGGTGGTCAGTCCCTCAGCCTGGAGAAGAGTTCAGTTCCATAGTCTGGAACAAGGTGGTCAGTCCCTCAGCATGGAAAAGAGTTCAGCTCCATGGTCTGGAACAAGGTGGTCAGTCCCTCAGCATGGAGAAGAGTTCAGCTCCATGGTCTGGAACAAGGTGGTCAGTCCCTCAGCCTGGAGAAGAGTTCAGCTCCATGGTCTGGAACAAGGTGGTCAGTCCCTCAGCATGAAGAAGAGTTCAGCTCCATAGTCTGGAACAAGGTGGTCAGTCCCTCAGCATGGAGAAGAGTTCAGCTCCATAGTCTGGAACAAGGTGGTCAGTCGCTTAGCATGGAGAAGAGTTCAGCTCCATGGTCTGGAACAGGGTGGTCAGTCCCTCAGCCTGGAGAAGAGTTCAGCACCATGGTCTGGAACAAGGTGGTCAGTCCCTCGGCCTGGAGAAGAGTTCAGCACCATGGTCTGGAACAAGGTGGTCAGTCCCTCAGCATGGAGAAGAGTTCAGCTCCATGGTCTGGAACAAGGTGGTCAGTCCCTCAGCCTGGAGAAGAGTTCAGCTCCATGGTCTGGAACAAGGTGGTCAGTCCCTCAGCATGGAAAAGAGTTCAGCTCCATAGTCTGGAACAAGGTGGTCAGTCGCTTAGCATGGAGAAGAGTTCAGCTCCATGGTCTGGAACAGGGTGGTCAGTCCCTCAGCCTGGAGAAGAGTTCAGCACCATGGTCTGGAACAAGGTGGTCAGTCCCTCGGCCTGGAGAAGAGTTCAGCACCATGGTCTGGAACAAGGTGGTCAGTCCCTCAGCCTGGAGAAGAGTTCAGCTCCATAGTCTGGAACAAGGTGGTCAGTCCCTCAGCATGGAGAAGAGTTCAGCTCCATGGTCTGGAACAAGGTGGTCAGTCCCTCAGCCTGGAGAAGAGTTCAGCTCCATGGTCTGGAACAAGGTGGTCAGTCCCTCAGCCTGGAGAAGAGTTCAGCTCCATGGTCTGGAACAAGGTGGTCAGTCCCTCAGCCTGGAAGAGTTCAGCTCCATGGTCTGGAACAAGGTGGTCAGCCCTCACCTGGAGAAGAGTTCAGCTCCATGGTCCTGGAACAAGGTGTCGTCCCTCAGCCTGAGAAGAGTGCAGCTCCATAGTCTGGAACAAGGTGGTCAGTCCCTCAGCCTGGAGAAGAGTTCAGCTCCATAGTCTGGAACAAGGTGGTCAGTCCCTCAGCCTGGAGAAGAGTTCAGCTCCATAGTTTGGAACAAAGTGGTCAGTCCCTCAGCCTGGAGAAGAGTTCAGCTCCATGGTCTGGAACAATATGAAGTTGAAGCATGAGAACGGAGTCTTAAATACTGTCGAAAATGAGGTGGAAGATCTCCAAGATATAGGGGACGGGATCCGCTAGTGGAAGAAGGCAGCTTCATCTGGATTCCAACCCTTCTCACTCATAACTAGTAGACACGCGGTGAAGACTAGAAGATGTTCACTGTACCAAGATACCGTTGTGCTGCAGTGGCTGACAGTACTGCTGAAAATGGTACACTATACCAACAAGTTGAAGATTGACACGTGTGTTATCTCCAACATGTCAGTATGTCATACCATTGTCAACAAAACAGTATTGGATGCAACAAGAGGAGCAGGAAGTGGAGTAGACAGCGGAAATATCAGTGCCAGGAGGTAAATCGCTACGTGAAGTCTCCTCTTCGTTGTTGTCCTTTATACATTACCAGTCTTCTAAATCCTGGAGTATACATGGAGAGGGTTTCTAGGGCCAGCGCCCCCGCGGCCCGGTCTGAGACCAGGCTTTGTGGCAACACTCTCCGTCTTTTAGGCGTCAAATTTACTTTTTGCCACACTGACACACACACACACACATACACACACCACACACACACACACACACACACACACACACACACACACACACACGCACGCACGCACGCACGCACGCACGCACAAGATCCTGTTGACTTAACAATCAAGACATGTAGGCTGTCTAGGCTGTGGGCGTGGGCGCCGTGGGTGTCGGCATGGGTGCTGTGGGCGTGGTGAGCAGAGGTGAGAAAGAAAGAAGTGGAGAGAAAATAACGAGAAGAAGAATAACGAAGGAAATAATACAGGAGAGTAAAAAGGGAAAGTTAAAAGAAGAGTAATGAGAAAAGTACAGGTTAAGAGGGGGGCAATAAAATGAAGGAATAGAGACAGTAGAAAGAAAGAGGAAGGGAAATAACACATAGTGGTTAATACACGAAAGAAGAGAGTTAAGTGAGAGAATGAAAGACAAGAGGAACAGAGAAATTAGATAAAGAAGGGAGAGGGAAGCAAGGGCAGTAGTGAAGGAGGGAAAGACAGTAGTTGGAGAATAAGAGAGTAGAGAGAGAGAGGAGAGAGAGAGAGAGAGAGAGAGAGAGAGAGAGAGAGAGAGAGAGAGAGAGAGAGAGAGAGAGAGAGAATAATATAGAAAGGGAGTAAAATATTCATATGGCCCAGAGGTAGGTTATATAAGGTAGTGAAGGAACACTCTGTATAGAGGGAAGGGGAGGTACCTAGTCCATATATAGGAGAAAGGGAGGGAGAGAGAGGTACATAGTCCGTACATAAAGGGAGGAAACAGCTTTGGAATAGGGATGGAAGATCCTGTCTTACAAATTTGCTACAGTTCTGTGACAGTCACAGAGATACAGCAAGACTGACAGGACTGGTGGGACTGGGAGTCACAGGGATACAACATTAACAAGACTGGTCGGACTGACAGTCACAGAGATACAACAAGACTGACAGATCTAGGTGGACTACATCTTGGGCTGTCAGCCAGCATTCGATAGAATACCGGACAAGAGTTTAGTCCAGAAACTACAGTGCTAGTCACGGCATTATGCCCCCCCCCCCACACACGTACAAAAACATACACACATATCATGAAAGATTATAATTTATATTTCACACTTATTGTGGTTTTAATACTTGGTGCTGCTTCCTTTACGCTTAATTACGTCCCTCAAACGTGTAGGAAGATTCTCACACAAATTCTTGAGGGTTTGGGGAGGTATATTATTTCATGCCTCATGTAGAGCAGCCTCCAGCTGCAGGATAGAACTGATGTCCTTGCCCAGTAAACTTCGTTTCACTATTGACCAGATGTTCTCAATAGGGTTTAGGTCTGGGGAATTGCCTGGCCAGTCATTAATTAAAGAACCTCACTTCACAGTCCTTCAGCCACTGAACTATAGATTTGGCAGTATGACATGGTGCACCGTCCTGCATAAAAACCGTAGCCGCACACTTGTCAAACACCTCAGGTAAATTGTCACACAACTCCAGGTAATTATACTGGTTCATATACTGGATTTTGGGAAGCACAGTGAATTCACCAACACTGAGCACTGAAGCACTCCCAGACTGTGAGCGAGTCTGGGTGTTTGGTGGTCCCACAGGTGTAGCGTAGGTCTAGCGGGTCACTACCACTGGGTCGGTACACATATCCCCTACGGTTACAGGTGACGGTGAAGGTTGCTTCATCACTCCAAAGTACTTCAGACCACTGTTGAGGATTCCAGTGAAGATATTTCTTCGCATAATCCAGCCTACGTTTCTTCTGTGGCTTGGAGAGGATCGGTTTCTTAACCTGGCGGTGACTACTGTAGCCCAGTTCTGACACACGTCTGTTAACAGTTCTTACAGACACCTCTGAGAGAAGATGTGGGTTCTTTTCTTTCAGTTCTCTAGCAGTTATCTTAGGCGCACTCTAACTGGTTCTTTAACACAGTTACCGTATGAACAGATGTCTTCTTCGAGGGGCTAGGCCAGGCGAGGTTTGGCAGACAGTAACTCAACACCGCCACTAGCCTTGAAACGCTGTACCCAGTTTCTCACTGAACGCTTACACACACCAACGTTCTCCACTATTTTTTATGTCTGTTGCCCAGCTTTATAAAGCCCTATGATTTGAGCTATAGTTTCAGGTGTTAAAGACTCCTTTTACCCACAATCAAATATGTGTAGCCCCAAAACCAAAGAGAACACCGGTCATAAGATGGGGCGGATGAGAGACAATAGTGCAACACTTCCTCTCACCATGGCAGCCATGTGAACACTGAGGAGTCACTGTGGAGTGTAGCGGCAGGCCGTAACGTCATGCTAACGGCTGCTACCCGGCATAATGCACTGATGAAAAAAGACCTTCCTGTATAGTAGGCCTTTGATTTTCATCACGACGTTATGCCAGGGTGTTCACCTGGTATAATGCCGTGACTAGCACTGTAGAGAAAGGAGACAGCATTAAAAATCAGAGTACTGTAGTGAGTCAGGCAGAACCTGAATGACACAAGTCAGAGAGTAAGAGTAAGGATGAGACGTCAGAATGGCAGAGAGTAACAAGTGGGGTTCCTCAAGGATCAGTGTTAGGACCGTTACTGTGTGAACGACCTACCAGAGGGAACTAGTCCTGTGTGTTGATGTTTGCCCATGATGCACAAATATTTGTTAATATTAATATAACTGTGTATGGGAATTGTGGTTGTGTGTACCTGTGCAAGAAGCCACAGATGTGAATTGAAGATGTGGAGATGGAAGGAGGGTAGAACTGGTTTTTTTTCCCTTGACTAGAGTGGTTGATTGTGCTGAAGGAGGAATTAAGAGAGTGGTGGAACCAGTGGAAAGTTGAGTAATTGTGTGTTGGGGTATTGAAGACGACATGGGGCAGGGAGAGAGAGGACCTAGTAGCAATCAGCGAAGAGGCGGGGCCAGGAGCTGTGAATCGACCCCTGCAACCACAAATAGGTGAGTACAAATAGGTGAGTACACACACACACACACACAGGGATGTTGGGAAGTGTTTCTTAAGTCATAGAGTTGTCAGGAAGTGGAACAATCTGGAGAGTGATGTAGCAGAGGCAGGATCCATACATAGCTTTAAGAAGAGGTATGATAAAGCTCATGGAGCAGGGAGAGAGTGGACTGAGTAGCGACCATTGAAGAGGCGGGGCCAGGAGCTATGACCCGACCTCTGCAGCCACAATAGGTGAGTGCACACACACACACACACACACACACACACACACACACACACACACACACGGGCATGCCATGTGTACACCAGGAACACATACATGGGCACAGGGAGTGGGGCAGTGTTGCCAGATACCACCAAGGTCATACCCACCTCTCAGTGTATAATACCACAACACACATACATACACACACACACACACACATTTCACATACCCTGTTTTAGCTCTTAAAACATTGTTTACGTCAGCTTACGGGGAAATATTGACCTTAATGACGTTATTGCCGTTGTAAAACATTAGATATAAGGAAAATAAGTAGCCAAGGTCACCTAAGACAGTGTTGCCAGCGGGAGAGCATTCCATTCTCCTTTAACATTTCTTGTAGAATCGCATCGTCTTAAGACAAAAACAAGACGTTTTCTTTAATTAGGAGATTTCTTTCTTCAGTGTTTTGTTGTTTGTTTGTTGTTTGTGTGTGTTTGTTTTGGTGTATTTTATGTGTGTTTTTGTGTGTTCGTGTGTATGTTTGTTTGTGTTTTGTGTACCTATTTGTGGTTGCAGGGGCCGATTCATAGCTCCTGGCCCCGCCTCTTCACTGGTCGCTACTAGGTCCATTCTCTCCCTGCTCCTTGAGCCTTATCATACCTCTTCTTAAAGCTGTGTATGGATCCTGCCTCCACTACATCACTCTCCAGATTATTCCACTTACTGACAACTCAGTGACTGAAGAAATACTTCCTAACATCCCTTAACTCATCTGAGTTTTCAACTCCCATTTGTGATAACTTGTTCCTGTGTCCCATCTCTGGAACATCTTGTCCCCATCCACCTCGTCAATTCCTCGGAGTATTCTGTACGTCCTTATCATGTCCCACCAATCCCTCTTGTCCTCCAGTGTCGTTAAGTTGATATTCCTTAACCTCTCCTCGTAGGATATGCCTTAGCTCGGGACTAATCTTGTAAACTTTTGCACTTTCTCAAATTTCTTGACGTGTTTGACCAAGTGAGGGTTCCATAATGGTGCTGCATACTCCAATATGGGTCTGACATCACGGTGTATAGTGTCGTGAATGTCTCCTTGCTTAGATGTCGAAATGATATTCTTAGGTTTGCCAGGCGTCCATATGCTGCAGCAGTTATTTGGTTGATGTGCGCCTCAGGAGATGTGCTCGGTAAGATGCTCACCCCAGCAACCTTATCCTCGAGTGAGTTTTGCAGACCAGGCTAACAACAGTGCTACCTGGTGGTGAAGACCAGGTTAACAACAGTGCTACCTGGTGGTGAAGACCAGGTTAACAACAGTGCTACCTGGTGGTGAAGACCAGGTTAACAACAGTGCTACCTGGTGGTGAAGACCAGGTTAACAACAGTGCTACCTGGTGGTGAAGACCAGGTTAACAACAGTGCTACCTGGTGGTGAAGACCAGGTTAACAACAGTGCTACCTGGTGGTGAAGACCAGGTTAACAACAGTGCTACCTGGTGGTGAAGACCAGGTTAACAACAGTGCTACCTGGTGGTGAAGACCAGGTTAACAACAGTGCTACCTGGTGGTGAAGACCAGGTTAACAACAGTGCTACCTGGTGGTGAAGACCAGGTTAACAACAGTGCTACCTGGTGGTGAAGACCAGGTTAACAACAGTGCTACCTGGTGGTGAAGACCAGGTTAACAACAGTGCTACCTGGTTGAGCATGTGGTTGACCAGGTAATCAACAGGCTGGATAGCAAGGATTTAAAACGGCAATAAACAGGATAGGAAGGCAAACAGTAGAGCTTACTTGCAATAACTAGGTACTTCTAGGTACCTATTTACTAGACGGAGAGAGAGAGAGAGAGAGAGAGAGAGAGAGGGCGTTTTGGCGTGTGTGTGCTTACGTATATGTGGTTTCAGGGGTCGATTCACAGCTCCTGGCCCCGCCTCTTCACTAACCGCTACTGGATCCTCTCTCTCCCTGCTCCATGAGCTTTATCATACATCGTCTTAAAATTATGGATGGTTTCTGCCTCCACTACACCACTTGCCAGACTGTTCCACTGCCTGACTACTCTATGACTGAAGAAATACTAACAAACTTCCCTTTGACTCATCTGAGTCTTCAACTTCCAATTGTGACCTCTTGTTTCTGTGTCCCATCTCTGGAACATCTTGTCTTTGTCCACCATGTCAATTCCTCGCAGTATTTTATATGTCATTATCATGTCTCCCCTGGCCCTCCTGTCCTCCAGTATCGTCAAGCCGATTTTCCTGAACCTGTTTTTCGTACGACATTCTCCTTAGCTCCGTGAGTAGTCCTGTTGCAAACCTTTGCACTTTCTTTAATTTCTTGACGTGCTTGACTAGGTGTGGGTTTCTAACTGGTGCTGCGTACTCCAGTATGGGCCTAACTTACACGGTGTACATAGTCTTGGAGGATTCCTTGCTAAGGTATCGGAATGCTATTCTTAGGTTTGCCAGGCGCCCGTATGCTGCAGCAGTTATCTAGTTGATGTGCGCCTCAGGAGATGTGCTCGGTATTATACTCACCCCATGAGCGCTTTCCTTGAGTGAGGTTTGCAGTCTTTGGCCACCTAGTCTATACTCTGTCTGCGGTCTTCTTTGCCTTTCCCCAATCTTCATGACTTTGCATTTGGCAGGGTTAAATTCAAGGAGCCAGTTGCTGGACCAGGCTTGTAGCCTGTCCGGGTCTCTTTGTAGTCCTGCCTGATCCTCATTCGATTTAATTTTCCTCATTAATTTCACATAATCTGCAAACAAGGACACTTTTGAGTCTGTCCCTTCCGTCATGTCATTCACATATACCAAAAACAGTATTGGTCCTAGGACTTATCCCCGCGGAACCCCGCTCGTCACAGGCGCCCACTCTGGCACCTCGTCACGTACTATGATTCATTGTTGCCTCCCTGTCAGGTATTCTCTTGATTCATTGCAGTGCCTTTCATGTTATGCATGTCTGATCCTTTAGCTTTTGCACAAAGTTCTTATGAGGAACTGTGTCGAAGGCCTTCTTGCAGTCCAGGAAGATGCAATCTACCCACCACTCTCTCTTGTATCGTCTGTTACCTTTTCATAAAACTCCAGTTGGTTTGTGACACAGGATTTCCCCTCCCTGAAATCATGCTGGTTGTCGTTTATGAGCTTGTTCCATTCTAAGTGTCCACCACTCTCCTCCTGATAATCTTTTCTATGATTTTACATACTTTACACGTCAGTGACACTTGTCTGTAGTTTAATGCCTCGTGTCTGTCTCTTTTCTTAAAATTTGGGACTACATTTGCTACCTTCCATACCTCAGGTAGTTACCCAGTTTCAGTGGATGTGTTGAAGATTTTTGTTAGTGGCACACACAGCATCTCTGCTCCCTCTCTAAGGACCCACGGAGAGCTGTTGTCTGGTCCCACTGCCTTTGAGGTATCAAGTTCACTTAGCAGCTTCTTCACCTCCTCCTCGGTTGTGTATTTCATCCAGCACTTGTTGGTGTACCTCCCTATTCTGACTTCCTGGAGTCCTTCCTGTCTCTACTGTGAATACTTAAGTTTATTCAAGTATACACAAATACAGTTACATAGATTATCATACATAGCAGCATATGTGTAGAGAACCTGGGATAACCCAAAAAAGTCAGAGTGACTTATTTCCATTGGGGTCCTTTAAATCTCATGTTGAGCTCTGCACGTACATCTTGGTCGTTTCTTGTGAACTTCCCACCTTCCTTCTTCAGCCTGATTACCTGGTCCTTAACTGTTGCCTTCCTCCTAATGTGGCTATACAACAATTTCGGGTCAGACGTGATTTACGATGCTATGTCATTTTCGTACTGTCGCTGGGCCTCCCTCCTTATCTGTGCATACTCGTTCCTGGTTCTTCGACTAATCTCTTTATTTTCCTGGGTCCTTTGTCTTCTGTACTTTTTCCATTCTCTAGTGCGACTAATTTTGCCTCCCTATGTGTGTGTGTGTGTACTCACCTAGTTGTGGTTGCATAGGTCAAGTCATAGTGTGTGTGTGTTTTCATTTGTCAAAAGCACTTGGCAGTAGACACTTGACCTATTTTGTATATATTTATGTGTGTGTACACTTACCTAATTGCATCTCCTTAGTTCGAATCATAGCACTTCACTCAAATTCCTTCACTACTAGCAGCCTACTTTCCAAATGCCTCTTCTAGACCTATCGTACCTGCACGTGAAGCTGTGTGTACCTGACATTGCTACCCCAGGGACAAAGCTCAAACTCCTGGCCCCAAAAGTGGCTTAGTGCTTTCTTTAGATTTAAAATATTCTTTCTTTCAGATGTGATTGATGGTATGGGAGCATCGCATGAAGGCACAGTTCCTATGGTGGCTGACAACACATCACCTGAGAAAGGCATGACGACTCTAGAGAGGGTAAGTACACGAATATTGTGGGTGATTAAGATACATGTGCAACAGTTGCGTACAGCAGGGTCCCACTTATACAGCAGATTAGGTTCCAGGCTACTGTTGGGTCCCACTTATACAACAGGTTAGGTTCTGGGCTACTGTAGGGCCCCACTTACACAGCAGGTTAGGTTCTGGGCTACTGTAGGGGCTCTCTTATACAGCAGGTTAGGTTCTGGGCTACTGTAGAACCCTGCTTATACAGAAGGTTAGGTTCTGGGCTTCTGTAGGGCCCTGCTTATACAGCAGGTTAGGGTCTGGGCTGCTGTAGGGCCCCTCTTATACAGCAGGTTAGGTTGTGGGCTACTGTAGGGTCCTGCTTGTACAACAGGTTAGGTTCCGGGTTACTGTAGGGCCCTGCTTATACACCAGGTTAGGTTCTGGGCTACTGTAGGGCCTGCTTAAACAGCATGTTGGTTCTGGGCTTACTGTAGGGGCCAGGCTTAGACAGCAATGAGTTTTGGATTCTGGGATACTGTTGGGCCTGCTTATACAGCAGGTTAGGTTCCAGTACTGTTGGGCCCCACCTTTTACAAGGCAGGTTAGGTTGTGGGCTAAAGTAGGGCCATTCTTATCAACATGGTTAGGCTTCTGGGCTACTGTTAGGGCCCCACTTATAAAGCAGGTTTAGGTCTGGCTACTTGTAGGGGCCTGGCTTATACAGAGGGTTAAGGTTTTGGGATACTGTAGGGACTCTGCTTATACAGCAGCCGTTAAATTTTGGGGCTACTGTAGGACCATGATTATACAGCAGGTTAGGTATGGGTTCTGTAGGGCCCTGCTTATACAGCAGGTTAGATAGTTAGAGTAGGGGTGCATGGATGGTGCCCATCTTATACAGCAGGTTAGGTTTGTGGGCTACTGTAGGGTTTCCTTGCTTATACAAAAAGGTTAGGTTATGGGTTACTGTAGGACCCTGCCTATACTAGAAAGTTAGGTTCTGGTGGGGCTTCTGTAGGGCACCTGCTTATCAACAGCAAGGTTAGGTCTGGGACTGCTGTAGGGCCCCTCTTATACTTGAAGGTTTGGTTGTGGGCTACTGTTTAGGGTCCTGCTTATAAACAGGTAGGCTCCGGGGTACTGTAGGACCCTGCTTACTCCAGCAGGTTACGGGTTCTGGGCTAATGTAAGGGCCCCTTCTTATCAGCAGGTTAGGTGTCTGGGTTTACTGGAGGGACCGCATGCTTATACTAGCAGGTTAGTGTTTCGGGCTACTGTATGGGCAACTGCTTATACAGAAGGGTAGGTCCATCTGCGGCTTTTGTACATGTAGGGCCATGAATTTATACGCAGGTTAGGTTCTGGGCTCACCTGTAGGGCCCCTGCTTATACAGAAGGTTAGGTTCCAGGATACTGTAGGGCCCCTTTTTGACTGCAGTTAGGTTTGGGGGCTACTGCAGGGACCTTCTTATACAACTGGTTAGGCTACTGGGTCCCACTTACCTGGTTGGGGCCCAGCTTGATACAGTAGGTTAGGTTCGGGGCTACTGTTGGGCCCCACTTATTAAGAAGGTTAGGTTTGCGGCTACTGGTTGGGCCCACACTTAGAATGCAGGTTTAAGTTGTGGGCTACTGTTGGAGCCCACTCGTAAACAGCAGGTTAGGTACTGGGCTACTGGTAGGGACCCCCCCTATTATACAGTAGGTTAGGTTCTGGGATACTGTAGGGCACCCCAACTTATCTAGAAGGCTGGTTAGGTCTGGTACTGTTCAGGGGCACCACCTTACTAAAGCTGGTTAGGTTCATGGGACTACATGTAGGGCCACACTTACTACAGTAGGTTAGGTTCTGCGGCTACTGTTGGGCCCCAACTTATACAGCAGGTGAGGTTCTGGGCTACGTGTAGGGCCTCACTTATACAGAAGGTTAGGTTCTGGGTAATGTAGCGTCCCTCTTATAAAGAAGGTTAGGTTCTGCGGCTACTGTAGCGGCCATCCACCCTATACAGCTGGTTAGGTTGTGGGCTTTGTAGGGCCCCAATTATTCTGCAGGTTTGGTTTATGGGCTACTGTAGGCCCCACTTATCTATACTCAGCAGGTTAGGTTCTGGGGGCTCACTGTAGGGCTCCCTCTTATTCAGCTGGGTTCGGTTTGGCGCTTCTGTAGGGCCACCACTTATACCAGAAGGTTAGGTTCTGGGCTACGGTAGGGCTCCCACTTATACAGCTGGTTAGGTTAGTGGTTAATGTAGGGCCCCACTTATACAGCAGGTGTTCGGTTTTGGGCAACTGTGGGCCAACACTTATACGCAGTTTACGGTTTTAGGGTAATGTTGGGTCAACTTATAGAGCAGGTTAGGTTATGGGGTAAGTTGGGTAGAAGGCCCCACTTATACAGCTGGTTAGGGTTCTGGGCTACTGTAGGGCCCACTTATACCAGCAGGTTAGGTTCTGGGCTACTGTGGGCCCCACTTATCTGCTGGTTAGGCTTTCTGGGCTACTGTAGGGCCCACACACATTCTTCAGCTGGCTTCGGTTCGGGGCTACTGTAGCGCCCACTTATACAGCAGGTTAGGTTTCTGGGGCTACTGTAGGGCCCACTTATCAGCAGATTAGGTTCTGGGCTTAATGTAGGGCCCACTTATACAGAAGGTTAGGATCTGGGCTAATGTAGGGCCCACACTTATAATGCAGGTTTTAGGTTCCTGGGCATTACTGTAGGGCCCTCCACTCACTTTATACAGCACGCGTTAGGTTCTGGGGATACTGTAGGGCATATCACTTATACTGCCAGGTTTAGGTTCTGGGCTACTGTAGGACTATCTTATACAAGCAGGTTATGTTCTGGGCTACAGTAGGGGCCCCAATTATACTGCAGGTTAGGTTATGGGCTGACTTGTAGGGCCCAAATTATTCAAGCAGGTTAGGTTCTGGGCTATGTTGGGCCCACACTTATAAAGCAGGTTAGGTTCTGGGCTTCTGTAGGGACTCACGATACAGCAGAGTTAGGTTCTGGGATATGTAGGCCATCACGTATTACAGCAGGTTAGGTTCTGGTCTAACTGTAGGGCCAAACTTATATCTGGCAGGTTTGGTTCTGGGCTACTGTAGGGCCCCCACTTATACAACCAGGTTAGGTTCTGGGTACCTGTAGGTAGAGCCCCACTTATACAGCAAGGTTAGGTTACTGGGGCTACTGTACGCACACTTATTACTGACGGTAGGTTCTGGGCTCTGTAGGGCCCCACCCTCTTATACAGCAGGTTTGGGTCTGGGCACAGTAGGCCACCACTTATACGCTGGGTTAGGTTCTGGGAATACTGTAGGGCCTCACTTATAAGCAGGTTAGGTTTCTGGGCTTACTGTAGGGACTCAATATTCAGCAGGGGTTAGGTTATGGGGCCTTATGTTAGGGCCTCACTTATAAAGCAGGTTAGGTTGGGCACTGTAGTACCAGGCCTCATCTTATACAGCAGGTTAGGTTTCTGGGTAATGTAGGGGATCCCTCTTATACAGAGGTTAGGTTTGGGCTACTGTAGGGCCCCAACTTATAAAGCCAGGTTAGGTATTTCTGGGCTACTGTAGGCCCCCACATATTTACAGCAGGGTTAGGTTCTGGGCTTAATGTAGGGCCCCATTATTACAGCAGGTATTGTTCTGGGTACTTGTAGTGCCTCCACTTATTACAGCAGGTTAGGTTCCTGGGAACTACTGTAGGGGCCCCACTTATACTGCAGGTTAGCGTTCTGGGCTACTGTAGGGCCCCAATTGGACAGCTGGTTAGGTTCTGGGGACTACTGTAGGAGCCACCACTTATAATGCAGGTTAGTTCTGGGCTACTGTAGGCCCCACTTATACAGCAGGTTAGGTCTTATGGGATATGAAGGGCCTCACTTATTAGAGCAGGTTAGTTCTGGGCTACTGTAGGGACCCACTTTACGCAGGTTAGGTTTCTGGGCTACGGTAGGGGCACAACTTATAAAGCTAAGGTTAGGTTCTGGGTTACTGTAGGGAACCATTATACAGCATGTTAGGTTTGGCTACTGTTGCGGATCTCACTTATACAGCGGTTAGGTTTCTGGGGTACTAGTAGCGGCCCCACCTATACAGCAAGGTTAGGTTCTGGGCTAATGTAGGGCTCCTCTTTTACAGAAGGTTATGTTCTGCGGCTATGTAGGGCCCCACTTATCAGCAGGTTGGTACTTGGGCTACTGTGGGCCCCACTTATCAAAAGCATGGTTAGGTTCTGGGCTATTGTAGGGGGCCCCCAAATTATACAGCAAGGTTCAGGGTTTTCTGAGTGCTACTGTAGGGCCCCCTCTTATACAGCAGGGTTAGGTTTCTGGGCTACTGTAGGGCCACTTATACTGACAGGTTAAGGTTATGGGCTACTGTTGGGCCCCACGTATACAGCAGGTTTGGTTCGGGGCTACTGTAAGCGGCCCCACTTATACAGCAGGTTAGGTTCTGGGCTACTGTAGGCCCCTCCACTTCACTTCTGCAGGTTAGGTTCTGGGCTACTGGAGGGCCCTCCACTTATACACAGCAGGTTAGGTTCTGAGGATACTATAGGGCCCCACTTATACAGCAGGTTAGGTTTGGGTACTGTAGGGCCTCACACTTATCAGAAGGTTAGGTTCTGGGATACTGTAGGGGCCCCTATCTATTTCATGAAGGTTAGGTTCTGGGCTATGTAGGGCCCCACTTATACAGCAGGTTAGGTTCTGGGGGCTATGTAGGGCCCCACTTATACAGATGGTTATTCTGGGCTTACTGTAGGGCCCCACTTATACAGCAGTGTAGGTTTCTGGGCTACTGTAGGGCCTCCACTTACTACAGCTGCGTTAGGTTCTGGGGCTAATGTTCGGGCCCACTTTTACAGCAGGTTAGGTTACCTGGGCTACCTGTAGGGCCAACTTATACAGCAGGTTATGGTTCTGGGCTATGTAGGGCCCCACTTATGTCAGCTCAGGTTAGGTTCTGGGATTCTGTAGGGCTCCACTTATACAGCAGTGGGGTAGGTTTCTGGGCTACTGTAGGGCCCCACTTATACAGCAGGTTATGATTCTGGGATACGGTAGGGGGGGGGCCCCTATTATACAGCAGGGTTAGGTTCTGCGGCTACTGTAGGGCTCCCCACTTTAACAGACAGGTAGGTGCTGGGCCTACTGTAAGGGCTCCAATTATACAGCAGGTTAGGATCCTGGGCTTCTGTGGGGCTCCACCTTATTCAGAGGTTAGGTTCTGGGCTACTTGTAGGGCCTCAACTTATAATGTCCAGGTTAGTTTCTGGTCTACTGTAGGGATCCACTTATTACAGAAGGTTAGGTTTCTGGGATTACTGTAGGGCCCCAGCTTATACTGAAGGTTAGTTTATGTGTTCTGTAGGGTATCACTTATACAGCAGGTTAGGTTTCTGGGCTTACTGTAGGGCATCCTTATAACAGCAGGTTTGGTTCTGGGCTACTGTAGGGCCCAATCTTATACAGCAGGAATAGGTTATGGATACTGTTAGGGCCCCACTTATACAGCAGGTTTAGGTTCTGCGGCTTACTTGTAGGGCCCCACTTATACAGCAGGTTAGGTTCGGGGCTTACTGTAGGGCCTCACTTTATTCAAGAGGTTAGGTTTCTGGGCTATGTAGCGGGCCCACTTTTAAAGCAGGTTCAGGTTCTGGGCTTACTGTAGGGCACCTCTTATACAGCAGGTTAGGTTCTGGGCTTCCTGTAGGGACCCCAACTTATACAGCAGGTTTAGGTTTATGGGCTACTGTAGGGCCCAACCACACTTTATACAGCAGGTTAGGTTATGGGCTACTGTATGGCCACACTTATAAAGCAGGTTAGGTTCTGGGCTACTGCTAGGGGCACCAAAATATTACTGCAGGTTACGGTTCTGGGCTACTGTAGGGGCCCAATTATACGCAGGAGTTTTATAGGTTTGGGTACGGTAGGGCCCCATTCCCTCCACTTATACAGCAGAGTTTGGTTCTGGGTACGGTAGGGACAACTTATACAGCTGGTCTAGGTTTATGGGCTACTGTAGGGACCTCACTTATACAGCAGGTTTAGGTTCTGGGCTACTGTAGGGCCCAACTTATACAGCAGGTTAGGTTCCCGGGCTACTGTAGGGCCCCACTTTTACTGCAGGTTAGGTTACTGGGTCTAATGTAGGGCCCCACTTATACAGATGGTTAGGTTTGGGGATAATGTAGGGCACCACTTATACAGCAGGTTAGGTTCTGGGCTGCTGTAGGGCCCCATTTTACAGCATGGTTAGGTTCTGGGCTACTTGTAGGGCACAACTATAAAGCAGGTTAGGTCTCTGGGCTACTGGTGGGCACCACTTATACTGCGGTTAGGTTCTGGGCTACTGTAGGGCAAACATATTTTACAGCAGGTTAGTGCTGGGCTTATGTAGGGCCCACTTAACAGCTGGTTGGTTCTGGGCTAATGTCAGGCCTCACTTATACTGCAGGTTAGGTTTGGGCTACTGTAGGGCCCCTACTGACTAAAGATGGTTAGGTTATGCGGCTATGTAGGGCCCCCACTCTTATAAAGCCAGGTAGGTGCTGGGCTACATGTAGGGCCCACTTCTTTAAAAAATACTAAATTATAATTAGGGATGGTTAGGTTCTGGGCTTCTGTAGGGAACTTTATACAGGCAGGTTAGGTTCTGGGCTATGAGGGCCCCTTCTGTATAAAGAAGGTTAGGGTTCTGGGTTCTGTAGGGCCACTCTTATTCAGAAGGTTTGGTTGGGTAGGTAGGGCCCCACTTATACAGCAGGTTTAGGTTCTGGGCTTCTGTAGGGCCACACTCTTATAACTGAGGTAAGATTCGGGGCTTCTGTAGGGGCTCACTTTTGACAGCAGGTTGTGGTTATGGGCTATTGTTGGGCCATAACTATACAGCAGGTTAGGTTCTGGGGCTATGTAGGGCCCACTTTTACAGACAGTTTAGTTCTGGGCTACTGTGGGGCCCCCTTATACAGAAGGTTAGGTTCTTCGGCTACTGTAGGACCCACTTATTACGAAGGTTAGGTTTCTGGGCTAATGTAGGGCCCCACTTATACTGCGGTTAGGTTCTGGGCTAGGTGGGCCCCTATTATTCTGCAGGTTAGGCTTCTGGGTACTGTAGGGGCTCTCACTTATACAGCAGGTTTAGATTCTGGGCTACTGTTGGGCCCCAACGTATAAGCAGGTTAGGTTCTGGGCTTACTGTAGGGCCCCACGTATACAAGCGGTTAGGTTATGGGCTACTGTAGCGCGCCCACTTTATTCAGCAAGGTTAGTTCTGGGCTATTGTAGGCGACCTAACTCTATACTGCAGGTTAGGTTCTGGGCTACTGTAGGGGCCCACCTATACAGAGGTTAAGGTTTCTGGGCTACTGTAGGGCCTCATCTTATACAGCAGGTTAGGTTCTGGGTACTGTAGGGGCCAATACTTATACTGAAGAGTTAGGTTCTGGGCTATGTAGCGGATAACTTTTTCCAGAAGGTTAGGTTCCTGGGTTAAGGTAGCGGCACACTTATTACTGCTGGTTAGGTTCCTGGGCTACTGTAGGGCCCATTATTCAGCCACGGTTACGGTTCTGGGCTACTGTTGGGACTCAAATTCATAATGCAGGTTAGTTCTGGGGCTACTGTATGGGCCCCACCCCACTTATACTAGCAGGTTCGGTTCTTGGGACTACAGGTAGGGCTCTACTTATACAGCTGGATTAGGTTATGGGGCTACTGTAGGGCCCCACTATACAGCAGGTGAGGTTTGGGCTATGTAGGGCCCAATTATACTGCTGTTACGGTTCTGAGGCTACTGTAGGGCCCCATCTTATACAGAGTTTAGGTTTATGGGCCTTCGGTAGGGAATAACTTATACAGCAGGTCTAGGGTTCTGGGCTACTGTAGGGCCCCCATAATACAGCAGGGTAGGTTATGTATTCTCTGTAGGGCCCACTTATACAGCCAGGTTTAGGTTTGGGTACTGGTTGGGGGCACCAACTTATACAGCAGGTTAGGTTCTGGCTATGTAGGGCAACCACCACACTTATTCAGCACGGTTAGGTCTCTGGGCTACGTTGGGCCACCCACATACAAGCAGGTTAGGTTTCTGGCTACTGTAGGGCCAACACCCCACTTATACAGCAGGGTTAGGTTATGGGCTACTGTAGGGCCCCACAATTATACCAGCAGGTTAGGTTATGGGACATACGGTAGGGCCCTACTTTACAGCAGGTTAGGTTTATCGGCCCACCCCGGGCTTACTGTAGGGCCACTTTACAGCAGGTTAGGTTCTGGGTATGTAGAGGCCCCACTAATTCTGCAGGTTAGGTTATGGGATGTGTAGGGTCCAAACATTATACAGAGGTTAGGTTATGGGTTCTGGTAGGGACACATTATACAGAAGGTTTGGTTCTGGGCTTATGTAGGGCCCCACTTATACAGCCAGGTTAGCGTTCTGCGGCATACTGTAGGGCCCCACTTATACAGAAGGTTAGGTTCTGGGTACTGCTAGGGGGCTCCTCCACTTATTACAGAAGGTTAGGTTCCTGGGCTACTGTAGGGCCCACATTATACAGCAGGTTAGGTTCTGGGCTACTGTAGGGCACCAATTACTCAGAAGGTTAGGTGCTGGGCAACTTAGGGACTCACTTTACAAGCAGGTTAGGTTCTGGGCTTTCTGTAGGGGCCCCACTTATTTCTAGAAGGTTAGTTATGGGCTACTGTTAGGGCATCACTTATACAGCAGGTTAGGTTCTCCTGGGCTACGGTAGGGCCCCACTTATACAGCAGGTTAGGTTATGGGTACTGTAGGGCCCACAATATACAGCAGGTTAGGTGTTCTGGGCTACTGTAGGGCCTCACTTCTACAGCAGGTTAGGTTCATGGGCCTAATGTAGGGCCCACTTATTACAGCAGAAGGTTAGGTTATGGGGCTACTGTAGGGCCCCACTTTATACAGCAGGGTTAGGCAGTTCTGGGCTATGTAGGGGCCCCATTAAACACAGGTTAGGTTCTGGGCTACTGTAGGGCCCACTTATTCAGCAGGTTAGGATTCGGGGGCACTGTAGGGCCTCTACTTATACAGCAGGTTAGGTTAGGGCTACTTGTAGGGCCTCACTTATACAGCAGGTCTAGGTTCTGGGCTTACTGTAGGCCACACTTATAAAGCAGGTTAGGTTCTGGGCTTTCTGTAGTGCCTTCACCTTATACAGTTGGGTGGTTCTGGCGCTACTGTAGGGCCTCTACTTATACAGCAGGTTAGGTTCTGGGCTAACTGTAGGCCTCACTTCAACTACTGCGGTTCGTTCTGGCTACTGTAGGGCTCACTTATTCATGCAGGTTAGGTTATGGGATATCGGACTGTAAAGCAAAATTCACTGTTTAGTGAAAACAGCTTTCTTCTCTTTTCCCACTCAAGGAAGGTTCATTGATGTTGGTGAGGGGCTTCTTGATTTAGGGAATTGGATCTGTGGTCAGTTCCCCAAATTAAGCCCTGAATGCCTTCACATCCCCCACCCCAGGCGCTGTATAATTCCTCCGGGTTATAGCGCTTCCCTTGTTATAATAATAATTCTTTTCACTTTCAAATGCAATATTAAAGCTTGATTAACCTTGGTTTACACGATTTATATTAGTGAGCAATAGAGCTATGCCTAGAGTAAATGCATATACACATACACTCATTACTTGTAGTGGTTTGGTTCAGAGACCGTCATGCTTGATAAATTAGACTCATGTGCAAAAAGTTGGGTAATATTTATTGAGGAAACCCAAGAGTTGCACATGTGTCTAATTTATCAACATGTCGGTTCTCTGAACCATTCATCTACAATCCTGTCAGACACTGCAACTTCTTGGGATCTTAATACTTGGGAATTCTTCACTTGCCTAACCCTTGGGCACGACCTACTTCCACATTACTTACCTTAAAATATGTATAATTGAGTATAATTGAAAACCGCTGTATTAGTGAAACACTGTGAAGTGAATTGCTGTAAAGTGAAGCACTATAATTCCTGGCTATCTTGTATCTTTAATGTTGAAACGTTTCGCCTACACAGTAGGCTTCTTCAGTTAAGTACAGAGTCAGCAGGTGCAGTAGTGAAATGAAGATGATGTATTCAGTCCATCAACCTTGAAGATATGAGGTAGTCAGTCCCTCAGCCTGAAGATTATTATTCCATGTCATACAGCAGCCTGGAGAAGAGTTCAACTCCATAGTCTGGAATGATATCGTTCCAGACCATGGAGCTGAACTCTTCCAGGCTGAGGGACTGACCACCTTGTTCCAGACCATGGTGCTGAACTCTTCCAGGCTGAGGGACTGACCACCTTGTTCCAGACAATGGTGCTGCACTCTTCTCCAGGCTGAGGGACTGACCACCTTGTTCCAGACAATGGTGCTGCACTCTTCTCCAGGCTGAGGGACTGACCACCTTGTTCCAGACCATGGAGCTGAACTCTTCCAGGCTGAGGGACTGACCACCTTGTTCCAGACCATGGAGCTGAACTCTTCCAGGCTGAGGGACTGACCACCTTGTTCCAGACCATGGTGCTGAACTCTTCCATGCTGAGGGACTGACCACCTTGTTCCAGACCATGGTGCTGAACTCTTCCAGGCTGAGGGACTGACCACCTTGTTCCAGACAATGGTGCTGAACTCTTCCAGGCTGAGGGACTGACCACCTTGTTCCAGACAATGGTGCTGCACTCTTCTCCAGGCTGAGGGACTGACCACCTTGTTCCAGACAATGGTGCTGCACTCTTCTCCAGGCTGAGGGACTGACCACCTTGTTCCAGACCATGGAGCTGAACTCTTCCAGGCTGAGGGACTGACCACCTTGTTCCAGACCATGGTGCTGAACTCTTCCAGGCTGAGGGACTGACCACCTTGTTCCAGACCATGGTGCTGAACTCTTCCAGCTGAGGGACTGACCACCTTGTTCCAGACCATGGTGCTGAACTCTTCAGGCTGAGGGACTGACCACTTGTTCCAGACAATGGTGCTGCACTCTTCTCCAGGCTGAGGGACTGACCACCTTGTTCCAGACCTGGTGCTGAACTCTTCCCAGGCTGAGGGACTGACCACCTTGTTCCAGACCATGGTGCTGAACTCTTCCAGGCTGAGGGACTGACCACCTGTTCCAGACCAATGTGATGACTCTTCCAGGCTGAGGACTGACCACCTTGTTCCAGACCATGGTGATGAACTCTTCCAGGCTGAGGGACTGACCACCTTGTTCCAGACCATGGTGCTGAACTCTTCCAGGCTGAGGGACTGACCACCTTGTTCCAGACCATGGTGCTGAACTCTTACAGGCTGAGGGACTGACCACTTTGTTCCAGACCGTGGTTCTGAACTCTTACAGGCTGAGGGACTGACCACCTTGTTCCAGACCGTGGTGATGAACTCTCCCAGGCTGAGGGACTGACCACCTTGTTCCAGACCATGGTGCTGAACTCTTCCAGGCTGAGGGACTGACCACCTCAAATACTTTTTCTCCTAGGTTGATGGACTGATTACATCATCTTTATTTCATTACTACTGTTAACTCTGTATTTGACTGAAGAAGTCTACTGTGTAGGCTATGTGTTTCATTAATAAAGATACTTAAGTGTTGCACATGTGTCTTAATCTTCAACTGGTCGATATTTTCTACCATTTTCGACAAACGAGTTTTGTTTTTCAAATATAATTAGTTTTGATTTAGAAATAGACACAAATGCAGTTAATGTGACAATTTGTTGTGACTTGACAATGGTATACACAGGAACCCGCACATAAGACAGACAGAAATGTCTTTATAAGTTCCTCTCTTATATGTGCCGGTTGTTGTGTAATGTTCCAGTTACTGTATTGTGCCTGGAACAATAGTACTGGCTACTACTACTACTACTACTACTACTACTACTACTACTACTACTACTACTACTACTACTACCACTACTACTACTACTAACTACCACCACTGCTTCTACTACTACTACTACTACTACAACTACAACTACAACTACTACCACTACTACTACCACTACTACTACCACTACTACCACACCACACTACACTACTACCACCATACTACCACCACTACTACCACCACTACTACACCACTACTACTACTACCACTACTACTCCCAACTACTACTACTACTACCACTACTACCCCTACTACCACTACTAACTACCACTACTACCACCCACTACCTACTACCACTACTACCCCACTACTACCACCACTACTACCATTACTACACCAACTACTACCACCACCACCACCACCACCACCACCACCACCACCACCACCACCACCACCACCACCACCACCACTACCGCCATTATTATTACTAATACTACCACCACTGTACCATTATTATTGATGCTATTACGACCACTATTGCTGCAACTTCCACTATTATTACAACTAATACTACTATTACTACTACTACTACTGTTAATAATAATTATTGTGATGGTTGACAGCTGGTTCAAGCAGTTCGTGCAGGAGGATCAAGAACCAACTCTCCCAGACGCGCTGTGGATGACTCCCACGTTGCTGTAAGTAACCTGCCCTCTACATCCTCTTTAAATTTGGCAACCTATTTAGAGATCATAAAATTGAAGATCAAAATTTTTGGAATTTTAGGTTTTCTTAAAAAAAATAGTGCAAAATTCTGGCTACATGTTGATGAAATCAGCTTCTTTCTATCATATTTCTAAGTATGTTTTTTTCAAAAATTTATTTTTTATGTTTTTGCCGTCATCAAGACGATATGTTGGTCATTAGTGTTTTTATTTTTTTTTTACTCCAGAAATTACTATTACTTCATTCTAAATTACTGATTATTTCATTCTAAACAAGTTCTGTGACGACTAAAGTGAAGAGCACAGAGTTGTTGCTGCTCTGTTGCCTCTGAGTGATCAACAGTGATAGGGGTTTGCAACACGCTCACTCTGGGTGATCAACAATGATAGGGGTTTGCAACACGCTCACTCTGGGTGATCAACAATGATAGGAGTTTGTAACACGCTCACTCTGGGTGATCAACAATGATAGGGGTTTTGACAAAAACACACTCACTCTGGGTGATCAAAAATGATAGGGGTTTGCAACACGCTCACTCTGGGTGATCAAAAATGATAGGGGTTTGCAACACGCTCACTCTGGGTGATCAACAATGATAGGGGTTTGTAACACGCTCACTCTGGGTGATCAACAATGATAGGAGTTTGCAACACGCTCACTCTGGGTGATCAACAATGATAGGAGTTTGTAACACGCTCACTCTGGGTGATCAACAATGATAGGGGTTTGAAACACACTCTGGGTGATCAACAATGATAGGGGTTTGCAACACGCTCACTCTGGGTGATCAAAAATGATAGGGGTTTGCAACACGCTCACTCTGGGTGATCAACAATGATAGGGGTTTGCAACACAATCTGGGTGATCAACAATGATAGGGGTTTGCAACACGCTCACTCTGGGTGATCAAAAATGATAGGGGTTTGCAACACGCTCACTCTGGGTGATCAACAATGATAGGGGTTTGCAACACGCTCACTCTGTGTGATCAACAATGATAGGGGATTGCAACACGCTCACTCTGGGTTATCAACAATGATAGGGGTTTGCAACACGCTCACTCTGGGTGATCAACAATGATAGGAGTTTGCAACACGCTCACTCTGGGTCATCAACAATGATAGGGGTTTGCACACGCTCACTCTGTGTGATCAACAATGATAGGGGTTTGCAACACGCTCACTCTGGGTGTTCAACAATGATAGGAGTTTGCAACACGCTCACTCTGGGTGATCAACAATGATAGGAGTTTGCAACACGCTCACTCTGGGTGATCAACAATGATAGGAGTTTGCAACACGCTCACTCTGGGTCATCAACAATGATAGGGGTTTGCAACACGCTCACTCTGGGTGATCAACAATGATAGGGGTTTGCAACACGCTCACTCTGGGTGATCAACAATGATAGGAGTTTGCAACACGCTCAATCTGGGTGATCAACAATGATAGGAGTTTGCAACACGCTCACTCTGGGTGATCAACAATGATAGGAGTTTGCAACACGCTCACTCTGGGTGATCAACAATGATAGGAGTTTGCAGCACGCTCACTCTGGGTCATCAACAATGATAGGAGTTTGCAACACGCTCACTCTGGGTTATCAACAGTGATAGGGGTTTGCAACACGCTCACTCTGGGTGATCAACAATGATAGGAGTTTGCAACACGCTCACTCTGGGTGATCAACAATGATAGGAGTTTGCAACACGCTCACTCTGGGTGATCAACAATGATAGGGGTTTGCACACGCTCACTCTGTGATCAACAATGATAGGGGTTTGCAACACGCTCACTCTGGGGGATCAACAATGATAGGGGTTTGCAACACGCTCACTCTGGGTGATCAACAATGATAGGGGTTTGCAACACGCTCACTCTGGGTTATCAACAATGATAGGGGTTTGCAACACGCTCACTCTGGGTGATCAACAATGATAGGAGTTTGCAACACGCTCACTCTGGGTGATCAACAATGATAGGGGTTTGCAACACGCTCACTCTGGGTGATCAACAATGATAGGGGTTTGCAACACGCTCACTCTGGGTGATCAACAATGATAGGAGTTTGCAACACGCTCACTCTGTGTGATCAACAATGATAGGGGTTTGCAACACGCTCACTCTGGGTGATCAACAATGATAGGAGTTTGCAACACGCTCACTCTGTGTGATCAACAATGATAGGGGTTGCAACACGCTCACTCTGGGTGATCAACAATGATAGGGGTTTGCAACACGCTCACTCTGGGTGATCAACAATGATAGGGGTTTGCAACACGCTCACTCTGGGTGATCAACAATGATAGGGGTTTGCAACACGCTCACTCTGGGTGATCAACAATGATAGGAGTTTGCAACACGCTCACTCTGTGTGATCAACAATGATAGGGGTTTGCAACACGCTCACTCTGGGTGATCAACAATGATAGGGGTTTGCAACACGCTCACTCTGGGTGATCAACAATGATAGGGGTTTGTAACACGCTCACTCTGGGTGATCAACAATGATAGGAGTTTGCAACACGCTCACTCTGGGTGATCAACAATGATAGGAGTTTGCAACACGCTCACTCTGGGTGATCAACAATGATAGGGGTTTGCAACACGCTCACTCTGGGTTATCAACAATGATAGGAGTTTGCAACACGCTCATTCTGGGTGATCAACAATGATAGGAGTTTGCAACACGCTCACTCTGGGTTATCAACAATGATAGGAGTTTGCAACACGCTCACTGTGGGTTATCAACAATGATAGGAGTTTGCAACACGCTCACTCTGGGTGATCACCAATGATAGGGGTTTGCAACACGCTCACTCTGGGTGATCAACAATGATAGGAGTTTGCAACACGCTCACTCTGGGTGATCAACAATGATAGGGGTTTGCAACACGCTCACTTCTGGGGGATCAACAATGATAGGAGTTTGCAACACGCTCACTCTGGGTTATCAACAATGATAGGAGTTTGCAACACGCTCACTCTGGGTTATCAACAATGATAGGAGTTTGCAACACGCTCACTCTGGGTTATCAACAATGATAGGAGTTTGCAACACGCTCACTCTGGGGTTTTCAACAATGATAGGAGTTTGCAACACGCTCACTCTGGTGTGATCAACAATGATAGGAGTTTGCAACACGCTCACTCTGGGTTATCAACAATGATAGGAGTTTGCAACACGCTCACTCTGGGTTATCAACAATGATAGGAGTTTGCAACACGCTCATTCTGGGTGATCAACAATGATAGGAGTTTGCAACACGCTCACTCTGGGTTATCAACAATGATAGGAGTTTGCAACACGCTCACTCTGGGTGATCACCAATGATAGGGGTTTGCAACACGCTCACTCTGGGTGATCAACAATGATAGGAGTTTGCAACACGCTCACTCTGGGTGATCAACAATGATAGGAGTTTGCAACACGCTCACTCTGGGTGATCAACAATGATAGGAGTTTGCAACACGCTCACTCTGGGTGATCAACAATGATAGGAGTTTGCAACACGCTCACTCTGGGTGATCAACAATGATAGGGGTTTGCAACACGCTCACTCTGGGTGATCAACAATGATAGGGGTTTGGGGTGGGTTGCAACACGCTCACTCTGGGTGATCAACAATGATAGGGGTTTGCAACACGCTCACTCTGGGTGATCAAGAATGATAGGGGTTTGCAACACGCTCATATTTGGTGTTTCATCTCCATAGAGTTCTATATCAACATAAACTTGAATAACTCTGGAATAAGTTATGGATATTTGTTGCCCTTATTTGCAAAGAGAAATAATAGGAGTGTCATGATTTTTTCAGACAATATTGATGAATGATGGTTCTATTTAGTATTCAAAGTTGTTTTTGCAATATGTTTTACCATTTTGTTTTTATTGATTCGTATTCTCACAAAAAATGACAAAAAAAAAACACATTTGAAATTTTTTTAATGCCATCTATTGACATTTCTGGTAGAAAAGTTTGACATCTAGATAATCTAACTCTTTGATCTTTCATCTGATGTTGACCAGAACATTGTTCAACTTACCAATTTTGTACATTAGGTTGGGTTTTATTAATACAATTTTGCAGTATCTTGCAACTTTGCAACAAGAAGTCCATGCAAACATGTGTATAGGATGCAAACTGCTCCTTAACAACACCGTAACGTTATACTTGACATAATGTCCTTATTAACCCTGGATGGCATGGGAGCCACCCACCAACATAATGCCCTTATTAACCCTGGGAGCCACCCACCAACATAATGCCCTTATTAACCCTGGGAGCCACCCACCAACATAATGCTCTTATTAACCCTGGGAGCCACCCACCAACATAATGCCCTTATTAACCCTGGGAGCCACCCACCAACATAATGCCCTTATTAACCCTGGGAGCCACCCACCAACATAATGTCCTTATTAACCCTGGGAGCCACCCACCAACATAATGTCCTTATTAACCCTGGGAGCCACCCACCAACATAATGCTCTTATTAACCCTGGGAGCCACCCACCAACATAATGTCCCTTATTAACCCTGGGAGCCACCCACCAACATAATGCCCTTATTAACCCTGGGAGCCACCCACCAACATAATGCCCTTATTAACCCTGGGAGCCACCCACCAACATAATGCCCTTATTAACCCTGGGAGCCACCCACCAACATAATGCCCTTATTAACCCTGGGAGCCACCCACCAACATAATGCCCTTATTAACCCTGGGAGCCACCCACCAACATAATGCCCTTATTAACCCTGGGAGCCACCCACCAACATAATGCTCTTATTAACCCTGGGAGCCACCACCAACATAATGCCCTTATTAACCCTGGGGAGCCACCCACCAACATAATGCCCTTATTAACCCTGGGAGCCACCCACCACCTTAATGCTCTTATTAACCCTGGGAGCCACCCACCAACATAATGTCCTTATTAACCCTGGGAGCCACCCACCAACATAATGCTCTTATTAACCCTGGGAGCCACCCACCAACATAATGTCCTTATTAACACTGGGAGCCACCACCAACATAATGCTCTTATTAACCCTGGGAGCCACCCACCAACATAATGCTCTTATTAACCCTGGGAGCCACCCACCAACATAATGCTCTTATTAACCCTGGGAGCACCACCCACCAACATAATGCCTTATTAACCCTGGGAGCCACCCACCAACATAATGCTCTTATTAACCCTGGGAGCCACCCCAAACATAATGCTCTTATTAAACCTTGGCATGGAGCCACCCACCAACATAATGTCCTTATTAACCCTGGGTGGCATGGGAGCCACCCACCAACATAATGTCCTTATTAACCCTGGGAGCCACCCACCAACATAATGTCCTTATTAACCCGGGGGAGCCACCCACCAACATAATGCCTTATTAACCCTGGAGACACCCACCAACATAATGCTCTTATTAACCCTGGGAGCCACCCACCAACATAATGCTCTTATTAACCCTGGGAGCCACCCACCAACATAATGTCCTTATTAACCCTGGGGGGCCACCCACCAACATAATGTCCTTATTAACCCTGGGAGCCACCCACCAACATAATGTCCTTTTATTAACCCTGGGAGCCACCCACCAACATAATGTCCTTATTAACCCTGGGAGCCACCCACCAACATAATGTCCTTATTAACCCTGGGAGCCACCTACCAATATAATGTCCTTATTAACCCTGGGTGGCATGGGTGCCACCCACCAACATAATGTCCTTATTAACCCTGGGTGGCATGGGTGCCACCCACCAACATAATGTCCTTATTAACTCTGGGAGCCACCCACCAACATAATGTCCTTATTAACTCTGGGAGCCACCCACCAACATAATGTCCTTATTAACCCTGGGTGGCATGGGAGCCACCCACCAACATAATGTCCTTATTAACCCTGGGTGGCATGGGTGCCACCCACCAACATAATGCCCTTATTAACAAAGTGGCATGGGAGCCACCCACCAACATAATGCCCTTATTAACCCTGGGTGGCATGGGAGCCACCCACCAACATAATGCCCTTATTAACCCTGGGTGGCATGGGAGCCACCCACCAACATAATGCCCTTATTAACCGGGGTGGCATGGGAGCCCCCCACCAACATAATGCCCTTATTAACCTGGGTGGCATGGGAGCCACCCACCAACATAATGCCTTATTAACCCTGGGTGCCAGGGGAGCCACCCACGAACATAATGCCCTTATTAACCCTGGGTGGCATGGGTGCCACCACCAACATAATGCCCTTATTAACCCTGGGTGGCATGGAGCCACCCACCAACATAATGCCCTTATTAACCCTGGGTGGCATGGGTGCCACCCACCAACATAATGCCCTTATTAACCCTGGGTGGCATGGGTGCTACCCACCAACATAACGCCCTTATTAACCCAGGGTGGCATGGGAGCCACCCACCAACATAACGCCCTTATTAACCCTGGGTGGCATGGGAGCCACCCACCAACATAATGCCCTTATTAACCCTGGGTGCCATGGGAGCCACCCACGAACATAATGCCCTTATTAACCCTGGGTGGCATGGGTGCTACCCACCAACATAATGCTCTTATTAACCCTGGGTGGCATGGGTGCCACCCACCAACATAATGCCCTTATTAACCATGGGTGGCATGGGAGCCACCCACCAACATAATGCCCTTATTAACCCTGGGTGGCATGGGAGCCACCCACCAACATAATGCCCTTATTAACCCTGGGTGGCATGGGAGCCACCCACCAACATAATGCCCTTATTAACCCTGGGTGGCATGGGAGCCACCCACCAACATAATCCCCTTATTAACCTGGGTGGCATGGGAGCCACCCACAACATAATGCCCTTATTAACCTGGGTGGCATGGGAGCCACCCACCAACATAATGCCCTTATTAACCCTGGGTGGCATGGGTGCCACCCACCAACATAATGATAACATATCTATCTACCTCTGCACAAATATATATATATTATTATATTATATAAAATATAATATATATATATATATATATTATAAATATATATATTTATATATATATCTTCAACGCACCGGCCATATCCCACCGAGGTGGGGTTAGTTGACCGTTGTGGGTGGCATCACTGGGGCTGTTAGTTGACTGTTGTGGGTGGCATCCGGGGGCTGTTAGTTGACTGTTGTGGGTGGTATCCTGGGGGTGTTAGTTGACTGTTGTGGGTGGTATCCTGGGGCTGTTAGTTGACTGTTGTGGGTGGTATCCTGGGGCTGTTAGTTGACTGTTGTGGGTGGTATCCTGGGGCTGTTAGTTGACTGTTGTGGGGGGCACCCGGGGGCTGTTAGTTGATGTTGTGGGGGCCCCGGGGCTTTTTAGTTGACGTTGTGGTGGTATCCGGGGGTGTTATTTTGACTTTTTGGGGTGGATCCGGGGGCTGTTAGTTGACTTTTTGGGGGGTGGTATCCTGGGGGTGTTATTGACGTTTGGGGGCCCCCGGGGGGGTTATTGACTGTTTGGGGGTTATCTGGGGGTGTTAGTTGACTTTTTGGGGGTGACTCCTGGGGGGTTGTTGACTGTTGTGGGTACCGGGGGGTGTTGGGTTGACTTGGGGGGTGGCACCGGGGGCTTTTATTATTTTGGGGGTGGACCGGGCTGTTGTTGACTGTTGTGGGTGGAATCCTGGGGCTTTTTATTTTACTGTTGTGGGGGGTTTCCGGGGGGTGTTATTGAGTTGTGGGTGGCATCCTGGGGCTGTTAGTGATGTTGTGGGTGGTATCCGGGGGGTGTTAGTTGACTGTTGTGGGTGGCACCCGGGGTTGTTGTTGACTGTTTGGGTGGTTCCGGGGGGTTTATTTTGACTTTTGTGGGGGGTTATCCAGGGGGTTATTTGGACTGTTGTGGGTGGATCCTGGGGGTGTTTTTTTTCTTTGGGGGGGTATCCTGTGGGTTTTTTATGTTGTGGGGGCATCCGGGGGTTTTTTCTGACGGTTGTGGGGGGTATCCGGGAGTTTTAGTTGACTGTTGGGGTGGTACCCGGGGGTGTTAGTTGACTGTTGGGGGTGTTACCTGGGGCGTTTTGACTTTGGGGTGGTATCCGGGGGGTGTTATTTTGACTTTGTGGGTGGTATCCGGGGGCTTTTATTTTGACTTTGTGGGGGTTCCTAGGGGTGTTAGTTGACTTTTGTGGGGGGTACCTGGGGGTTTTTAGTTAACTTTGTGGGGGGTATCCTGGGGCTGTTGTTGACTTTTGTGGGTGGTTCCTAGGCTGTTGTTGACTGTTGTGGGTGGTCCTGGCCGGGTGTTGACTGTTGGGGTGGTATCCTGGGGTGTTGTTGACTGTTTGGGGTGGCTCCTGGCGCTGTTAGTTGATGTTGTGGGGGGGATCCTGGGGCTGTTATTTTTCGTTGTGGGGGGCATCCGGCGCTGTTAGTTGACTTTTTTGTGGTGGTACCCTGGGGCTGTTAGTTGCTGTTGTGGGGGGGCATCCTGGCGCTGTTATTGACTGTTGTGGTGGTTCCCGGGTTTTTAGTTACTGTTTGGGTGGCACCCGGGCGCTGTTAGTTAAATTTGGGGGGGTGGTACCCGGGCGCTGTTATTGAGTTGTGGGCTGGTACCTGGGCCTTTTAGTTGACGTTGTGGGGTGGCACCCTGGGGCTGTTAGTTACTGTTGTGGGGGGCATTTTGGGGGCTGTTAGTTGACTGTTGTGGGGGGTACCCCTGGGGCTGTAGTTATGTTGTGGGTGGTACCGGGGGGCTTTATTTGACTGTTGGGGTGGCTCCTGGCGCTGTTAGTTGACTTTGTGGGGGGGTTCCTGGGCTGTTGTTGATTGTTGTGGGGTATCCTGGGGCTGTTATTGACTTTTGTGGGTGGCATCCTGGGGCGTTGTTGACTGTTGTGGGGGGCATTTTTGGGGTGTTTAGTTGATGTTTGGGGGGTACCCCCTGGGGCTTTTATTGTGTTGTGGGGGGTATCCTGGGGTTTATTGACTGTTGTGGGGGGCATTTTGGGGGGGCGTTGTTGCCCTTTTTGGGTGGTATCCTGGGCTGTTAGTTGACTGTTGTGTGGGGGTACCTGGGGCTGTTATTGACGTTGTGGGGGGGTTTTACCCTGGGTTTTTGTTGACTTTGTGGGGGCATTTTGGGGTTTAGTTGACTGTTGTGGGGGTTCCGGGGGCTTTAGTTGACTGTTGTGGGGGGTACCCCTGGGGCTGTTAGTTGCTTTTGGGGGTGGTACCGGGGGCTGTTAGTTACTTTTTGGTGGGGGGCACTTGGGGCGTTAGTTACTTTTTTGGGGTGGATCCGGGGTGTTAGTTGACTTTTGTGGGGGGTACCCTTGGGGCTGTTGTTGACTGTTGTGGGGGTATCCTGGGGCTGTTAGTTGCTGTTGGGGGTGGTATCCGGGGTGTTATTTTGCTTTTGTGGGGTATCCTGGGGCTTTAGTTATGTTTGTGGGGGTATGGGGGCTGTTAGTTGATGTTTGGGGGGTACCCTGGGGCTGTTGTTGACTTTTGTGGGGGATCCTGTTGCTTTTATTTTACTGTTGTGGGGGTTCCTGGGGCGTTTTTTTGACTGTTGTGGCTGGTACCTGGGGCTTTTAGTGCTGTTGTGGGTGGTACCGGGGGCTGTTATTGACTTTTTGGGCTGGACCCTGGGGCTTTTAGTTGACTGTTGTGGGGGGTATCCGGGGGGTGTTATTGACTGTTGTGGGTGGTACCCTGGGGCTGTTAGTTGACTGTTGTGGTGTTCCTGGGGCGTTAGTTGACTGTTGGGGGCTGGTATCCCGGGGGCTGTTAGTTGACGTTGGGGTGGATCCGGGGGGTGTTGTTGCTGTTTTGGGGGGATCCGGGGGGCTGTTATTGACTGTTATGGGTGGATCCGGGGCGTTATTTGACTGTTGTGGGTGGTACCCGGGGGTTTTAGTTGACTGTTGTGGCGGTACCGGGGGGCGTTAGTTGACTGTTTGGGTGGTACCCTGGGGGTTTATTTTTGACGTTGGGGTGGACCCTGGGGGCTGTTTTTACTGTTGTGGGTGGTACCTGGGGCTGTTATTACTGTTGTGGGGGTATCCTGGGGTTAGTTGACTTTTGTGGGGGGGGTATCCGGGGGTGTTAGTTGACTGTTGTGGGGGGGTACCCGGGGGCTGTTGTTGACTGTTGTGGGTGGTATCCGGGGGCGTTTTGACTGTTGTGGCTGGACCGGGGGCTGTTATTTTCTGTTGTGGGGGGGTTCCTGGGCTTTTTAGTTGACGGTTGTGGGTGGTATCCGGGGGCTTTTAGTTGACGTTTGGGTGCACCCTGGGGCTTTAGTTGACTGTTGTGGGTGGTACCTGGGGCTTTTTTTGACTGTTTTTGGTGGCACCCGGGGCTTTTTTACTTTGGGGGGGTACCGGGGGCGTTTAGTTGATGTTGGGGGTGGTATCCTGGGGGGGGGTTTTTACGGTTGTGGGGGGTATCCGGGGCTGTTAGTTATGTTGGGGGGGTTCCCGGGGGCGTTTTTTGACTTTTTGGGGGGCACCGGGTGTTTTGACTGTTGTGGGTGGTATCCTGGGCGTTATTTGGGCTGTTGTGGGGGGACCCGGGGGCTGTTGTTACTGTTGTGGGTGGATCCTGGGGCTTTTTTTGCTTTGTGGGGGGTATCCTGGGCTTTAGTTGCTTTTGTGGTGGTACCGGGGCGTTGTTGATGTTTGGGTGGCACCCTGGGGCTGTTGTTGACTTTTTGGGGGTGGACCCTGGGGCTGTTATTTGACTGTTGGGGGTGGTACCCTGGGGGTTTGTTACTTTTTGGGGGGGCACCCGGGGGCTGTTAGTTGATTTTTGTGGGTGGTACCCTGGGGCTGTTATTTGACTTTTTTGTGGTGGTTCGGGGCTGTTAGTTGACTTTTTTGGGGGGTATCCGGGGCTGTTAGTTGATGTTGTGGTGGACCTGGGGGCTTTTTGTTGACTGTTGTGGGGGGTATCCTGGGGTTTTTGTTGACGTTTGGTGGCATCCGGGCGTTAGTTGACTGTTGTGGGTGGTACCTGGGGCTGTTAGTTGACTTGTGGTGGCACCCCTGGGGCTGTTAGTTGACTGTTGGTTTTTATCCGGGGGCTTTTTGTTGACTTTTGTGGGGGGCACCCCTGGGGTGTTGTTACTGTTGGGGGTTGGGTATCCTGGGGTTTAGTTGACTGTTTTGGGGGGGGCCCCGGGGGCTTTTAGTTGATTTTTTGGGGGTGGTATCCTGGGCGTTGTTGACTGTTTGGGGGCATCCGGGGGTGTTAGTTGACTGTTGTGGGTGGCATCCGGGGGCTTTTATTTATTGTTGGGGGGCATCCGGGGCTGTTTTTGCCCTTGAAATTTTGAGTTTTTGACATTAGTTCACTAAATAACAGCTCTTGGCCTTTACACTACCACTACTCCATATTACTACCCTACGTCACCACCAATTTACTACCCCCCTTTACATTCCCAACCACTCCCCTGAAAATACCACTACCACCACCCTACAACCACCACCACTATACCCCCCACAACAACTACCACCACTACTACCACCACTACCCACCATTACAATTACCCCCATTACTACCACCCCACTCTCTACACCCACCTTACAAACCCACCACCCCACACGTCACCCCACCGCTACTATAACCACCACCCACTACTGCTACTACCACCATCACTACCACTACTTCCCCATCCTACCACTGCTCCCCCCACCATTACTACCGCCCCTTTGTATACCACTAACCCCACCCCCCCCACTACCTTATTTTTCCCATTACACCATTCCCACTACTGCTACCACCATACTACCATCACCACAAACCAAACTAAAACCCCACCAACCACGCTTAATACCACCACCCCACCCCCACACTACAACCACCCTACAACACACCACTACTACCACCACCACTGTTAACACAACACCACTACCACCACCACCATCACAAAACCCCCCATTACTACCACAAGCCCCCACCCCACTACAACTACCCCCCACGCTTCACACCACGGGGAAAAACACCACACCACAAACCACCCACCTTTTCCTCCTCCCCCCTACCCGTTTACCCATTCCCCCTCCCACGCCCCCAAAACCCCCCCTACCCTTAGTGGATTGTTGGCACCGGGTGAACCACCTCTCCCTTCCCCTTCAACCCCCCCCACTGAATCCCCCCTTTTACATATAACCCCTTCTCCCCTCTCCTCTCTCCCCTCCTCTCTCCTCCTCTCTCTCACTAAAAGGGTCCCGGACAATCCCCAGTACGGGGGGAAAACTTAAGACGTTTTTCCCCTTTAAAACACCTCTGTGCATGTTCCCAAAAGCATAAGTAGGTCCCCTGGGTTTAGTTGACTGGTGTGGGTCGCACCCCGGGCAGAATTGCCCCCTTTTTTCCAAATGTCTTATAACAACGGCTTTTTTTAAATAGTAGTAGTCAGTGATGTGAGTTGGGTGTATAAGTGTACATGTACTTGAGGGATAAAGAATTTTTATTATTATTATTATTATTATTATTATTTTATTGGGTGTTGTTTTTGTTGTTTTTTTATTATTATTATTATTATTTTTTTTAATTATTGTTATTATTATTATTTTATTATTTTTTTTGTTTTTATTGTTATTTTTATTTATTATTATTATTTTTATTATTATTATTATTATTATTTTTATTATTTTTATTATTGTTATTTTTATTATTATTTTTTTATTATTATTATATTATTTTATTATTATTATTTTATTATTTTTTATTATTATTATTATTATTAAATTTTTATTATTATTATTGTTGTTGTTGTTGTTGTTGTTTTTATTATTATTTTATTTTTATTATTTTTTATTATTATTATTATTATTTTTATTATTATTATTTATTATTATTTTTTATTGTTATTATTTTTAAATTATTATTTTATTATATTATTATTTTTATTATTATTATTGTTATTTTATTATTATTTTTATTTTTATTGTTTTTATTATTATTATTATTATTATTATTATTATTATTGTTTTATTGTTATTATTATTATTATTATTATTATTATTATTGTTATTATTATTATTATTATTATTATTATTATGTTATTATTGTTATTATTATTATATTATTGTTATTATTATTATTATTATTAATTATTATTATTATTATTATTATTATTATTATTATTATTATTATTATATTATTTGATATTAAGGAGGAAGCATTTGACCTGTAGGGGTCATATAGCAGCTAGTTCATAAGAGGCAATGAGGTTTGATCCGAGGATGAGGAAGGCAGTTCCAGTTCCTTGGATTATGAACTTTTAATCAACATTAAAGCAACTCTCTGTTGACGGTGTTTGTGTTGTGTGACGGTGTTTGTGTTGTGTGACGGTGTTTGTGTTGTGTTACAGTGTTTGTGTTGTGTTTACGGTGTTTGTGTTGTGTGACGGTGTTTTGTGTTGTGTGACGGTGTTTGTGTTGTGTGACGGTGTTTGTGTTGTGTGACGGGTGTTTGTGTGTTGTGACGGTGTTTGGTGTTGTGTGACGGTGTTTGTTGTTGTGTGTGATGCTGTGTTTTTGTTGTGTGACGGTGTTTGTGTTGTGTGACGGTGTTTGTGTTGTGTTACGGTGTTTGTGTTGTGTGACGGTGTTTGTGTTGTGTGACGGTGTTTGTGTTGTGTGACGGTGTTTGTGTTGTGTTACGGTGTTTGTGTTGTGTTACGGTGTTTGTGTTGTTACGGTGTTTGTGTTGTGTTACGGTGTTTGTGTTGTGTGACGGTGTTTGTGTTGTGTGACGGTGTTTGTGTTGTGTGACGGTGTTTGTGTTGTGTGACGGTGTTTGTGTTGTGTTACGTGTGTTTGTGTTTGTTACGGTGCTTGTGTTGTGTTACGGTGTTTGTGTTGTGTGACGGTGTTTGTGTTGAGTGACGGTGTTTGTGTTGTGTGACGGTGTTTGTGTTGTGTTACGGTGTTTGTGTGTGTTACGGTGTTTGTGTTGTGTGACGGTGTTTTGTGTTGTGTTACGGTGTTTTGTGTTGTGTTACGGTGTTGTGTTGTGTGATGCGGTGTTTTTGTTGTGTGACGGTGTTTGTGTTGTGTTACAGTGTTTGTGTTGTGTTACGGTGTTTGTGTTGTGTGACGGTGTTTGTGTTGTGTGACGGTGTTTGTGTTGTGTTACAGTGTTTGTGTTGTGTTACGGTGTTTGTGTTGTGTTACGGTGTTTGTGTGTGTTACGGTGTTTGTGTTGTGTTACGGTTTTGTGTTGTGTGACGGTGTTTGTGTTGTGTTATGGTGTTTGTGTTGTGTTATGGTGTTTGTGTTGTGTGAACGGTGTTTGTGTTGTGTGTGATGCGGTGTTTTTGTTGTGTGACGGTGTTTGTGTTGTGTGACGGTGTTTGTGTTGTGTGACGGTGTTTGTGTTGTGTGACGGTGTTTGTGTTGTGTTACAGTGTTTGTGTTGTGTTACGGTGTTTGTGTTGTGTTACGGTGTTTTGTTTGTGTTACGGTGTTTGTGTTGTGTGACGGTGTTTGTGTTGTGTTACAGTGTTTGTGTGTGTTACGGTGTTTGTGTTGTGTGGCGGTGTTTGTGTTGTGTGTGATGCGGTGTTTTTTTGTTGTGTGACGGTGTTTGTGTTGTGTTATGGTGTTTGTGTTGTGTTATGGTGTTTGTGTGTGTGACGGTGTTTTGTGTTGTGTGTGATGCGGTGTTTTTGTTGTTGACGGTCTTTGTGTGTGTTACGGTGTTTGTGTTGTGTTACGGTGTTTGTGTTGTGTTACGGTGTTTGTGTTGTGTTACGGTGTTTGTGTTTGTGTGACGGTGTTTGTGTTGTGTTATGGTGTTTGTGTTGTGTTATGGTGTTTGTGTTGTGTGACGGTGTTTGTGTTGTGTGTGATGCGGTGTTTTTGTTGTGTTGACGGTGTTTGTGTTGTGTTACGGTGTTTGTGTTGTGTGACGGGTGTTTGTGTTGTGTGTGATGTGGTGTTTTTGTGTGACGGTGTTTGTGTTGTGTGACGGTGTTTGTGTTGGTGTTACGGTGTTTGTGTTGTGTGGCGGTGTTTGTGTTGTGTGTGATGTGGTGTTTTTGTGTGACGGTGTTGTGTTGTGTGACGGTGTTTGTGTTGTGTGTGATGCGGTGTTTTTGGGTTGTGTGTCGATATTTGTGTTGTGTGACGATGTTTGTGTTGCATGTGACGGTGTTTGTGTTGTGTGTGACGGCGTTTTACAGGAACCTGTGGTGTTTGTGCCATTTGTGACGGTGTTTTTGTTGTGTGTGACGGTCTTTGAGGTGTTTTACAGGAACCTGTGGTGGTAGCAGTGCCACGTGTGACGGTGTTTGTGTTGTGTGACGGTGTTTGTAGTGTTTTACAAGAACCTGTGGTGGTACCAGTGCCACGTGTGATGGTGTTTGTGTTGTGTGACGGTGTTTGTAGTGTTTTACAGGAGCCTGTGGTGGTAGCAGTGCCACGTGTGACGGTGTTTGTGTGTGACGGTGTTTATGGTGTTTTACAGGAACCTGTGGTGGTAGCAGTGCCACGTGTGACGGTGTTTGTGTGTGACGGTGTTTATGGTGTTTTACAGGAACCTGTGGTGGTAGCAGTGCCACGTGTGACGGTGTTTGTGTTGTGTGACGGTGTTTATGGTGTTTTACAGGAACCTGTGGTGGTAGCAGTGCCTCTGCGAGGTCATGACTTCACTGGTCTTGGCTTCAACATATCTGGCAACATGAGAGATGGAATCTTTGTTAAGGACGTTTTGCACCGTGGCCCAGCCTCCGAGTCTGGTAACATTGCTCCAGGTTAGTACACTATCATAGTACAGTCTGGTAACATTGCTCCAGGTTAGTACACTATCATAGTACAGTCTGGTAACATTGTTCCAGGTTAGTACACTATCATAGTACAGTCTGGTAACATTGTTCCAGGTTAGTACACTATCATAGTACAGTCTGGTAACATTGTTCCAGGTTAGTACACTATCATAGTACAGTCTAGTAACATCCCATATCATAAAAATCTTTGAAAGAGTCCTAAGAAGCAAGATCGCCACCCATCTAGGTACCCATCAGTTACACAACCCAGGGCAACATGGGTTTAGAACAGGTCACTCCTGTCTGTCCCAACTATTGGATCATTACGACAAGGTCCTAGATGCACTAGAAGACAAAAAGAATGCAGATGTAATATATACAGACTTTGCAAAAGCCTTCGACAAGTGTGACCATGGCATAATAGCACTTAAAATGCGTGCTAAAGGAATAACAGGAAAAGTTGGTAGATGGATCTATAATTTCCTCACAAACAGAACACAAAGAGTAGTAGTCAACAGAGTAAAGTCTGAGGCAGCTACGGTGAAAAGCTCTGTTCCACAAGGCACAGTACTCGCTCCCATCTTGTTCCTCATCCTCATATCCGACATAGACAAGGATGTCAGCCACAGCACCGTGTCTTCCTTTGCAGATGACACCCGAATCTGCATGACAGTGTCTTCCATTGCAGACACTGCAAGGCTCCAGGCGGACATCAACCAAATCTTTCAATGGGCTGCAGAAAACAATATGAAGTTCAACGATGAGAAATTTCAATTACACCGATATGGTAAACACGAGGAAATTAAAACTTCATCAGAGTACAAAACAAATTCCAACCACACAATAGAGTGAAAAACCAACGTCAAAGACCTGGGAGTGATCATGTCGGAGGATCTCACCTTCAAGGACCATAACATTGTATCAATCGCATCTGCTAGAAAAATGACAGGATGGATAATGAGAACCTTCAAAAGTAGGGATGCCAAGCCCATGATGACACTCTTCAGGTCACTTGTTCTATCTAGGCTGGAATATTGCTGCACACTAACAGCATCTTTCAAGGCAGGTGAAATTGCTGACCTAGAAAATGTACAGAGAACCTTCACGGTGCGCATAACGGAGATAAAACACCTCAATTACTGGGAGCGCTTGAGGTTCCTAAACCTGTATTCCCTGGAACGCAGGCGGGAGAGATACATGATTATATACACCTGGAAAATCCTAGAGGGACTAGTACCGAACTTGCACACGAAAATCACTCCCTACGAAAGCAAAAGACTCGGCAGACGATGCAACATCCCCCCAATGAAAAGCAGGGGTGTCACTAGCACGTTAAGAGACAACACAATAAGTGTCAGGGGCCCGAGACTGTTCAACTGCCTCCCAGCATACATAAGGGGGATTACCAATAGACCTGGCAGTCTTCAAGCTGGCACTGGACAAGCACCTAAAGTCGGTACCTGACCAGCCGGGCTGTGGTTCGTACGTTGTATTGTGTGCAGCCAGCAGTAACAGCCTGGTTGATCATGCCCCGATCCACCATAAGGCCTGATCACAAACCGGGCCGCGGGGGTGTTGACTCCCGGAACTCTCTCCAGGTAATACACTATCATAGTACAGTCTGGTAACATTGTTCTTCACCGTGGCCCAGCCTCCGAATCTGGTATCATTGCTCCAGGTTAGTACACTATCATAATACAGTCTGGTAACATTGTTCCATGTTAGTACACTATCATAGTTCAGTCTGGTAACATTGTTCTTCACCGTGGCCCAGCCTCCGAGTCTGGTAACATTGTTCCAGGTTAGTACACTATCATAGTAGAGTCTGGTAACATTGTTTCAGGTTAGTACACTATCATAGTAGAGTCTGGTAACATTGTTCCAGGTTAGTACACTATCATAGTAGAGTCTGGTAACATTGTTCCAGGTTAGTACACTATCATAGTACAGCTGAAAGTGGTTAGATCAGCATATGTCCAGGTTAGTACACTATCATAGTACAGTCTGGTTACATTGCTCCAGGTTAGTACACTATCATAGTACAGTCTGGTAACATTGTTCCAGGTTAGTACACTATCATAGTACAGTCTGGTACATTGTTCCAGGTTAGTACACTATCATAGTACAGTCTGGTAACATTGTTCCAGGTTAGTACACTATCATAGTAGAGTCTGGTAACATTGTTTCAGGTTAGTACACTATCATAGTAGAGTCTGGTAACATTGTTTCAGGTTAGTACACTATCATAGTACAGTCTGGCAACATTGTTCCAGGTTAGTACACTATCATAGTACAGTCTGGCAACATTGTTCCAGGTTAGTACACTATCATAGTACAGTCTGGTAACATTGTTCCAGGTTAGTACACTATCATAGTACAGTCTGGTAACATTGCTCCAGGTTAGTACACTATCATAGTACAGTCTGGTTACATTGCTCCAGGTTAGTACACTATCATAGTACAGTCTGGTTACATTGCTCCAGGTTAGTACACTATCATAGTACAGTCTGGTTACATTGCTCCAGGTTAGTACACTATCATATAACAAACATTGTCCCATAAAAACAAAACAGATTATGAATAAACGGCTAGGTTGCCCATGGCTAACTAACAGCATGCTAAGATCCATTGATAAGAAACATCAATATGAAAAGCAATGTAGTAAGGGCTTAATACACAAAGAATTATTAAATAAATAAATAACCCACATTAGACCACTCTTTCTCATCTACATCAATGATCTACCGAATGCATCACAGCTACTCAAACCCATATTATTTGCAGATGACACTACATATGTCTTCTCCCACCCAAACCCAGTCATACTAGCAAACATTGTCAATGCCGAATTGCAGAAAATATCTGCCTGGATGATTAATAAACTTACCCTGAATACTGATAAAACATATTTCATTTAGTTTGGAAACAAAGCTGCAAATGATCCAATTAACATTACGCTAAATGGATCATCAGTCACAAGACTCAGAGGGAAAATTCCTAGGTATCCACCTTGACAGCTGCCTTAAGTTCCAGACACACATACAACAAATCACCAAGAAAATCTCCAAGACTGTAGACATACTATCAAAGATAAGGTACTACGTTCCACAATCAGCTCTCCTGGCACTGTACCATTCACTCATATACCCTTATCTTACATATGGAATTTGTGCATGGGGATCAACAACATCCAATCACCTAAGACCTCTAATAACCCAGCAAAAGGCAGCAGTAAGAATGATAACAAATTCCCACTCCCGCCAGCATACTCCACCAATTTTCAGAAGTCTGAATCTTCTCACCATTAAGAACATCCATACTTATTCATGTGCCTACTACATACACAGAACAATACACGCAAATATAAACCCTCCACTCAAACTTCTCCTCACCAACCTTAACAGGACACATGACCATAACACAAGACACAGATCTCTTTTTGATATACCTCGTGTCCATATCACACTGTGCAAAAACTCTATGCACATAAAGGGCCCCAAAATTTGGAATTCATTACCAGAAGATACTAAAGTAACCCGGTCTGAAAATCAATTTAAGACTTTTTCTGAGCCATTTACTCACCCTAGACTAAATACTAAATACTCAGTACACACATACTCACTTATGTACTCCCACATCATAACTGAAACAATCACTTCGAACCTTTTATCCATTGTTGACACGAATAAAATTGAATCATTGTTTTCACAAAAAGTATTTTCGAATATAAATATATCTTTGTATTATACAAATTTTGATTCATTCATAATTAATATTCTACTGTACAACTATGATATACTCCTTAGTGTTAAGTAGACTGTAAGTTCCTGATCCTGTACTCCCTGGAATGCAGGCAATAGAGATACAAGATTATATACACCTGGAAAATCCTAGAGGGACTAGTACTGAACTTGCACATGAAAATCACTCACTACGAAAGCAAAAGACTCAGCAGACGATGCAACATTCCCCCAATGAAAAGCAGGGGTGTCACTAGGACGTTAAGAGACAATACAATAAGTGTCAGGGGCCCAAGACTGTTCAACTGCCTCCCAGCATACATAAGGGGGATTACCAATAGACCCCTGGCTGTCTTCAAGCAGGCACTGGACAAGCACCTAAAGTCGGTACCTGGCCAGCCCGGTTGGTCAGGTACCGACTTTAGGTCTGGCAACATTGTTCCAGCAATGTTGCCAGACACCTAGCGGTAAGTAGGTACCTGGGTGTGGTATTAGTCACCTTGCACCTGCTGTCATTGTTCACCTAGCAGTAAGTAGGTACATGGGTGTTAGTCACCTTACACCTGCTGTCCCTGTTCACCTAGCAGTGAGTAGGTACCTGGGTGTTAGTCACATTACACCTGCTGTCACTGTTCACCTAGCAGCAAGTAGGTACCTGGGTATTAGTTGACTGGTGTGGGTCGCATCCTGGGGACAAAATTAACCTAAGTTGCAGGAAATGCTCTGCATAACCAGGGACTTTCTGTATAGTATGCCACTGATGTCAGCTATGGTCTGTGTAAGTTTTATCATGCACTTGTGGAGATAAAGATCACTATTGTTATAGTATATTATTATTATTATTAATTTTTATTTCAACAAACCGGCCATATGCCACCGAGGCAGGGTGGCCCAAAAAGAAAAACGAAAGTTTCTCTTTTTACATTTAGTAATATATACAGGAGAAGGGGTTACTAGCCCCTTGCTCCCAGCATTTTAGTCGCCTCTTACAACACGCATAGCTTACGGAGGAAGAATTCTGTTCCACTTCCCCATGGAGATAAGAGGAAATAAACAAGAACAAGAACTAGAAAGAAAATAGAAGAAAACCCAGAGGTGTGTGTATATATATGCTTGTACATGTATGTGTAGTGTGACCTAAGTGTAAGTAGAAGTAGCAAGACATACCTGAAATCTTGCATACTTATGAGTCAGAAAAAAGACACTAGCAATCCTACCATCATGTAAAACAATTACAGGTCTCCGTTTTACACTCACTTGGCAGGACGGTTTTACCTCCCTGGCCGGTTGCTGTCTACCAACCTACTACCTACAATTATTATTATTATTATTATTATTATTATTATTATTATTATTATTTTTTTTTTTTTTTTTTTAAGAAGTCGGCCGTTTCCCACCGAGGCAGGGTGACCCAAAAAGAAAGAAAATCCCCAAAAAGAAAATACTTTCATCATCATTCAACACTTTCACCTCACTCACACATAATCACTGTTTTTGCAGACTTGCCCAAAATACAACAGTTTTGAAGTATATACGTATAAAAATACACAATATATCTCTCCAAACTGCCAATATCTATTAAACAACCATGGTAACATTACACATCCCTGTCTAAGACCTACTTTTACCGGGAAGTATTCTCCCTCTCTTCTACACACCCTAACCTGAGCCTCACTATCCTCATAAAAACTCTTTACAGTATTTAGTAACTTACCACCTATTCCATATACTTGCAACATCTGCCACATTGCTCCTCTATCCACTCTATCATATGCCTTTTCTAAATCCATAAATGCAATAAAAACTTCCCTACCTTTATCTAAATACTGTTCACTTATATGTTTCACTGTAAACACTTGATCTACACATCCCCTACCCACTCTGAAACCTCCTTGCTCATCCACAATCCTACATTCTGTCTTATTATTATTATTTTGATTATAATATGTCACTGATGTCAGCTATGGTCTGTACGTTGTATCATGTACTTGTGGAAATAAATATATTAATATTATTATTATTATTATTATTATTATTATTATTATTATATTGTACAGGTGACCGTGTGTTGGGTCTAGCTGTAAGCACAGAACACATGGTACACGAGGATGCACTCACGCTACTCAGCTATGCATCACCCTACCCTGTGCTTCTCCTGCTGGAGAAGTCCATCTCCGGCAGTGAGCGTCGCCTTCCCAATGTGACAGCAGCCAGACCAGTCCATCCCTTCTACAGGAGCCAGTCCATTGATGACCTGGCTAAGGTCAGTCACCATCACATATCATAAAAGCAAGATTTAGTACCATTATTTGCTATAAATATCATTCGTAGTATTGATATTATTTTTATTATTATATTTACTGTTATTGTTAGTTTTTATAAGTTCACCAGAGATTGAACCAGTGGCAAATTGGTTCTGAAACTGGTAGGCTGCTGTGACATCCGCTGTATTTAACAGTATTATTAGTAGTAATATTATGATTATTATTATTATATGGGTGCAAAGCATGGGTGGTGAATGTTGCAACAACAAGAAGGCTGGAGGCAGTGGAGATGTTGTGTCTGAGGGCAATGTGTGGTGTGAATATAATGCAGAGAATTTGTAGTTTGGAAATTAGGTGGAGGTGCTGGATTACCAAAATTTTTCCAGAGGGCTGAGGAGGGATTGTTAAGGTGGTTTGGACTTGTAGAGAAGATGAAACAAAATAGAATGACTTCAAGAGTGTATAACTCTGTAGTGGAGGGAAGGTGGGGTAGGGATCAGCCTAGAAAACGTTGGAGCGAGGGGGTAAAGGAGGTTTTGTGTGTGAGGGGCTTGGACTTCCAGCAAGCATGCATGAGCATGTTAGTTAGAAACGAATGGAGACAAATGGTTTTTAGGACTTGACACTACAGTGAATGATGGTGAAAGAGTTTCTTTTTCAGGCCACCCTACCTTGGTGGGAAACTGCCAATGTGTTAATAATAATAATAAAAAATTATGATTATTATTATTAACAATAGTAGTAGTATTAATAATATTATTATTAGTAGTAATAGTAGTAGTAGTATTAATATTATTATTATTAGTAGTAGTAGTAGTACTATTAATATTATTATTATTAGCAGTAGTAGTAATAGTAGTAATAATATTATTATAATTATGTAGAGCACTAGACCCATACAATTCGTTCAGCTCAAGTAGTGTAGGCTCGTTGCTCTGTCCACTAATCATGAGAGAGAAAGTACCTATTATATGGTGGACATTGTACATCTTCAATCATTATGTTAAATGTTGTCACTTGGTTGACAGTAATTAGCTGAAGTCTGTGTCGTGAAGGTGGATTTCAGGATAAGATGTACTTGTGGTATGCACCAGAATGGTTGTTAGGTAAGACACATATGCAACAGTTAGGTATCTTTATTTCGAAACGTTTCGCCTACACAGTAGGCTTCTTCAGTCGAGTACAGAAAAGTTGATAGAAGCAGAAGAGACTTGAAGATGATGTAATCAGTCCATCACCCTTAAAGTTTTGAGGTGGTCAGTCCCTCAGTCTGGAGAAGAGTATTGTTCCATAGAAGAGCATTGTTTCATAGTATGGAACAATGCTCTTCTCCAGACTGAGGGACTGACCACCTCAAAACTTTAAGGGTGATGGACTGATTACATCGTCTTCAAGTCTCTTCTGCTTCTATCAACTTTTCTGTACTCGACTAAAGAAGCCTACTGTGTAGGCGAAACATTTCGAAATAAAGACACCTAACTGTTGCATATGTGTCTTACCTAACAACCTGTCGGTATTTTATACCATTTTAATGTTCAACCAGAATGGTTCTAAACTCAGTTGACTATTTACAGATTGGTAAGGCGGATATGTGGAGGGTTAGCCGTGCACGGGTGTGTGAGGGCAGGGCCAGTGCTCCTGAGGTGTCTCGCCCTGATCTGGTGGGCGGCAGGGTGGAACAGCCCACCCTCAGACTCAGTCCTGGTGGGGTGGAGTTACCCAGCCTAAGAGTCAGTCCTGGTGGGGTGGAGCAGCCATCCCTCAGACTCAGTCCTGGTGGGGTGGAGTTACCCAGCCTAAGAGTCAATCCTGGTGGGGTGGAAGTGCCTTCCCTCAAGCTCACTGCCGGCCACCCAGCTACCACCCCCTCCAGGATGGATGCTGCCGCCCTTGTTAAGCGGGAGGCTCCAGAACGACACTCAGAACGAGCCATCGATGTCCCAGGAGCTGTAGTCACCAAACCTCACCTCACAAAACCTGACATCCCAGAGCTCCAGCCAGCAAAATCTGATTCAAGATTAAAATTTGGCATCAAAGTTCTTCCAGACCTGACAGGAAAGGTACCTAAACAAGACGTGGACTTGGAAGCAGGAGACATGATACCTACAGAGGTGACTCTGCCTTCCCTTAACCTGCCTCAGCCTCATGTTAATGTTGAAACTGAGGTTAACCCTTCCCTGGGGTTAGAAGGTCTGGAGGCAGCAGACAAGCAGATGGCAGGTGTAAAATTTGGGGTTAAGCTTCCACAGCTGAATCTGAAGGAGAGTGAAATGGATGAGAGGGGTAAAACGAGTGGTAAATTGGTGAGTGGGGGTGGGAGTGGGCTGGTAAATATGGTGGCTGAGGATATTAATATGTCATTGCCTTGTGTTGACCTGTCAGTCAGGGCTGGCGTGGACCATGACAAGATATCTCACGAACCCAAAACAGATGATGAGAAACAGAAAGCAAAAGGCTCATTTGGTTTTGGATTCAAAGGCTTCAGCCGAGGTCAAGATTCTGAAGCGGAAAATGTAGATGAGAAAGAAACAAAAACAAACGAAAAAGACTCTGGGAAATTCAAAGGTTTGGGCAAAATGGACTTCAGTTTTGGCCTTAAAGGCTTGAGTAAAGATGATGATGATCACACTGCCGCCTCAGATGAAGAGAAAGTCAAGTCTAAGAACACTGTCGGGGTCAGTGTTGAGGCGCCGGAAATTCACCTCCCCGACTTTGATTCTACACACAAGATCAGACTATCTGCTGATGTTGAGGGTGATAATACCTTACAGTCAGAAGAAGGAGGAGGAGGTTCAGATTTGGGAATCAGCTTTAAAGCACCAGAAATATCTATGCCACAGTTCAGTCTGACGGGAAGAACGAAAAACATAGATAAGGAAAATAATGTGAAGACAGAGAATGACAAGGCACAAAGTTTATCTTTTGGAATGAAAATGCCTGATATCAGCCTACCAGATTTTAGGCTTAAAAGGGGAAAGAATGATTCTGGAGGAGATTTAGAGGTTGAGGGCTTCAAAGCAACTGCCAGATATGAAGTTCGAGAATAATGGTAGTATAAGTCTCAAGCCAGGAAAAGTTTCCGTACCTGATGTAGATTTACGAGTTAATAATGAAGGCGCAGCCACGAGTGACTTGGACGACATTGGTGACAAAAAAAGCAAAGGCTTTAGTTTTGGCCTTAAAGCTCCAGACTTCAGCTTACCGAGTTTCAGTATGAAGAGCCAGAGTGAAGGTGAGAAGCACACGGGTAAAGAAAGTGACAAGTCTTTACAACACCAGGACAATGAAGGGAAAACAGGCTTTAGTGTTGGCTTACAAGGCCCAGATATTCAACTTGCAAGTGTAGATTTTAAAAGCAAGGCAGAGGTTAGTGGACTTACAGAGGACGGGGGAAGCACATCAGATGATGATAACAGTAAAAAGAAAAATCAGAGGAACAAAAAAGGTTTCAGTTTTGGTATCAAAGCACCTGAATTTAACTTGCCAAGCATGAGTTTGAGAAGTCATGGTAAAGGTAATGAAAATGATGACGATTCAGACAATGATGACAACATAAACAATAGTAGTAAAAGAGAATATGATATAGGACTCATAGGTCCAGATGTTGACATTCCAAGTGTGTCCTTGAAAACAGGAGACATGCCTGAAATTGGAGTGGGAAAAACATCTGATGATGGTGGTGGCAAAGGAAAAGAAAATAAAGAGTTTAGTATTGGAATAAAAGGTCCAAATATAAACCTTCCCAGTTTGAACTGGAGGGGTCGCAGTGAAGGGCGCGAAGAGAAAGAGGATAAACTTCAGGACAAACATAAGTCCCAGAGAGACATAAGTCTTGAACTTGAAGGCCCCAACGTCAGTCTTCCTTCAGTTAATATCAGAGCTGAAGCAGACGACGACCATCAGAAGGATAAGAAATCTAAAAAAGCTTTTAACTTTGGATTCAAGGGGCCAGACGTCAGCTTACCTAACATAAGTTTACAAGGTCACGGAGACGAGGAAGAGGCAGTCTCAAACGACGATACCAAAACAAAAGACAAATCAAAGAAAGGCTTCAGTTTTGGAATAAAGGGGCCAGATATCAACCTTCCATCCTTTAGTTTAAGAGATCGTGACCACGAGGAGATCGAAGACAAAGAATCAGAAGATGGCAGTGAGAGTGACAAGAAATCCAAGAGAGGCTTCAACTGGGGTGTCAAAGGTCCAGAGATAAACATGCCAAGAGTGAGCTTAAAGGGCAGTGCTCAAGGGGAGGAGCACGAGAGTGGGGCTTCCAACGACGAAGAAAAAGACAAGTCAAAAAAAGGTTTCAATTTTGGATTCAAGGGTCCAGAAATAAGCTTACCCAGTGTCAGCTTAAAAGCTCATGAAGCTGAAGACCAGGTCAAAGAAAACCCAGATGAAGACAGCAAAGGCAAGGATAAATCTAAAAGAGCTTTCAGTTTTGGTCTTAAGGGTCCAGAAGTAAGCTTACCCAGTTTGAACGTGGAGAGCGATACCCGTGGAAGCGAAGAGGGAAATGAATCAGATAATGATGGCGACAAAGACAAAACCAAGAAGTCAAAGAAAGGATTTGCCTTTGGATTTAAAGGTCCAGATGTTAGTTTGCCCAGCATGAGTTTAAAAGGCCATGGAGAACGAGCTGAAGAAATTGATGAATTAGATAAATCTGATGAAGAAAATAGTAAGACAAAGAAAGGCTTTAGCTTTGGATTTAAAGGCCCAGATGTTAACTTACCCAGCATGAGTTTAAAAGGCCGTGGAGAACGAGCTGAAGAAATTGATGAATTAGATAAATCTGATGAAGAAAATAGTAAGACAAAGAAAGGCTTTAGCTTTGGATTTAAAGGCCCAGATGTTAACTTACCCAGCATGAGTTTAAAAGGCCGTGGAGAACGAGCTGAAGAAATTGATGAATTAGATAAATCTGATGAAGAAAATAGTAAGACAAAGAAAGGCTTTAGCTTTGGATTTAAAGGCCCAGATGTTAACTTACCCAGCATGAGTTTAAAAGGCCATGGAGAAGGAAGTGAAGGAAACGATAAAACAGACGTTGATGTGGAAAAGGATAAAAAGTCAAGGAAAGGATTTAACTTTGGCTTCAAAGGCCCAGATGTTAATTTACCCAGTGTGAGTGTAAAAGGAAGTGGAAAAGAAGATGAAGAACCAGATGAAGGTAAGGCAGTAAAGGATAAAAAAGGCTTCAGCTTTGGATTTAAAGGTCCAGATGTTGATTTACCCAGTGTAAGTGTAAAAGGTCATGGAGAAAATCTTGAAGAAAAGGATGATGAAAACGAAAAGGCAAAGAAAGGCTTCAGGTTTGGGTTTAAAGGTCCTGAGGTTAGTTTACCCAGCATGAGTTTAAAAGGCCGTGGGGAAGGAAGTGACAGAAAAGATGAATCAGATAATGATGATGATGCAGAAAAAGATAAAAAATCAAAGAAAGGCTTTAGTTTTGGATTCAAGGGCCCTGATATTAACCTACCCAGTGTGAGTTTAAAAGGCCGTGGAGAAGGAACTCAAGAAGAAGAATCTAATGTAGATGTAAGAGTCAAAGAAAAATCAAAGAATGGCTTTAGTTTGGGCATCAAAAGCCCTGATGTAAACTTACCAAGCCTAAATATGTATGGCCATGGACATGTAGAAGAGGAAGGAATGGAGGAACAGAGAACAAAACACAGTGAGAATAATGATGGGAAAGGTTATGCCTTTGAATTTGATGGACCAGATATCAGCTTGACAAAGGCAAATATAGAAGTCAGCAGTGGTGCTATAAAGAGCAAAGATAGAGAATTTTCAGTTAGGGACCCAAAGAAAACCTCCAAGAAAGGTTTTGGATTTGAATTTGAAGGTCCAGACATCAGTCTTCCTGACTTCCACCTCCGGGGTCACGGAGACGGAAGAGAATCTGATAAAGAGGAATCAGGTGATGAGGGCAGCAAAAAACAAGCAGGCAGATCAAGAAAAGATTTCCATTTAGGTCTAAAAGCCCCAGAAGTTAGTGCCCCAAGCATGAGTGTGGGAAGATCTGAGGCGGACCTCAGAAAAGTGGAGGTTGATGATAAGGATGATGACAAATTGAAGGATAAAAGCTCGAAGAAAGGCTTCAGTTTTGGCTTCAAGAGTCCAGATGTTAGTCTTCCAAGCATGAGTGTTATGGGTAGCAGCCATGGAAGGGAAGGTGAAGACAGAGAATCTGACAATGAAGATGATAAAGAGAGGAAATTGAAGAAAGGCTTCAGTGTTGGACTGAAGGGTCCAGATGTTAGTCTTCCGAGTATGAGTCTAAAAGGTAGCAATCATGGAAGAGAAGGTGAAGACTCCAATGATGAAGATGACAAAGAGAAGAAATCAAAGAAAGGCTTCAGCTTTGGCTTCAAGGGTCCAGATGTTAGTCTTCCGAGTATGAGTCTAAAAGGTAGCAGTCATGGAAGAGAAGGTGAAGACTCCAATGATGAAGATGACAAAGAGAAGAAATCAAAGAAAGGCTTCAGCTTTGGCTTCAAGGGTCCAGATGTTAGTCTTCCGAGTATGAGTCTAAAAGGTAGCAGCCATGGAAGGGAAGGTCAAGGCTCCAACGATGAAGATGATAAAGAAAAGTCAAAGAAAAGCTTTGGTTTTGGATTCAAGGGCCCGAATGTTAGTCTTCCCAATGTGAATGTGAAAACTCATGTAAAAGGCGATGAAGGGGAGTACAGTGCTTCAGACACTGAAGACACCACCAACAAAGACAGAAAGTCACAAAAAGGCTTTAACTTAGGGCTCAAAGGTCCAGACATTCAGCTACCCAGCTTTAGCCTAAAAGGCCATGGTCCTGCAAGTGATAAAGAGAAGGAAGTAACTGAAAGTGAAGATAGAAATAAGGAGAATGATTCAAAAGGCTTTGGTTTTGGGTTTAAAGGTCCTGAAGTTACTCTACCTACCATGAGTTTAAAAGGCAATGCTCATGATGGGAGTGACGATAATGATACGAATAACGAAACTAACGACAAGACTAAAAAGCCAAAGAAAGGCTTTACCTTTGGAATAAAGGGACCAAATGCCAAATTACCAAGCATGGCAATAAAGGATAATAGAGACAGAGACGAAAACGAATCAGATAATGAAGGAGGAAATGAGGATAAAAATGTAAAGAAAAGCATCAGCATCGGCTTCAGGGGTCCAGATGTTGGCTTAGAGAGCTTGACCCTGAAGAGCAGTTCCCATGAGACAGAAGCTGAAGATGGAGATAGCAAAGACAGGGAAAAGAAGTCAAAGAAAGGCTTTAGTTTTGGATTCAAGGGGCCAGACGTTAATCTTCCGAACATGAGTCTGAAAGGTAGCAGCCATGGTAGGGAAAGTGAAGGTAGAGAATCCGATGATGAAGATGAGAAAGACAGGGAAAAGAAGTCAAAGAAAGGCTTCAGTTTTGGATTCAAGGGGCCAGACGTTAATCTTCCGAACATGAGTCTGAAAGGTAGCAGCCATGGTAGGGAAAGTGAAGGTAGAGAATCCGATGATGAAGATGAGAAAGACAGGGAAAAGAAGTCAAAGAAAGGCTTCAGTTTTGGATTCAAGGGGCCAGACGTTAATCTTCCGAACATGAGTCTGAAAGGTAGCAGCCATGGTAGGGAAAGTGAAGGTAGAGAATCCGATGATGAAGATGAGAAAGACAGGGAATGGAAGGTCAAAGAAAGGCTTCAGTTTTGGATTCAAGGGGCCAGCGTTAATCTTCGAACATGAGTCTGAAAGGTAGCAGCCATGGTAGGGAAAGTGAAGGTAGAGAATCCGATGATGAAGATGAGAAAGACAGGGAAAAGAAGTCAAAGAAAGGCTTCAGTTTTGGATTCAAGGGCCCAGATATCAACATGCCCAGTTTCAATTTGAAAGGTCATAGAGATGGCAAAGACATCCAAGATTCAGACATGGAAGATGACAGAGTTGATGGAGGGAAGAGAGAATTAAAATTTGACATTAAGAGTCCAGAGGTTAATCTTCCGTCAGTAAAGATGAGAGCTTCTGGCAGTACTGTACATGAGAGAGACTCTGGTGTTGCTGATAACCAGGAGTTAACTCTTGAAGCTGAAGATAAAAGAAAACACAAAGATCCTGGAACTAGAGATGGTTTTACATTTGACTTAAAAGGTCCAGACATCAACCTTCCTGGTATTAATTTAAAGGGCTCTAAAATAGTAATGAGGAATCAGATGATAAAGACAAAGATAAGGAAAAGAAATCAAAGAAAGGCTTCAATGTTGGACTAAAAGCACCAGATATTAAAATCCCCAGCATAAGTTTGAAAGGTCGTGCACAACGAGATGAGGAAGAGAAGTCAGACAATGAGGAAGACAAAGGTAAGAAATCTCAAAAAGGTTTCAGCTTTGGATTTAAGGGTCCTGACATTAGCTTGCCCACCATGAGCGTTAAAGATCAAGCACAAGACGAGGAAGGAAGAGAAGAATTGGACCACAGGGATGATATAGATAAGAAGTCCAAGAGAGGTTACAGCTTTGGATTTAAGGGTCCTGAAATAAGAATGCCAAATGTCAGTATGAAGAGTAATATGGAGGCTGATGTACATCAAGGTGGGAGAGTGAGCTACCCAGACAAGGCAGAAATGGAGCTGGGCACCATGAGAAATGCTAACGTGAGCTTGCAAGGCCCCAGTATGAACATTCCTTCTGTGGATGTGGAAACTCATGACCAAAATTACAGTCAGGCAAGAGGAGGAGATGTTGACACATTAGATGGGGAGGATCAGGAGAGCACATCCAAACGAGGCTTCAGCTTTGGTATTAAAGGAGCAGATATTAGAGTCCCAAAGATAAACCTTAGAGGCAGTGGGAAAGCCAGCATAGATACTGACAAAGAGGAAATCAAGAATGGTGATGAAAAATCTAAGAAAAATTTCTCCTTTGAAGTGAAAGCTCCTGATGTGAGTTTTCCAGGCATGACTGTCTCCCATGAACACACAGGAAGAGGTAACAAAGAGACCAAGTCTGATGAGAGGGAACACAAATCAGGAAGAGATTTCAGTATAGAACTTAAAGGACCTGAGACTGACATTCCCAGAGCTACTCTGAAGGCTTCTGCTGAACATGGTGATGTAATAGAATTTGATGATAAGAATAAAGATATAAAATCAAAGAAAGGCTTTAACTTTGGCTTTAAACGTCCCAATATCAGGCTTGGAGGACATGGTAAAGAAGACAGTAAAGAAGGTTCAGATAATGAACATATACTTGATGAAGATAGAACAAATGAGAAAGGATTTAACTTTGACCTAAAAGGACCTGAGATTAACATTCCTAAGATAAATTTGAAAAGCAGCAAAGATGACCGAGAAGACAGAAATAAACATTCACTAGATGAGAATAAATTTAATAGTGGGTTGAGCTTTAGTCTTAAAGGCCCTGAAGTGAATGTTCCTGGCTTGTTTACCAGCAGCCAAGAATTCAGGAAGTATGCAGAAGGCTCTAAAGTTGACAAATTACCCAAGAAAGTTTTGATATTAATTTTAGGGGTCCTGATGTTGATGTAACTACAATGAAAGTTGGGTTACCCAGAGATAATCAAGTGTTAAATGCTCCAGAAGTCAAACACAAGGCCTTAAAATTAAAAGATGAACACGCTGTAGGAATTTCTGTAGACAGTCCTGACATAACTTTGGCCGAGGTTCACCAGTAAAGGAGATGATGACACCGAAGTTGCTTTAGGAAAGAAACACAGTACAACCCTACGATTCCATCCTGCCAGTGTAATTGCTCCATCATTAGCAGCTGAATCAGTTAATGTAGCCACTACTCATGAGGGCTCTACTTACTTGCCTGGTCAAAAGATTAGTGTGGATATCCCAAATCTCGCTATTCCATCTGTTACGACAGGCATTGCTGATACTGAGGAAGGTGAACTCAGTCCTTCAAAGAAGAAAGGAAAATCAGGCTTTGGGTTCAACTGGAAACCCCTGACATCAGCTTACCTGATTGGGATTTCCATCTAGGTCAGAAGGGTGAGAAAAACACATCATACTTGTCTGGGGACCATAACCTGCAAGATGACCGTGAGGCGATTAGTGTTAGTGGTGGCAGGATGGTCAAGTCTCGTGCTGCTGGCCTGGCGCTGGAGATAGAAAATGAACTTCAGTCTCGTAATTTTGGTTCTGACATAAATGATGTTGATGTTGAATGTGACTTGCCTGAAGCTGATATTGACTTAAAGAAGACCAAAATTGACTTACCAGAAGTTGATCTACCATCTGGAATTCTGGAAGCTAGATATTCTGGCAGGAATATAGAAGGAGAGCAGCCAGAGGCAGAGGGAAGTAGTTCATTAGAGATGGAGAATGCCAGACTCTCACCTGGGTTTGGCATGGCTTTTGGATTTAAAGGCTTTAAGAAACATATTGGTTGTGAGACTCGAGACAGTGTAGTCCCTAGTATAGAAACTGATCTTAATTCCAGGAATATTGAGGCAAAGATTGAAAGTCCTCCTATGACTATTCCTGAGGGTACTGTTGCCGCTATGAAGAAGGAAATACTGGATGCAGCCAGTGAGGCCTCATCACCATATAGTCGACACACTGGTGGTGCTACAGCTGGAGATGTTTCCTATAAAGGAGTTACTGTCACACTAACTGAGGCCCAGACAGGAGTAACCACCTCTGAAAGCATTCACATGAAGGTAGGCAAGCCCCCTGGTGTGGGAGAGGGAGCACAGCTGAGAGTGAGAGCAAAGGCTCCTGCTGTTCCCACTGTTGCACTGGAAGAGGAGGATGATAAAGTAAAGATCAAATCAAAATCAAAAGATGAGGAAGATGACGAGAAGACAAAATCAAAGCACAAATTTGGCCTTGGATTTGGATTCCGAGGATTTAGCCGATCATCAGACAGTGAGGAGGACTCCCGAGAACCCACTTCTCTCACCCCTGACCCAGATCGCCCTGAAGTAAGAGACGACAAGAAGAAAACTCGCAGTAAGATGAGCTTTGGTTTTAAAGGTTTCTCGCGAAACTCCGACACTGAGGAAGAAAGTTTAGAAAAAGTCTCTGAGGTGCCAATGGATAAAGAGGGAGAGGATGATAAACATCGACCTAGAGTAAAGGGAGGACTGAACTTTGGATTTAAGGGCAGAGGCAACCGAAACTCTGACTCAGAAGATAACAATGACCAAGAACGAGTGGGCACTGACCCTCAAGCTGAATCTGGAAGCATCAAGCACAAGCTGAAACCCAGCCTTAGCTTCGGCTTCAAGGGCAAGAGCAAGAACTCTGACATGGAGAGCGGCGAGGTAGAGACAGAGACTGTTCGCCGAGAAATAGAGCCCGAAGAGGATATCAAGATCAAAACAAAATCGAGCCTCAACTTCGGTTTAATGGGCTTTGGAAAGAACGAAGGTAAATATGAGGTGAGGTCAGATTCAGAAGGAGGAGATGCGGATGAGAGACGGTCACTGGACACTCGCAGAGATGAAGCACCTCGAGCAAAAACACAAAAGGGACTGGGCTTCAACTTCAGGAACCGCAGTGGAAGAAGTACCTCCGATTCTGAAGGAATCGAGGCGGAAGACCGGGTAGATTACGACACTCGTGGTGGCGACGAGAAGGTTAAGGAACACAAAAGCAAAGGCATTCGCTTAGGCTTTAAAGGCTTTAAGAATCTCAAGGGCAAAATCCAAACTGAAATCAATCGTATGCGCCATGACAGTCACTCTAGTGAAGATGAAACAACACACGAGGGCACTGCCAAAGACCATTCAGGAACTGCTGAGGCCAAGCGAAAAAAGAATGCAAAGAAAAAGAAAGACAAGGAAAAGAAAACAAAGAAAGAGGAAGAGGTTCTTAATATCTCAGAGGAGAATGCTTTAATTCTGGCTGCTGCAGCTGCCAAGGACAACAGGAGAAAACGTAAAGAAAAATCAAGTAGTTCCTCTTCATCAAGCTCTTCATCTAGTTCTGATAAAGAGGACCAGACTCCGACAGAATTAAAGAAGAGAAAACGCAACAGAGGAAGGAGTCGCCAAATAACCACAGGGATGACAGAAATAACTATTAATGAGCAACCTGTTGATGTTGAAGTTAATGAAGTTAATGAGATGGTTGAGGCAACGGAGCGTCAGGTAGATGTAAGTTTACCACCACTATTAACCACTTACACCTCACAGCCTGAAGAAACTGATGCTACTCCGTCTAAGCGTCGAGCCCCCGAGCCCCCCCAAGCCCCCGTTCCTGCCACTCGAAGTAATGTTGTGGTACGCGAGGTAAAACTGAAACCCTACCAGCCTCCAGTAGGAGCAACAGAGGTAGTGGAGGTGGTGCAGAGGACTGTGCTTGAGCGACGGGTGCCAACACTCACACTCTACGATGATGCCTCCATTGCCTCTGACAGTGAGGGAGAGCGAGCCATCATTAGAGCTCACATAGAACCAGTAACGTCATCTACACCAAAGCGACCACCTACAGACTCGGAAGAACTGAAACGGAAAGCAGCTTCTTTAGGAGACCTTTCACGCCTACATGTTGAAGCTGATACAATCAATGTTATCCTGGAAAGGGCCATGTCCTTAGATCTGACAAGAGCAGAGGCAACAGCTGCCGCTGATAAAACCTCGGGTCTGCACCGTCCACATCGTCTTCAGCTTCCAGATTCTTCTGCAACATCCATAGAAGAGGAAGAAGCGGTGACGGTGGGAGGGTCTGGACTGCGACGTGCTGGTCAGTGGGGCACACTGGAAGAGGCGTTACTCTTCAGAAGATACAGTGATGGGAGTTTAGCCGAGGCTGTATCTCCACGAGTGGCAGATCCTGAAGGAGAGCCTATATCTCACATCGAAATTAGCGGTTCCACCTCAGTCACGGATATCTCGAGTCAGTGGGTAACAGCGTCAGAGATGTCGAGGAACAGCATCAACTTACAGCGCAGCAAGAGTAGCGAGGATCGGGAAGACCCTCCTTCGCTTCCTGCCACCCCTGCGCCTGTTGGCCGTACTACCATTACACTTCTAGATGGTGATGCAACGATCATTGGGGGAGATGTTGAGGTTACACCCATCACCTCTACTGAGGATCGTGTGGTGGTGGTTCAAGCACACCCGCCCTCTCCTGAAGAAAGGAAAATCAGTAGTTTTAGTGTTCAGCTTCGCCATGTCACTTCTCAACAGACACCTCACATTCAGAAAATGGTCACCAGCAGCAGCTGCAGCAGCAGTCGTAGTAGTCTAAGCAGCGACAGTGAAATTGAAGCTGGAATGGTTGGTAATGTTGGCAAGAGAGGAGTGACAGTGACTGTTGCACCCCGTGTCAGCAGTGTGGATGTTGGTGGCTCCAGCTCTGTGTCCGTACCACCACCAGTGCCACCCAAGCCACGCACCTCACGAACGCAGTCTCCCCCTCAACTGATGGCAGCACGTCACGAACCTGCGCTGGTCACTGTCAGGGAGAATGGTGCAGTGGTGGTGTCCACTGATAACCTCACCCACCTGCAGGGGGGCATAGAGCACTTCACTGAAAACGTCAGCATTGAAACCGTGAACATGGGCAGCGACACGATCATTGTAGACTCCCCGGAAAATGGCAGTAATTTCCCTGCTTACGTATTACGTACAGACATGGCCAGCCTACCGCAGAAGTCCCTCACCCAGATAACAGTGGAGGGCGGAGGGTACAGGGTGAACGAGGGAGCCCTCAGCCAGACACTAATCATCTCAACGCCTTCTCACCATCATTCATCCCCCTCAGGACCCGACTCCCCGCCTCCAACATTGCAGCCACCTCAGTAATAGAGATATGTATTAACACTCCTTCAGTAGTGCCACCTACAGCACCATTACTTGAGATGTTGGCGAAGCCCGGGCCACACCCTCACCACCGTGAAATTAATCAAAATCTGTCTAAGATATATCAAAGCCACAACTGACGAATATAGGAAGTGTGTGGTGTTGACCGTTATCTGATGCCCTCACTCTTGTCTAGGATGGTACACACACATTCAAATCATTTATATTCAAGTGTTGTAATGCATTAGTTCAAATTTATTATAGGTATATATATATATATATATATATATTCTAAGATAATGGCAAATTTGTGTAGTAGGTTTATACATTAAACCAAACCACAGGCTGCTAAATATGAATTAATGCTGAAGATATCAAATCGAAGCATTTTTTTTAATTTCTAAATTCAATGAAGTATAAAGGCACGTTCTCTCCTTGGAAACCACAGCTTGTTACTTGACATCTTCCATACAGTTAGACATATAACCTAGAGATGGTTACAGGATGTGCAGTATGGAGATTTTTCATTAATACAACGTTAAATCTTTGTAAGGCTTCATCTTGTAGTTGATTGAAGCCTCATGTCGGTGAAGTGTAGTACTAATAAGAGTCTCATGTATGTATGTCGTATTAACCAGTTTCCATTTTACTCTGATCAAACTATTAAGTCACGCTATTTGCTCAAACTTGCCATTGTTCCCACACTCAACATTTGCTGGGCGTGTTCCACTTCTTAGTGGAGTATTCCACTTCTTAATGGAGTATTTAACTTCTTAATGGAATCTTCCACTTTTTAGTGGAGTATTTTGCTTCTTAGTGGACATATTACATGTCTTGGTGGGAACTTTTTTGTGGACACAATTGTGTCCTTAGGTTGTAGAGTTAGTGAGCTTCACTCATGAGGAGTCAGCTCCAGTGAGTTTCACTCATGAGGAGTCTGCTCCAGTGAGCTTCACTCATGAGGAGTCTGCTCCAGTGAGCTTCACTCATGAGGAGTCTGCTCCAGTGAGCTTCACTCATGAGGAGTCTGCTCCAGTGAGCTTCACTCATGAGGAGTCAGCTCCAGTGAGCTTCAATCATGAGGAGTCTGCTCCAGTGAGCTTCACTCATGAGGAGTCAGCTCCAGTGAGCTTCACTCATGAGGAGTCAGCTCCAGTGAGCTTCATCATGAGGAGTCGCTCCAGTGAGTCTCAGAGGAGTCTGTCAGTGAGCTCATCATGAAGAGTCAGCTCCAGTGAGCTTCACTCATGAAGAGTCAGTTCCAGTGAGCTTCACTCATGAGGAGTCAGCTCCAGTGAGCTTCACTCATGAAGAGTCAGTTCCATTGAGCTTCACTCATAACGAGTTGTCGGGAGGGTTCGTGGAGCTGTGATGGTTGGAGTTAAACATAGTCGTTGGATGGTAACACATACATTAGCAGAATGTGAGAGGGGAGAGGCCCAACCTGCCTGCGTTGGCCGTAGACCTAAGCATGGAGAACTGAGAGAGTTACAGGGATTCTCACGCACACATGCGCATCACGTGACGTCACACATGCTAGTCGCTGAGCCTACTGAAAGGGAGCCTAAATATATACATGGATGATACGATCTACAATATACTACACAAGTATAAGTATAGCTCCAGCTCCAGTAGCTTCACTCATGAGGAGTCTGCTCCAGTGAGCTTCACTCATGAGGAGTCTGCTCCAGTAGCTTCACTCATGAGGAGTCAGCTCCAGTGAGCTTCACTCATGAGGAGTCAGCTCCAGTGAGCTTCACTCATGAGGAGTCAACTCCAGTGAGCTTCACTCATGAGGAGTCTGCTCCAGTGAGCTTCACTCATGAGGAGTCTGCTCCAGTGATTTTCACTCATGAGGAGTCTGCTCCAGTGAGTTTCATTCATGAGGAGTCTGCTCCAGTGAGTTTCACTCAGGAGTCTGCTCCAGTGAGTTTCACTCATGAGGAGTCAGCTCCAGTGAGCTTCACTCATGAGGAGTCAGCTCCAGTGAGCTTCACTCATGAGGAGTCTGCTCCAGTGAGCTTCACTCATGAGGAGTCTGCTCCAGTGAGTTTCATTCATGAGGAGTCTGCTCCAGTGAGTTTCATTCATGAGGAGTCTGCTCCAGTGAGCTTCACTCATGAGGAGTCTGCTCCAGTGAGCTTCACTCATGAGGAGTCAACTCCAGTGAGCTTCACTCATGAGGAGTCAACTCCAGTGAGCTTCACTCATGAGGAGTCTGCTCCAGTGAGCTTCACTCATGAGGAGTCTGCTCCAGTGAGCTTCACTCATGAGGAGTCAACTCCAGTGAGCTTCACTCATGAGGAGTCATCTCCAGTGAGCTTACTCATGAGGAGTCAACTCCAGTGAGCTTCACTCATGAGGAGTCTGCTCCAGTGAGCTTCACTCATGAGGAGTCAGCTACAGTGAGCTTCACTCATGAGGAGTCTGCTCCAGTGAGCTTCACTCATGAGGAGTCTGCTCCAGTGAGCTTCACTCATGAGGAGTCTGCTCCAGTGAGTTTCACTCATGAGGAGTCTGCTCCAGTGAGTTCACTCATGAGGAGTCTGCTCAGTGAGCTTCACTCATGAGGAGTCTGCTCCAGTGAGTTTCACTCATGAGGAGTATCGTGGCTTCACATGAGAGTCTCATGATTCACTCATGAGGAGTCTGCTCCAGTGAGCTTCACTCATGAGGAGTCACTCCAGTGAGCTTCACTCATGAGGAGTCACTCCAGTGAGCTTCACTCATGAGGAGTCAACTCCAGTGAGCTTCACTCATGAGGAGTCAACTCCAGTGAGCTTCACTCATGAGGAGTCAACTCCAGTGAGCTTCACTCATGAGGAGTCAACTCCAGTGAGCTTCACTCATGAGGAGTCAACTCCAGTGAGCTTCACTCATGAGGAGTCAACTCCAGTGAGCTTCACTCATGAGGAGTCAACTCCAGTGAGCTTCACTCATGAGGAGTCAACTCCAGTGAGCTTCACTCATGAGGAGTCAACTCCAGTGAGCTTCACTCATGAGGAGTCAACTCCAGTGAGCTTCACTCATGAGGAGTCAACTCCAATGAGCTTCACTCATGAGGAGTCAACTCCAGTGAGCTTCACTCATGAGGAGTCAACTCCAGTGAGCTTCACTCATGAATCAGCTCCAGTGACATACATGACATTTTATCGTCTCCCTGAAGCTATCTTCCCTTCCTTGGATCAGACCTGATTACCACCCTCCAGCCACAGCCCTTACGGTTTTATTGCTCCTCTGTGAATATAATAGATTTTGTGTGCCCCATATACTTACCTAGAAGCATATACAGTGGAACCTCAAAAATCGAACTTAATCCATTCCAGGACCTAGTTCTAAATTCGAAAAGTCTGAAATTCGATGCAATATTTCCCATAAGAAATAATGGAAATACAATTAATCCATTCCAGAAACCCAAAAATATTCACACAAAAAATACATTTTATAGAGATTAATTACAGTTTTACATACAACAAATACTATAGTTTTTAATTATGTATAGTAATACATATAAAATAACATTTTTACTTACCTTTATTGAAGATTGGTGATGGCATCTGGAAGATAGGGAGGAGGGAGGGAGTTGGGGTTAGTGTTGGGAAGGAGAATCCCTCTCCATGAGGACTTCAGGTAAAGCCCTCTCTGGGGTTACTTCCCTTCTCTGTCTTTTAATGCCACTAGGACCAGCTTGAGAGTCACTGGACCCCTGTCTCACAAAATAACTGTCCACAGTCCTCTGTTTCTGGCACCTCTTTAACATTTCCCTAAAATGTGACATGGTTCTGTCACTGAACTTGTTGCAAAGATGGCTTGTTTCAGCTTGCTCAGGGTGGTACTTCTCCACAAACATTTGGACATCATTCCACTTGGCACAAATCTCCTTAATCTTTGAAGAAGGCACCTCATCCGCTCCCTATATTAACACCTTTCGCAACATCAGCTTCCTTGATTTGTTCTTTCTTTGACAGGATAGAACCGATGGTCGACTTGTTTTTCCCACACATCCTGGCAAGCTCAACAAGTCTCACACCACTCTCATACTTCTGTATTATTTCCTTCTTCACATCTATGGTGTTTCTCACTTTCTTTACCACAGAGGTACCACTAGCAAGTTTCTTTGGGCCCATGGCAGCTTATTTCACAGTCCCACAAGCACTAAGCACAACGAAATAATCATAAAATTCGTGAATGAGAGCGCAGGTTAGTGTTCACTCAAGCATAAACAAAGCTAGACTGCTCACGGCGCCTGTGCGGGGATGCGGACAGAGCGGGCGGCAGACAGGTCCCGTACCCGGCAGTCCGAAAATAGGGGTGTGTTTGATAATAGGGACACAGTTTGTCCGAAAAAATGGTCTTATTTTCGAAACGTTCGATTTTTGAGGTTCCACTGTACTCTGTAGCATAACTGCCAGCTGTCTGCCTGTGTTGATAGCCTATCTTCCCAGCCTCCCTCCCAGGTGTTGTACTCCCTAGGTACCTCTACTCGCCTAAGTCTCAGACTAGGTGAGCACAACCAGGTAATGTGTCTATATACAGTGGACCCCCGCTTAACGATCACCTCCCAATGCGACCAATTATGTAAGTGTATTTATGTAAGTGCGTTTGTACGTGTATGTTTGGGGGTCTGAAATGGACTAATCTACTTCACAATATTCCTTATGGGAACAAATTCGGTCAGTACTGGCACCTGAACATACTTCTGGAATGAAAAAATATCGTTAACCGGGGGTCCACTGTATATATATACATGTATATATATATACGCATTATATTATGTACATATAAATATATATATATACTATTTATATATATATATAATATATATATATATGTATACATCAATATAATTATATAAGTGTATTTATATAAGTCTTTATATGTATTTTGGGTCTAAATGGATAATCTATTCAAAATATCCTTATGGAACAGAATTGGTCAGTAGGCAACCTAAAATTCCGGGAAGCAAAATGATCTAAACCGGGGGTCTCCATGTATATATATAACATTTGAAAGGAAAGCTTTTATATTTACCTTTCATAGTATACATAGTGTTAAATAATGAAAGATATATATATAATTATATACTATATATATTATTATTATATATATATATATATATATATTATATATATATATATATATATATTATATATATATATTATATATATTATATATAATATTAAATATTTTTACTAAAATATGTTGAGGTGCCAACTAAAATTTTGCCGAAAAGAAATATTGGGTAGATACCTTTCAGACCCCAATACACTACAAAACTTACAAAATAAACTTCTTTTTCCTTGGGGTCACCGTCGGTATAAGCGGGGTCTTGAATAATATATAATATATATATTATATATATATATATATATATATTAATATATATATATATATATATATATATAATATATATATATATATATATAATATATATACTATATATATATGTACAGTATATAGTAAGGATCCAACCTCATTGCCTCCCATATACAAGACATTATTTAATTAGTAAGAGTTTTGCGCTTCCTCCAGTATAATAAGAATGGAGGACCCCTGCAGTAGGTCTACTGGCCTATGCTAGGCAGATAATATTAATAATAATAATAAAAATAGGAGGAGTCTAGTGCAAGTTCTGTTCTGTTTTGGGGGCGCTGTGACTCCACGCCATAATTCTTCAATGTACAGTGCCGATTGTATGACACCCCCGTACGGGTTTAGCACTTATTTATTTCCTGTAATACTTTTTTTGATAGTCCATCTTGATGACCTGTCCGTCCAATGTACATGGGTTGGTAGATGGTGATATAAGCCGTTCCCAGTAGGAATTGACCTCGTAGGATCTGAAGCAGCCTCGTGGAATACTGGATAGTGTTGTTACTGCATTACAGTTTACATATACTACATGGTTCTGAGGTTCATTGCCTCTCCCATGTTCCTGCTTGTGGATACTCTGATTTATCAGGCTGTTGGTGCATGACCAGAGGGCAGATCTATTATGAAAGAAATAAAACTTAAGCTTAAGGGCCCCTTATCCCAGAGGGGCCCCAGAAGCCACATTAGGCCACATTGCTTAAAAATTTTGGGTCTATTGTATGAAAGTTTTTTTAAATAATAATAATAATAATAATAATAATATAGTGTAACTCAATACAAAATAGTAGTTAAAATATTAAAGTGATGTAAGCTAACCGTTGCTGGTTGCCGAGGTGACCCTATAACAGTTCAAGCTTCAGGGCCCCAAAAATGTAGGTCCACCACTGTGTGACACTTTCCCTTGTTCACACTGCTAGGATAAGTGATTCTTGTGATGTGTATGTCCTCCGTGTCTTCCATGGGCGTGTCCTTGTCCTTCATCCCATGAGTGTGTATTCCCTTTTTTACCCTGTGGGCTTGTACCCTATTACTTCACCCCCTCATGGGTGTGTCTTCCCCACAGGTGTCTTACCCCATGGGTGTGTCTCACCTCATGGGCATGTCTCACATGGGTGTGTCTTCCCCCATGGGTGTGAGAAGCCCAGGGTGTCAGCTTTACAGCTCCCTCACCTGCCATTATACTCTCTACATCTGGTTTAAGACTGAGGCCTATTTAATACTCTATTTTTAGTAGGCCTTATATTTTCATATATATATATATATATATTTTGTCTTCCAATGTTGTACTTTCTAGAGCCTAAGTTGGCCTGTAAATCATGAACAATTGTTTGTATTTTTATATATATCTTGGTTAAAGGTAAGACTCACACAGCTGTACGAATTTTATGTGTAATATTTCAGTTCCATATTGGGGTGTATATAGGAGAAACTAACTATGATAACCCTTTTCATGGTAATATTAATATTAGCCCTAAGATTGCAGGTTAACAATCACAGCTGTTGAGATAGGTTAAGGAAGGCAGGTGCCATAGTTGTGGTTATCCGGCCCACTCTGACTAGGCGTTCATTACACTGCTGTGAAACTGACTAGGCGTTCATTACACTGTTGTGGAACTGACTAGGATTTATTACACTGTTGTGGAACTGACTAGGCATTCATTACACTGCTGTGGAACTGACTAGGCATTCATTACACTGCTGTGGAACTGATAGCGTTCATTCATTTTTGCTGTTGAACTGACTAGTTTGTTCATTACACTGTTGTGGAACTGACTAGTGTTCATTACACTGCTGTGGAACTGACTAGGTGTTCATTACACTGTTGTGGAACTGACTAGGTGTTCATTACACTGTTGTGGAAAATATCGATGCTCACTGAACGTCGCTTTAAAGCCTATGGTGGTGATTACATATAGGCCTACTGACCCCCATTGTTTTTATGTATATTTTGATAGTTGTTGTTGTAGGTGTTCCACAGCAGTCAGGTGTGTACAGTCTTGTCTTCGTATTCTATATTAATTAGTCTGTAAAGAAGTTTTTAGTTACTGCATATATTGTTGTTAGAAGTAGAATGTTACAAAATATATTTTAATACGACTTTAGAGAGCTTCAGCTGATTGAGCCGTCTCTCTCTCTCTTTCTCTCTTTGTCTCTCTTTCTCTCCCTTTCTTTCTGTTTCTCTCTCTTTCTCTCTTTCTCTTTCTTTCTTTCTTTCTCTCTCTCCCCTCTCTCTCTCTCTCTCTCTTTCTCTCTCTCTCTCTCTCTCTTCCCTCTCTCTCTCTCTCTTCTCTCTTCTCTCTCTCTCTCTCTCTCTCTTTCTCTTTCTCTTTCTCTCTCTCTCTCACAGGGTTTTATAAGGTTAGGTTAAGGTTCCTAACTTTATTTACAAGCTCTGTCTCTCTCTCAGTTTATCTTATTTTCAGTATTAAATCAATTTCTTTCTGGAACTTAATGTATAATTCTAATCTTGAATCATTTGGAAGTTCTGAGAGAAGCAAAAATGGAAAATTTGTTTTTTTGTATGGTAAGAGAGACGTATCAGGTAACCCACAAGGCTAATATTTTTGTAATATAGATACTTTTGTATATGTAGTTCATGCAGAACGGCCTTCACAGAAACAAGCTCAAATATTTCTGCAACAAAAGCAGCTAATAAGCTTCAGGGCTTTAAAAAAAAATGCTATTTTTTTTTGTTCTGTGTTGATTTTAAAGTGTACTAGGTCAATGGTTTTCCACCTTTTCAAATGGGACCCATTTTTGTATTCTCATAAAATATTGCAGAAATTCTCCCCATGTGATAGCTGTTAAATGGACAAATACATAACGAAAAACTATTACGAAAATGTTAACTCTGCAAATACACAATAATGAAGGACTACAGACACTCCTCACTTAACGACCTACCTGTTTAATGACCATGCATACTTATGACCAGCTGTCCAAGTAGTCAGTATACTGTATACAGTACAGCCAGTGTACTATATATAGTACACTACTGTATAAACTTTTAAAAATATACTAAAAATGTTATGACTGGTGCAAGGACGACATTAAAACAATATGTAAAGATGGTTGACACAAACCCACTACCGGTACCATATGCCTAGTTGTGGGAATGAAACTTGGTCATTAAGTGAGGAGTGTCTGTATTACAAAAAGATTACCTCTGCAAATACATAATAATGAAGAACTACTGCAAAAACATTAAATCTTAGAGATTTTTAGGAATAATAGAGTGGCTTCCCATAGGTTCCAAGATCCACTGGTTGAGAACCATTGCTCTAGGCAGTTCAGATTAATATGGCTTATGTATTTTCTGTATACTACAGAATGCCCTGAATATCTTTTTTTGCAGTGTTAGGCAATACATCAAATGACTTGTGTTGCTCCCAGTATGTCAAGAAATATTTGTTTAAACTACATTTTCTTCCCTCTGTGGTGTTTTAAGTTCATGTATTAACACGAGTGTGTATGTGTGTATGTATACGTATGTATGTGTGTAAGTATGCGTGAAAGAAACTTAGCATTTACCGCAATAAAGAATCTAATGGAGGTTGTGAAATGTAAATGAGCTTTATGGGAGAGTGAGAACTGTCAGAGATGTTAATGTAAGTTGTGCTACCCTGAAGGCTGTGATGATGCTCTCTCTGTCTGTCTATCTGTATCTCTATCTATCACTGTCTCTGTCTCTGTCTCTGTTTCTGTCTGTCTATGTCTCTCTCCCTCCCTCCCTCCCTCCCTTCGTATCGTTAGTCTTTCTCATTGTGTTGAAAAGCAGAAAGTAACACACACACACACACACACACACACACACACACACACACACACATGTATGTGTGTGTGTTACCTCATTAACATGAAAACAAGCATCAGTCTTCCCGTATTCTAAACACTGTAACACAACTTATGATAAGTGTCATTATTTTTTTTAATATGTATTTAATTTTGACTCTCCATGAAAATTAATTTATGCAGCATAAGTAATCCCAAATTATATTTATTTACTGTCCATTATTTTGTATGTGAAAAAATAAATTCAAAATGATTTCATTATTTTTCAATAGCAAAATAATTTTTTTTGTAATAATAATAATAATAATAATAATAATAATAATAATAATTATAATAATAATTATAATAATAATAATAATATTAATATTATTTTTATTAATTATTATTATTATTATTATTATTAGTATTATTTAGTATCATGATTTATTTCTGACAGACAGGTTATATATACAAGAAAAAGTGTCCTTTTGTTTAATCGAGTATTGAACTAACATGTTTTATATTACTGTATACATATATACAAATATATTAGTTATCTGTTATCTTTGTTTCATTTATACTCTGCTGCGCTTGACTAAAAAATCAAGATATATGTATATACAGTGGACCCCCGGTTAACGATATTTTTTCACTCCAGAAGTATGTTCAGGTGCCAGTACTGACCGAATTTGTTCCCATAAGAAATATTGTGAAGTAGATTAGTCCATTTCAGACCCCCAAACATACACGTACAAACGCACTTACATAAATACACTTACATAATTGGTCGCATTCGGAGGTGATCGTTATGCGGGGGTCCACTGTATATATATATATATATATATATATATATATATATATATATAAAATATATATATATATTATATATATATATATATACATGTATAATATATATATATATATATATATATATATATATTTTATATATTTTATATATATTATTTATATATATATATAGTGGCCCTGACTTTCCCACCCCCTCTCAACTAAAGTAGAATAGTAATGCTCAAAATACTTTATTGGGTCTGAAATGAACCAACTCATTACATTATTCCTTATGGGCCGAACAATTTGTTCGGTAAAGCACTCAACAGACCCTGAATGATTAATATCATAAGTCGTGGGTTGACAGCTGTGTATTTGTGTGTGTGTGTGTGGTGTTTGTCCTCACTATTTGTGGTTGCAGGGGTCAGTTCTTAGCTCATCCCTTGTGTGTGTCTTGTGGTTGTGTGTGTGTGTACTCACCTATTTGTTTGTTGCAGGGGTCGAGTCTTAGCTCCTCTTGTGTGTGTTGTGTGTGTGTGTGTGTGTACCTGGAGTTTACCTGGAGAGAGTTCCGGGGTCAAACGCCTCCGCGGCCCGGTCTGTGACCAGGCCTTCTGGTGGATCAGAGCCTGATCAACCAGGCTGTTTGTGCTGCACGGAAACAACGTACGAGCCACAGCCCGGCTGGTCAGGAACCGACTTTAGGTGCTTGTCAGTGCAGTTGAAGACTGCAGGGGTCTGTTGGTAATCCCCCTTATGTATGCTGGAGGCAGTTGAACAGTATCGGGCCCTGACATTATTGTATGGTCTCTTATATGCTAGTGACACCTGCTTTTCATTGGGGGGATGGTAATGTCTGCCAAGTCTTTTGTTTTGTAGTGAGTGATTTTGGTGTGCAAGTTCGGTACTAGTCCCTCTAGGATTTTCCAGGGTATATAATCTTAAATCTCTCCGGCCTGCGTTCAGGAAATACAAAGTTCAGGAACCTCAAGAGCTCCAGTAATTTGAGGTGTTTTATCTCAGTTATGCTCGCCGTGAAGGTCTCTGTAACATTTTTAGGTCAGCAATTTCACTGCTTGAAAGGTGCTGTTAGTGTGCAGCAATATTCTAATATATATATATATATAATATATATAATATTATAATATATATATATATATATATATATTATATATATATTTTTTTTTTTTTTCACAAGTCGGGGTTCGTCTTCCCACCGAGGCAGGGTGACCCAAAAAAGAAAGAAAATCCCAAAAAAGAAAATACTTTATCATCATTCAACACTTTCACCACACTCACACATTATCACTTTCTTTTGCAGAGGTGCTCAGAATACAACAGTTTAGAAGCATATACGTATAAAGATACACAACATATCCCTCCAAACTGCCAAAATCCCCAAAACCCCTTCCTTTAAAGTGCAGGCATTTTACTTCCCATTTCCAGGACTCAAGTCCGACTATATGAAAATAACGGTTTCCCTGAATCCCTTCACTAAATATTACCCTTCACACTCCAACAGATCGTCAGGTCCCCAAATATCATTCGTCCCATTCACTCCTATCTAACACGCTCATGCACGCTTGCTGGAAGTCCAGCCCCCCGCCACAAAACCTCCTTTACCCCTTTTCCACCCTTTCGAGGACGACCCCTACCCTCTTTCCTTCCCCTATAGATTTATATGCTTTCCATGTCATTCTACTTTGATCCATTCTCTCTAAATGACCAAACCACCTCAACAACCCCTCTTCTGCCCTCTGACTAATACTTTTATTAACTCCACACCTTCTCCTAATTTCCACACTCCGAATTTTCTGCATAATATTTACACACACATTGCCCTTAGATAGGACATCTCCACTGCCTCCAACCGTCTCCTCGCTGCTGCATTTACCACCCAAGCTTCACATCCATATAAGAGTGTTGGTACTACTATACTTTCATACATTCATACTATACTTTCATATATATATATATATATATATATATATATATATATATATATATTATATATATTATATATATATATATATATATATATATATATATTGAAGAGGGTTGGAATAGTTTTAAAAATGCAGTATTAGAATGTGGGGCAGAAGTTTGTGGTTATAGGAGGGTGGGGGCAGGTGGAAAGAGGAGTGATTGGTGGAATGATGAAGTAAAGAGTGTGATAAAAGAGAAAAAGTTAGCTTATGAGAGGTTTTTACAAAGCAGAAGTGTTATAAGAAAAGCAGAGTATATGGACAGTAAAAGAAAGGTGAAGAGAGTGGTGAGAGAGTGCAAAAGGAGAGCAGATGATAGAGTGGGAGAGGCACTGTCAACAAATTTTGGAGTGAGTTAAACAAGTTAAGAAAGCCTAGGGAAAGTATGGATTTGTCAGTTAAAAACAGAGTAGGGGAGTTAGTAGATGGGGAGTGGGAGGTATTAGGTAGATGGCGAGAATATTTTGAGGAACTTTTAAATGTTGAGGAAGAAATGGAGGTGGTAATTTCATGCACTGGTCAGGGAGGTATACCATCTTTTAGGAGTGAAGAAGAGCAGAATGTAAGTGTGGTGGAGGTACGTGAGGCATTACGTAGAATGAAAGGGGGGTAAAGCAGCTGGAACTGATGGGATCATGACAGAAATGTTAAAAGCAGGGGGGGATATAGTGTTGGAGTGGTTGGTACTTTTGTTTAATAAATGTATGAAAGAGGGGAAGGTACCTAGGGATTGGCGGAGAGCATGTATAGTCCCTTTATATAAAGGGAAAGGGGACAAAAGAGATTGTAAAAATTTTAGAGGAATAAGTTTATTGAGTATACCAGGAAAAGTGTACGGTAGGGTTATAATTGAAAGAATTAGAGGTAAGACAGAATGTGGGATTGCGGATGAGCAAGGAGGTTTCAGAGTGGGTAGGGGATGTGTAGATCAAGTGTTTGCATTGAAGCATATATGTGAACAGTATTTAGATAAAGGTAGGGAAGTTTTTATTGCATTTATGGATTTAGAAAAGGCATATGATAGAGTGGATAGGGGAGCAATGTGGCAGATGTTGTGAGTATATGGAATAGGTGGTAAGTTACTAAATACTGTAAAGAGTTTTTATGAGGATAGTGAGGCTCAGGTTAGGGTGTGTAGAAGAGAGGGAGAATACTTCCCGGTAAAAGTAGGTCTTAGACAGGGATGTGTAATGTCACCATGGTTGTTTAATATATTTATAGATGGGGTTGTAAAAGAAGTAAATGCTAGGGTGTTTGGGAGAGGGGTCGGATTAAATTATGGGGAATCAAATTCAAAATGGGAATTAACACAGTTACTTTTTGCTGATGATACTGTGCTTATGGGAGATTCTAAAGAAAAATTGCAAAGGTTAGTGGATGAGTTTGGGAATGTGTGTAAAGGTAGAAAGTTGAAAGTGAACATAGAGTAAGGTGATGAGGGTATCAAATGATTTAGATAAAGAAAAATTGGATATCAAATTGTTGAGGAGGAGTATGGAAGAAGTAAATGTTTTCGGATACTTGGGAGTTGACGTGTCAGTGGATGGATTTATGAAGGATGAGGTTAATCATAGAATTGATGAGGGAAAAAAGGTGAGTGGTGCATTGAGGTATATGTAGAGTCAAAAAACGTTATCTATGGAGGCAAAGAAGGGAATGTATGAAAGTATAGTAGTACCAACACTCTTATATGGGTGTGAAGCTTGGGTGGTAAATGCAGCAGCGAGGAGACGGTTGGAGGCAGTGGAGATATCCTGTCTAAGGGCAATGTGTGGTGTAAATATTATGCAGAAAATTCGGAGTGTGGAAATTAGGAAAAGGTTGTGGAGTTAATAAAAGTATTAGTCAGAGGGCAGAAGAGGGGTTGTTGAGGTGGTTTGGTCATTTAGAGAGAATGGATCAAAGAATGACATGGAAAGTATATAAATCTATAGGGGAAGGAAGGCGAGGTAGGGGTCGTCCTCGAAAGGGTTGGAGAGAGGGGGTAAAGGAGGTTTTGTGGGCAAGGGGCTTGGACTTCCAGCAAGCGTGCGTGAGCGTGTTAGATAGGAGTGAATGGAGACGAATGGTACTTGGGACCTGATGATCTGTTGGAGTGTGAGCAGGGTAATATTTAGTGAAGGGATTCAGGGAAACCGGTTATTTTCATATAGTCGGACTAGAGTCCTGGAAATGGGAAGTACAATGCCTGCACTTTAAAGGAGGGGTTTGGGATATTGGCAGTTTGGAGGGATATGTTGTGTATCTTTATACGTATATGCTTCTAAACTGTTGTATTCTGAGCACCTCTGCAAAAACAGTGATTATGTGTGAGTGTGGTGAAAGTGTTGAATGATGATGAAAGCATTTTCTTTTTGGGGATTTTCTTTCTTTTTTGGGTCACCCTGCCTCGGTGGGAGACGGCCAACTTGTTGAAATATATATATATATATTTTATATATATATTATATTATATATATATTATATATATTTTATATATATATAACAGTGGACCCCCGCATAACGATTACCTCCGAATGCGACCAATTATGTAAGTGTAATTATGTAAGTGCGTTTGTACGTGTATGTTTGGGGGTCAGAAATGGACTAATCTACTTCACAGTATTCCTTATGGGAACAAATTCGGTCAGTACTGGCACCTGAACATACTTCTGGAGTGAAAAAATATCTTTTAACCGGGGGTCCACTGTATATATATATATTATTTATTATTTTTTTTTTTTTTATTATCACACTGGCCGATTCCCACCAAGGCAGGGTGGCCCGAAAAAGAAAAACTTTCACCATCATTCACTCCATCACTGTCTTGCCAGAAGGGTGCTTTACACTACAGTTTTTAAACTGCAACATTAAACACCCTCCTTCAGAGTGCAGGCACTGTACTTCCCATCTCCAGGACTCAAGTCCGGCCTGCCGGTTTCCCTGAATCCCTTCATAAATGTTACTTTGCTCACACTCCAACCAGCACGTCAAGTATTAAAAACCATTTGTCTCCATTCACTCCTATCAAACACGCTCACGCATGCCTGCTGGAAGTCCAAGCCCCTCGCACACAAAACCTCCTTTACCCCCTCCCTCCACCCTTCTAGGCCGACCCTACCCCGCCTTCCTTCCACTACAGACTGATACACTCTTGAAGTCATTCTGTTTCGCTCCATTCTCTCTACTGTCCGAACCACCTCAACAACCCTTCCTCAGCCCTCTGGACAACAGTTTTGGTAATCCTGCACCTCCTCCTAACTTCCAAACTACGAATTCTCTGCATTATATTCACACCACACATTGCCCTCAGACATGACATCTCCACTGCCTCCAGCCTTCTCCTTGCTGCAACATTCATCCCCCACGCTTCACACCCATATAAGAGCGTTGGTAAAAACTATACTCTCATACATTCCCCTCTTTGCCTCCAAGGACAAAGTTCTTTGTCTCCACAGACTCCTAAGTGCACCATCACTCTTTTTCCTCATCAATTCTATGATTCACCTCATCTTTCATAGACCCATCCGCTGACACGTCCACTCCCAAATATCTGAATACGTTCACCTCCTCCATACTCTCTCCCTCCAATCTGATATTCAATCTTTCATCACCTAATCTTTTTGTTATCCTCATAACCTTACTCTTTCCTGTATTCACCTTTAATTTTCTTCTTTGCACACCCTACCAAATTCATACACCAATCTCTGCAGCTTCTCTTCAGAATCTCCCAAGAGCACAGTGTCATCAGCAAAGAGCAGCTGTGACAACTCCCACTTTGTGTGTGATTCTTTATCTTTTAACTCCACGCCTCTTGCCAAGACCTCGCATTTACTTCTCTTACAACCCCATCTATAAATATATTAAACAACCACGGTGACATCACACATCCTTGTCTAAGGCCTAATTTTACTGGGAAAAAATTTCCTCTTTCCTACATACTCTAACTTGAGCCTCACTATCCTCGTAAAAACTCTTCACTGCTTTCAGTAACCTACCTCCTACACCATACACTTGCAACATCTGCCACATTGCCCCCTATCCACCCTGTCATACGCCTTTTCCAAATCCATAAATGCCAAAAAGACCTCTTTAGCCTTATCTAAATACTGTTCACTTATATGTTTCACTGTAAACACCTGGTCCCACACCCCCTACCTTTCCTAAAGCCTCCTTGTTCATCTGCTATCCTATTCTCCGTCTTACTCTTAATTCTTTCAATTATAACTCTACCATACACTTACCAAATACACTCAACAGACTTATCCCCCCATAATTTTTGCACTTCTTTTATCCCCTTTGCCTTTATACAAAGGAACTATGCATGCTCTCTGCCAATCCCCAGGTACCTTACCCTCTTCCATAAAATTTATTAAATAATTGCACCAACCACTCCAAAACTATATCCCCACCTGCTTTTAACATTTCTATCTTTATCCCCTCAATCCCGGCTGCCTTACCCCCTTTCATTTTACCTACTGCCTCACGAACTTCCCCCACACTCACAACTGGCTTTCCTCATCCTACAAGATGTTATTCCTCCTTGCCCTATACACGAAATCACAGCTTCCCTATCTTCATCAACATTTAACAATTCTCAAAATATTCCCTCCATCTTCCCAATACCTCTAACTCTCCATTTAATAACTCTCCTCTCCTATTTTTAACTGACAAATCCATTTGTTCTCTAGGCTTTCTTAACTTGTTAATCTCACTCCAAAACTTTTTTTAATTTTCAACAAAATTGTTGATAACATCTACCCACCTCTCTTTGCTCTCTTTTTACATTGCTTCACCACTCTTTAAACCTCTCTCTTTTTGCTCATATACTCTTCCCTCTTGCATCACTTCTACTTTGTAAAAACTTCTCGATATGCTAACTTTTTCTCCTTACTACTCTCTTTAATCATCATTCCACCAATCGTCCTCTTCCCTCTGCACCCACTTTCCTGTACTACACAAGCTGTTGTGCTGAAACTCAACACTACATTTTTAAACTACCCCATACCTCTTCGACCCCATGCCTATGCTCTCATTAGCCATCTATCCTCCAATAGTGTTTATTTTATATTTATTAATCTTATATATATATATTATATATATATATATTATATATATTATTATAATATATATTATATATATATATATATTATATATATTATATAGTATTATATATATATGATATATATATATATATATGATATATATAAATATATAGTATATGATATGTATATATATATATATTAATAGTATATGCAAAACAAACCACTCTGAAAGAATAGAGAAATTCCAAGCGCTTTCGTGACTACTCACATTATCAAGGAACTATATAATTATAATATATATGATATATATCATATATTATATATATTTATAGTGATGTTTAGTAGGTATTATGTATGTATGTATGTATGTATGTTTGTGTATATTTGCCTGCTCTCGCGAATTCCTTGCATTGTTAAAATCTCTAGTAAGGGCTGACGCATGCAGGGGATTGAGATGAAAAGCTGTTAAGCCTTCTCCCTGAAAGTGGCTGCCTTGGATCAACAGTGCAATGCTACACGCCAAGGTATGTCCAGTGTGGGTAGATTGGTAAAGCACTGCGTTACCTTGTCCTAAGGTTCGTAGGTTCGAGTTACTTCAGCCAGAGATCAGTGTTGTTTATAAATAATATATATATATATATATAATATATATATATATATATATTATATATATATATATATATATTTGTGTGTTATGTGTGTGTGGTTGTGTATTATTGTACTCTAAATATAAGCTTAAAATGTTTTGTCAGTAATAAATATATGACTTTAAAAATATATGTTTGTTTGGTAGCCTGGTTTCACTTAGGCTTCAGGAATCTTTCAAGAATTGTGGGTTGATGCCTTTGAAGTGTTCTTGATTCGAGTTATTGGAGTCTCTTCTGTAACTGACTTGTTGCCTCGTCATTACCTAAGTGGTGTATGACCTCTTACAAGTTTAGCGCTTACCTGTGAATATAATAGTAATAGGCTTTGGTAGGACTTTTGAGTGTGAGGTCCCTTCAAGGGTGTGTGTGTGTGGGTTTAGCACTTTGTCGTAGAACACATGAGGGTTACCTTGTGGGATTTACAGTATGTGTATGATCCCTGTAGGTTCCTACAGAATGAGACCCTCATGGATTCCATTGTATGTGATCCTTGTGGGATCTACAGTATGTGTGTGACCCTTGTAGATTCCTACAAAATTTATGACCCTTGTGGATTCCATTGTATGTGATCCTTATGGGATCTACAGTATGTGTATGATCCTTGTAGGTTCCCACAGAGTATGTGACCCTCATGGACTGTACAGTATGTATGTAGACCTCACCCTGTCAGTATGTGATCCCTATGTAGTGATACTTCTCCTGTGGGGAGCAGCAGCAGGATAATACTGCACCACCTCTCGGGGCCCTTAACAACAACAACAACAACAGTTTGGTGTGTGTCATGGGTGCCAACACATGGTGTGTGATTCTCTTCTCTTCTACTATCCCTATATTAGTGATGCAGATTACATGGTGAGTTTAAATATGTGGCCTGTAGTTATAACTTTTCTCTTGACATATGCAAGACATCACCATCCCTGTAGAAGCCATTATTAGATGTACTAGTCATTATATTTTGTTGTTGCAGAAGTACTATGAAGATTCTATGTTCAATAAAGCCTAGAGATAAGGCCTGTGTTTCTATCACAACACCCCTTACCCCCTCAAGGAAGGTTCCTTGATGTTGGTGAGGGGCTCTTGATTTAGGGAATTGGATCTGTGCTCCAGTTCCCCGAATTAAGCCTGAATGCCTTCTACATCCCCCCCCAGGCGCTGTATAATCCTCCGGGTTTAGTGCTTCCCCCTTGATTATAATAATAATCTATCACAACAACCTACACTAAATTTCATTCTTTGTCCTTATGTATGATCTTTGTAGGCTGTGACCCTTGTAGATTGCAATATTATCACAAATATTCAGTATATCTTTTGAAAAGAGGCAAGAATAGCTAAATAGAGGACAGAAAAAACAGGGATGATAAGAGGAAAATGGAAAAGCAATAAGGTAAGATAATGAAAGATTAGAAAGCAGATGAAGTGAGAACTAAGAAAATACAGGAGCTGTGAAAAAATGGAAGACCCAGAAAGAATCAGAAGGAATGAGAATAAGGCAGAAAGGCAAAATAAAAATGGAAACAAAAATGTTAATTAGAAGAGGAAGAGAATTTTTTTTCAGTGGAATAAGTATTAATTTTTTATTTGTACTTTGTGTTAAAATATTAAACTTTGTTTAGTTTTATGTTCATGAGAAAATGAGTCAAATAAAAGTCAAAATAGAGTAAATTCAATAAGATTTTATTGAAGTTTAAAATGTTCTAAATAAATTTATTAATTTATAAACAAGTATTTTATTTCTCAGACAAATATCCCTCTTTTTTTCCTTTTCAGATTTGCTCAAGCTGTCGGTGATTTATATAAAAACAAAAACAACAGTATGAGAGATTTCGCTCTTTTTTTTTTTGAGGGGCTTTAGCACTGGTGTTAATGCAGAGTTGCTGATTCTGGCTCTGCAGGTGTTAGTACTGGTAAGCCAGTGGAAGGTCTTGGTCAGATGTCAAGAGGACCTCGGTGGAAATACGTAAGTCACTTTATCTGACTTTTTTGGTTATCCCAGGCTGTCTACACATATACTGCTATGTATGATAATCTATGTAACTGAATTTATGTATGCCTGAATAAACTTACTTTCCAAAAGCTCCATCTATGAGTTATATGATTTAATTTATTGAGGTACAGGTACACATAGATACAGTTACACAAAATGTTACACATACCTGGAGTTTACCTGGAGAAGGTTTCAGGGGTCAACACCCCCATGGCCCTGTCTGAGACCAGGCCTCATGGTGGATCAGGGCCTGATGAACCAGACTGTTACTGCTGGCTGCACATAAACCTATGTACAAACCACAGCCCAGCTGATCAAATACTTACTTCAGGTGTCTGTCCAGTGCTTTCTTGAAAACAGCCAGGAGTCTATTTGTAATCCCCTTTATGTATGCTGGGAGGCAGTTGAACAGTCTTGGGCCCCTGACACTTATCGTGTTGTCTCTCAGTGTACTCGTGGCGCCCCTGCTTCTCACTGAAGGACTGTTGCATCTCCTGCCGAGTCTTTTGGTTTCATAGGGAGTGATTTTCATGTGCAAGTTTGGTACTAATCCCTCTAGGATTTTCCAAGTATATATTATCATGTATCTTTCTCGCCTGTGTTCCAGGGAATACAAATCCAGGGGATTTCAACCGTTGCCAGTAATTTAGTTGCTTTGTGTACTTAGACGTGCTATGAAAGTTCTCTGTATATTCTCCAGGTCAACAATTTCACCAGCCTTGATGGGGGCCGTTAGTGTTTTAGTTTAATATTTTTTTATGCACTTGTGTACAGCAATATTCCAGCCTAGAGAGAACAAGCAATTTAAAGAGAATCATCATGGGCTTTGCATCCCTAGTTTTGAAGGTTCTCATTATATTTTTCTAGCAGATGAGGTAGATACATTGTCGTGGTCTTTGAAGGTGAAATCCTCTGACATTATCACTTCCAGAGCTTTCACATTAGTTTTTCACTCTATTGTGTGGTTAGAATTTGTTTTATACACTCTGATAAAGTTTTAATTTCCTCAAGTTTTCCACATCTGAGTAGCTAAAATTTCTCTTCATTGAACTTGTCATGTAGGGGGGTAATGATTAGGGGAATATGGGGGTAAGAGGAGGGAGTCAGTAGGCAGGGGACAGGCAGGCGAAGTGGTAGGAGAGATGATTAGCGGAGGTTGGTAGATAATGTAAGGTCACTGGTGACTACAACTTCACCTCTCATTACTCTACCCACCACTCCACACTACTCACCCTCTCACTACTTTAACTAAACGTAAATAAATGGAAATAAGAATAAATAACGGGGACAGTGAATATTACTATTCTACTCAAACACAGTTTTATTATTAAGTCCTTGTACAATAATATATTTGGGAACAGGAGTACATCATCGGGGTTTAGATAAATGGGGTGGTACACATAAGCAGTGAGACAGGGAACACAATCAACTTGACGAAAATGAATATAACTTACAATATAGTACAGAGGACAGTTCACTACAGGAACTAAGCCACAGGTCCCAAGACCTACACAGCACGAGTACTGCTCCAAGCCAGTACTCTGCCCACTGCCTCCAACAGTCTCTCCTCCCAAGACTCTCCAGCTCAGCTCTGCTCACAGGCCAGAGCTCCGCTCGAATCTCCAACAGTCTCTCCTCCCGAGACTCTCCAGCTCAGCTCTACTCCCAGGCCAGAGCTCTGCCCGAATCTCCCTACTCAGCTCTTCCTTGGGCTTTTATGGTGGTCCAAGCACCCTCCACAACCACGTGTACGACCTGACGCCTGGATTTGACGCCGTCAAGAAGAAAAGACCTCAGACATGGGCGTGGCTACAGACGTTTGCCAAGCAAGGTGTGACCATATAATTGGTTAAATTAGGTCTCTCCAGAGACCTCACAAGCCCAGCTGAACTACATCACAAACTTCATGTTGTTTTCTGCAGCCCATGTAAAGATTTGGTTGACGTCTGCTTGCATAGTAACGTGTGTAAATTACCCACCATGATACCCCAAAAAAAGTCAGACAAAGTGACTTATTTCCATCAGGGTCCCTGTCCACCTGACTTAATATGGAACCAAAATTTTCTTTCCAAAGGAAAGTTTTTCGTTATAATTCCAGCCCATGTTTATCATTTTTTCTGGACTCCCAGAAAGTAGGCCTTATTTAGGCCTCAGCTCTGGTGGCCTTTCTTAGGAGTAAGTAAGTTTATTTAGATACGGGTACAGTTAAGTACACTTATCATACATAGTAATATATGTGTAAATTACCCAAGATAACCCAAAAAAGTCAAAGTGACTTACGTATTTCCATTGTGGTCCTTCATTTTTAATGAGAACCTCTTATCAAACTACCTTTATCTTGAAGAAACTTGAGTTTCATTAATTTCTAGGTGAGTATAGGCATTGCTGAGTTTGATTAGAAACTTAATAAGCAATGGAGCAGTCAGTGGTCACTGTCTTACTTTTTGGGTTACCCTGGTGGGTAATTTAAACTTATATTACTATGTATGATAATTGTACTTATGTATACCTATACCTGAATAAACTTACAACATATAATTATGGTTATTAGTGAGCAATTTGCATTTTTGGCTGGCAAAGCTCTCGCTCCACACACACACAGGGCCAGGGTTCGATTCCCGGTGGGGTGGAAACATTTCAACGCTTTTCCTTACACCTGTTGTCCAGTTCACCTAGCAGCAAATAGGTACCTGGGTGTTAGTCGACTGGTTTGGGTCGCATCCTGGGGAACAAGATTGAGGACCCCAATGGAAATAAGACAAACAGTCCTCGATGACGCACTGACTTTCTTGGGTTATCCTGGGTGGCTAGCCCTCCGGGGTTAAAAATCGAAATGAAATCTTATCTTATCATCTAGAGGTGAATACCTCTTGATCCAAGGAACTGTTGAGATCATAAGATAGCATAATATTCACTTATTTTAATTTTTGTTCTTTGATGATCTTGTGCAGAATGCCACCCACAACAGTCTGCTAACACAGGTTGACAATTGACAATGTTTATTTCCTTGTGGAGCTTACAATGTGTGGTTTACATGTTATAAAGTATTAATTACAAAGAAGGCCATTAGCATGCATAGACATTTTGGGCAGGTACCTACTTACTGCTAGGTGAACTTTGGCAATAGGACGCCAGTGGAAATAAGTCACTTTCTCTGACTTTTTTGGCTATTCTAGGTCATCTACACATATGCTGCTATGTATGATAATTTATGTAACTGTATTTATGTGCACCTGTACCTGAATAAGCTTACTTCAGGACCCCAATGAAAATAAGTCACTTTGTCTGATTTTTCAATTCAATTCAATTCAAGTTTATTCTCTATAATGGTTACAATGTGGGGTTTACAGGTTTTGGGTATTGTGTGGTTTACATGTTATAAAATACTAATTACAGAGGGGACCACTAGGATACCTAGCATGGCTAGGCATTACAGAGGGGGCCACTAGGACACCTAGCATGGCTAGGCATTACAGAGGGGGCCACTAGGATACCTAGCATGGCTAGGCATTACAGAGGGGGCCACTAGGACACCTAGCATGGCTAGGCATTACAGAGGGGGCCACTAGGATACCTAGCATGGCTAGGCATTACAGAGGGGACCACTAGGACACCTAGCATGGCTAGGTATTACAGAGGGGACCACTAGGACACCTAGCATGGCTAGGCATTACAGAGGGGACCACTAGGACACCTAGCATGGCTAGGCATTACAGAGGGGACCACTAGGACACCTAGCATGGCTAGGCATTACAGAGGGGGCCACTAGGACACCTAGCATGGCTAGGCATTACAGAGGGGGCCACTAGGATACCTAGCATGGCTAGGCATTACAGAGGGGGCCACTAGGACACCTAGCATGGCTAGGCATTACAGAGGGGCCACTAGGTAACCTAGCATGGCTAGGCATTACAGAGGGGACCACTAGGACACCTAGCATGGCTAGGTATTACAGAGGGGACCACTAGGACACCTAGCATGGCTAGGCATTACAGAGGGGACCACTAGGACACCTAGCATGGCTAGGCATTACAGAGGGGACCACTAGGACACCTAGCATGGCTAGGCATTACAGAGGGGCCACTAGGACACCTAGCATGGCTAGGCATTACAGGGGGCCACTAGGACACCTAGCATGGCTAGGCATTACAGAGGGACACTAGGGCACCTAGCATGGTAGGCATTAAAAAGGAACTAGGACAAATAGCTATGCTAGGCATTACAGAGGGCACTAGGAACCCCACATGCTAGGCATTTTCAGAGGGGACCACTAGGAACTAGCATGCTAGGCATTACAAGGGGGCCACTAGACACTACATGGCTAGGCATACAGAGGGCCACTAGACACCTAGCATGGTTCATTAAGAGGGCCACTAGGATACTAGCATGGCTGGCATTACAGAGGGGGCCACTGGACACCTAGCATGCTAGGCATTTCGAGCAGGACTTAGATTATTCTTAACATTAAATCTTGGGAGATGTGGTTAGGGCTAGAGACTACATCATAATTGTGATTTTACACTGTGAATGCTTTGTTTTGGCACAATACAAGGTGTTATTTGAATATCTAGGCAAATCTATGCTAGTTAGGATTTATTTTTTAAGATTAAGATTAGTATTTTTGGGTTATATCATGGTGAGTGAGTGTAATTGTGAACCACCAGGTGGTGATCATGTAGTTAGTTGTTGGGGTGGGTCAGGGAGATAAGATGTTTTCTAACTGTAGTTTTGAAAGTGATGAATGTGTCTGCAGTTCTAGAGTTCTCAGGTAGGGTGTTCCAGATTTTAGCTCCTTTGAAATACATTGAATTTTTGTAAAGGTTTAGTCGAACACGGGGAATGTCATAGAGATGTTTGTGTCTGGTGTTATGCCTGTGGATCCTGTCACAACTATCAAGAAAGCATTTTAGGTCAAGGTTAATATTGGAATTTAAGGTCCTGTAGATATAGATTGCACAGTAGTAAGTGTGGATGTTCTGAACAGGGAGTAAGTTTAGATCTATGAAGAGTGGGGGGGGGGTGTTGCCAGGGATGGGATTTAGTGATTATTCTTACTGCGGCTTTTTGTTGGGCCCGGTGGCCTGGTGGCTAAAGCTCCTGCTTCACACATGGAGGGCCCGGGTTCGATTCCCGGCGGGTGGAAACATTTCGACACGTTTCCTTACACCTGTTGTCCTGTTCACCTAGCAGCAAATAGGTACCTGGGTGCTAGTCAACTGGTGTGGGTCGCATCCTGGGGGACAAGATTAAGGACCCCAATGGAAATAAGTTAGACAGTCCTCGATGATGCACTGACTTTCTTGGGTTATCCTGGGTGGCTAACCCTCTGGGGTTGAAAATCCGAACGAAATCTCATCTTATCTTATCTTATCTAGGTGTGTTGCTGCAGTTGAACCCCAAGCACAGATAGCATAGGTGAGGTATGGGTATATAAGTGAATGGTATAGTGTGAGAAGGGCAGTTTGCGGTACTTAATATTGTATCTTGGAGAGGATCCCCACCATTTTGGATACTTTTTTTATGTGTTGGATATGGGTGCTGAAATTTAGGTTGTTGTCGAGGTATAGGCCAAGCAATTTGCCCTCATTATGTCTGGCAATTAGAGTGTTGTCGATCTTAATGTTAAGTTGCGCAACACCTGCTCTGCTACCAAACATAATATAGTAGGTTTTGTCAGTGTTAAGTGTAAGTTTATTGGCTGTCATCCAAGTCGATATTTTGAGCAGCTCCTCATTAACAATGGTGTTGAGGGTGGCAAGATTAGGGTGGGAGATGACATAAGTCGTGTCATCAGCAAAGAGAATGGGTTTCAGGTGTTGGGATATGTTTGGAAGATCATTGATGTAAATGAGGAAGAGCAGGGGTCTAAGGATACTTCCCTGCGGAACTCCAGTATCAAGTGGCCGTATTGATGAGGCTGTGTCTTTAATGGTGACATACTGATACCTATTAGAAAGGTAGGATTTAAAATATGCAAGCGCATGGCCTCTTATACCATAGTGGCCAAGTTTGTGTCAAACGCTTTTCTTAGGTCAATAAAAATTCCTAGCGGGGTTATCCTGGGTAATTCACACATAGGTTAGTATGTATGATAATTGTACTTATGTGTACCTGTATCTAAGTAGACATACTAACTTCCTTCAACATGGCCAATGTTTCCACTAGTGTTGGGATTGAAGCCAGGTCCTCCAGATGTGAGCCAAATCAAATCAGAGCTTATTCTCTATAAGGATTACAATGCGGGGTTTACAGATTTTGGTTATTGTGTGGTTTACATGTAATAAAATACTAATTACAGAGGGGGCCACTAGAACACCTAGCATGGCTAGGCATTTCGGGCAAAGGTTCCTGGCCTCGATCCTAAGGCACTAGGAGACATTGGGCACATCTTTTCACCATAAAAAATAAATAAAAAAATCAAACATTTATTTCTTTTCTGAGGTTACAGTGTGTGTTTACATATCATAGTATGATTGAAGCAAAGAAAGCCACTATCATGCCGAGGCATTTTGGGCAGACTTAACCTAATACAGTGGACCCCCGGTTAACGATATTTTTTCATTCCAGAAGTATGTTCAGGTGCCAGTACTGACCAAATTTGTTCCCATAAGGAATATTGTGAAGTAGATTAGTCCATTTCAGACCCCCAAACATACACGTACAAATGCACTTACATAAATACACTTACATAATTGGTCGCATTGGGAGGTAATCGTTAAGCGGGGGTCCACTGTATACTTATAGATTACTTAAGTCTAAGCAGTGGTAGAATACAGTCAATATTCACTCTATTGTTAATATGAGGTAGTACAATTTATGATACAATTTATGATAGGCCAAGTAGTAAATAGGTACCTCTGTATAGTAGCATCCGCAGGATGGTACCATACCCAAGTTATTTAATTGAACAAATGTTGTACAGTATATGGCTAGGATTTATTTCTGTAGTCCTATTACAACATACTTGGCACATAAAGTATTATTTTGTATTAATTATGTATGTATATTAAAATGTACTGCTCCATAACTTGTGTCAATATAGACTAAGAATTATGATCAATCTGTCTGAAATACCTAGGCATGCTAATGGCCTTCTTTGTAATTAATATTTTATGATATGGAAACCACACATTGTAAGCTATGCAAGGAAATAAACACTTTCATTTTCATTTTCATGTAACTCCACAGGATCAAGGTGAAGATGACCCATGACAGGACAGCTATGGTGAATGCAAACTTGGGATTTATGGTCCACTAGTATGTAATCCAGCAAACATGAGGGATTTGTTGTACTACGACTGGATTAAAACAGCTCTTATAAGTAAGGATTTCTCATTATTTTTTGCTGATATAAACATGGGATGAGTTTATGAAGGATGAGGTCAGCCATAGAATTGATGAAGGAAAAAAAGTGAGTGGTGCGTTGAGGTATCTGTGGAGACATAGAACGTCATCCATGAGGCAAAGAAGGGAATGTATGAGAGTATAGAGGTACCAACACTTATATGGGTGTGAGGCTTGGGTTGTAAATGCTGCAGTGAGGAGGCAGCTGGAAGCAGTGTAGATGCTGTGTCTAAGGGCAGTGTGTGGTGTAAATATTATGCAGAGAATTCATAGTGTGGAAATTAGGAAGAGGTGTGGAGTTACTAAAAGTTTTAGTCAAGGGGGCTGAAGAGGGGCTGTTGAGGTGGTTTGGTCATTTAGAGAGAATGGAACAAAATAGAATGACTTAGAGAGCGTATAAATCTGTAGGGAAAGGAAGGCGGAGTAGGGGTCGGCCCCGAAAAGGTTGGAGGGAGGGGGTAAAGCAGGTTTTGTGGGCGAGGGGCTTGGACTTCCAGCAAACGTGCCTGAGCATGTTAGATAGGAATGAATGGAGATGAGTGGTTTTCTGGACATGATGAGTTGTTGGAGTGTGAGCAGGGTAATATTTTGTGAAGGGATTCAGGGAAACTGGTTAGCAGGACTTGAGTCCTGGAAATGGGAAGTACAGTACCTGCACTTTAATGGAGTGGTTTGGGATATTGGCAGTTTGGGGGGACGTCTAAGCTGTCGTGTCTGAGCACCTCTGCAAAGACAGTGATTATGTGTAGGTGATGGTGAAAGTGTTGAATGATGAAAGTTTTTTCTTTTTGGGATTTTCTTTTTTTTTGGGGGGGGGTCACCGTGCCTCGGTGGGAGATGGCTGAAGTGTTAAAAAAAAAATAAACATAATTGTCTAGGTAGTAGGTTGGTAGACAGCGACCGCCCAGGGAGGTACTACCATCCTACCAGGTGAGTGTGATGTGGAAACCTGTAATTGTATTACATGATGGTAGGATTGTTGGTGTCTTTTTTTCTGTCTCATAAGCATGCAAGGTTTCAGGTACGTTTGGCTACTTCTACTTACACTTAGGTCACACTACACATGCATGTACAAGCATATATGTTGATAAATTAGACACATGTGCAACTCTTGGGTATCTTTATTGAGGAAACGTTTCGCCACACAGTGGCTTCATCAGTCCATATAAAGGAGAATCTTGAAGAACAGGAGGAGAATGAGGTAATCAGTCCCTCAACCTTGAGTCGATGTGTTCAGTCCATCAATCTGGACTGAACACATCGACTCAAGGTTGAGGGACTGATTACCTCATTCTCCTCCTGTTCTTCAAGTTTCTCCTACGTATGGACTGATGAAGCCACTGTGTGGCGAAACGTTTCCTCAATAAAGATACCCAAGAGTTGCACATGTGTCTAATTTATCAACATGTCAGTTCTCGGAACCATTCATCCACAAGCATATATATACACACCCCTCCAGCTTTTATTCTGTTTTCATACTAGTTCATGTTTTGTTTATTTCCACTTATCTCCATGGGGAAGTGGAACAGAATTCTTTCTCCAATAAACCATGTGTGTGGTAAGCGGCGACTAAAATGCCAGGAGCAAGGGGCTAGTAACCTCTTCTTCTGAAAGTTTCGTTTTACTTTTTATATCACCCTGCCTTGGTGGGATATGGCCGGTTTGTGGGAAAAAATGTATGCAGTGGTACCTCGGGATACGAATTTATTTCATTCCAGAAGGCTGTTCAAGTGCCGGTACTGAACGAATTTGTTCCCATAAGGAATAATGTAAATTAGATTAATCTGTTTCAGACCCCCAAACATATACAGTGGATCCTCGCATAACGATTACCTCCGAATGTGACCAATTATGTAAGTGTATTTATGTAAGTGCGTTTGTACGTGTATGTTTGGGGGTCTGAAATGGACTAATCTACTTCACAATATTTCTTATGGGAACAAATTCGGTCAGTACTGGCACCTGAACATACTTCTGGAGTGAAAAAATATCGTTAACCGGGGGTCCACTGTACTTACAAAAGCACTTACATAAATACACTTACATAATTGTTTGAGTTTTGAGCTGTTTGTATCCCGAGGTACCACTGTATACATACATAATCCACAACCCATGTGTATGCAAGATTCCACTTCAACTGAAATAAATAATGGTTTTTACAGGAGTGCTGGTGGAGTCATATATGGAGTCCTTATTAAGTGCATCAAGTGCTTGAGCTCTGGTGAGCAAATCGGAGCTGGTTGTATACCAAGGTTGAAGCTCCTTGTCCAGACACCTTGTGGAATATGAATGGCCTCTGGTTCTGGATGCTCTCCTGTGATGAATGGAACAATGATTTCCTCAACAAGAAAAAGCTCATTTCATTACTGTAATTTATACTGGAATAGATTTACTGTTTTATTCGTGTATATGCATATTCATACAAGATATGATGTAGGGTGTAATGAGAGTAGTTTGTTGGACTACATATTGGTAGATAAAAGACTGTTGGGTAGACTTCAGGATGTACATGTTTATAGAGGGACCACAGATATATCAGATTACTTTTTAGTTGTAGCTACAGTGAGAGTAAAAGGTAGATGAGATACAAGGAAAAAAGAAGAAGCAAGTAACAGAGAGGTGAAGGTTTATAAACTAAAAGTGGAGGTAGTTGAGGTAAGATATAAACAACTATTGGAGGATAGATGGGCTAGTGAGAGTATAGGCAATGGGGTCGAAGATGTATGGATAGATTTAAGTATGTAGTGTTAGAGTGTTCAGCAGAAGTTTGTGGTTACAGGAAAGTGAGTGTGGGAGAGAAGAAGAGTGATTGGTGGAATGATGATGTAAGTAGTAAGGGAGAAAAAGTTAGCATATGAGAGGTTTGTACAAAGAAGTGATGCAAGGAGGGAAGAGTATATGGAGAGAAAGAGAGGTTAATTAAGAGAGTGGTGAAGCACTGTAAAAAGAGAGCAAATGAGGGAGTGGATGAGATGTTATCAACAAATTTTGTTGAAAATAAGAAAAAGTTTTGGAGTGAGATTAATAAGTTGAGGAAACCTAGGGAACATATGGATTTGTCAGTTAAAAATAGGAGAGGAGAGTTATTAAATGGAGAATTAGAGGTATCGGGAAGATGGAAGGAATATTTTGAGGAATTGTTAAATGTTGATGAAGATAGGGAAGCTGTGATTTCATGTATAGGACAAGGAGGAATAACATCTTGTAGGAGTGAGGAAGAGCCAGTTGTGAGTGTGGGGGAAGTTCGTGAGGCAGTAGGTAGAATGAAAGGGGGTAAGGCAGCTGGGATTGATGGGATAAAGATAGTAATGTTAATTGTATGGAAGAGGGTAAGGTACCTAGGGATTGGCAGAGAGCATGCATAGTTCTTTTGTATAAAGGCAAAGGGGACAAAAGAGAGTGCAAAAATTATAGGGGAATAAGTCTGTTGAGTATACCTGGTAAAGTGTATGGTAGAGTTATTATTGAAAGAATTAAGAGTAAGACAGAGAGGATAGCAGATGAACAAGGAGATTTTAGGAAAGGTAGGGGGAGTGTAGACCAAGTGTTTACAGTGAAACATATGGGTAAACAGTATTTAGATAAGAGTAAAGAGGTTTTTGTGGCATTTATGGATTTGAAAAGGCATATGACAGGGTGGATAGGGGGGGCAATGTGGCAGATGTTGCAGGTGTATGGAATAGGAGGTAGAGTACTGAAAGCAGTGAAGAGTTTTTATGAGGATAGTGAGGCTTAGGTTAGAATATGTAGGAGAGAGGGAGATTATTTCTCAGTAAAAGTAGGCCTTAGACAAGGATGTGTGATGTCACCATGGTTGTTCAATATATTTATAGATGGAGTTGTAAGAGAAGTGAATGCTCGGGTGTTGGCAAGAGGTGTGGGGTTAAAAGATAAAGAATCTAACACAAAGTGAGAGTTGTCACAGTTGCTTTTTGCTGATGACACTGTTGCAGAGGTTGGTGGATGAATTTGGTAGGGTATGTAAAAGAAGAAAATTAAAAGTGAATATAGGAAAGAGTAAGGTGATGAGGATAACAAAAAAAAATAGGTGACAAAAGATTAGATATCAGATTGTAGGGAGAAAGTATGGAGGAGGTGAATGTATTGAGATATTTGAGAGTAGACGTGTCAGCAGATGGGTCTATGAAGGATGAGGTGAATCATAGAATTGATGAGGGGAAAAAAGGTGAGTGGTGCACTTAGGAGTCTGTGGAGACAAAGAACTTTGTCCGTGGAAGCAAAGGGGGGAATGTATGAGAGTATAGTTTTACCAACACTCTTGAATGGGTATGAAACATGGGTGGTGAATGTTGCAACAAGGAGAAGGCTGGAGGTAGTGGAGATGTCATGTCTGAGGGCAATGTGTGGTGTGAATATAATACTGAGAATTCGTAGTTTGGAAATTAGTAGGAGGTGTGGGATTACCAAAACTATTATCCACAGGGATGAGGAAGGGTTATTGAGGTGGTTCAGACATGTAGAGAGGATGGAACAAAATAGAATGACTTCGAGAGTGCATGAATCTGTAGTGGAGGGAAGGCAGGGTAGGGGTCGGCCTAGGAATAGTTCGAGGGAGGGAATAAAGGAGGTTTTGTGTGCAAGGGGCTTGGACTTCCAGCAAGCATGCGTGAGTGTATTTGGTAGGAGTGAACGGAGACAAATGGTTTTTATGACTTTACATGCTGTTGGAGTGTGAGCAAGGCAACAGGGAAACCAGCAGGCTGGACTAAAGTCCTGGAGATGGGAAGTACAGTGTCTGCACTCTGAAGGAGGGGTGTTAATGTTGCAGTTTTATAACTGTAGTGTAAGCACCCCTTTGGCCAGACAGTGATGGAGTAAATAATGATGAAAGTATTTTCTTTTTCGGGCCACCCTGCCTTGGTGGCAAACAGCCAATGTGTTAATAAGAAAAAAACATGTATCTCTCCCACCTGCATTCCAGGAAGTAAATTGGTGACAAAATTGCTATCATCAGTTGTATTTATATTGTTATATGAATTTTAATTTCAGAACTTTGCCATGAAGATGATGGCTGTTATTACCATGATGGTGCAATACTTCAACAGTTACAAGAAGAATTTAAGGCTCTCCTTGTATCACTAATTGAGGGACTCTTCAGCCCTGAAACAACTCTCTACTGTTAATGAGGTTGATGCTTCCTCTGTAGGTGTTGGTTGTGTGTTACTCCAGAAACTAAATGGCCTGGAAAAACCTGTACATTTTACTAGTAAGAAATTTTCTCCAGTAGAACAAAATTATTCTCAACTTGATTAAGAAGGTCTAGCTTTAGTGTTTGTTGTTAAATAATTCAGATATTTTTTGCTAGGGAAAAAGTTTGTGGCTAAAATAGATCATAAACCATTGCTAATGTTATTTGGAAAAGGGAAATATATTCCAGTAAATGCAAATGCAAGAATTCAGCATTGGAAATAAGTCACTCTGTCTGACTTTTTTGGGTTATCCCAGGTTCTCTACACATATGCTGCTATGTATGATAATTCTATGTAACTGTATTGTGTATACCTGAATAAATTTACTTACTTACTTACTTACTTACTAGCTCAGTATAATTATGATTTGTTATTCAAGGATGGCAAGGAAAATGTTATTGCAGATGCATTAAGCAGAATACCAGTTGAAAATTATAGTTTAAGTCAGGTACACCTCTGGAATCTGTAAGACTTGTAGATTCTCTGGATTTCCAAAATTTGTCATTTGAAGACCTCAAAGAACATACTAGAAAAGATGTAAAGTAAAAGGACACAAGTGCAACTAACGTGACATTTTATTGTGGCAACGTTTCGCTCTCCAGGAGCTTTATCAAGACATTGGCTTGATAAAGTTCCTGGAGAGTGAAACATTGCCACAATAAAATGTCACATTAGTTGCACTTGTGTCCTTTTACTTTACATAATGATGATAAATTAGACACATGTGCAACTCTTGGGTATCTTTATTGAGGAAACGTTTTGCCACCCAGTGGCTTCATCAGTCCATATAAAGGAGAATCTTGAAGAACAGGAGGAGAATGAGGTAATCAGTCCCTCAACCTTGAGTCGATGTGGTCAGTCCATCAATCCATCAGTCCATCTATTCAAGATTGATGGACTGACCACATCGACTCAAGGTTGAGGGACTGATTACCTCATTCTCCTCTTGTTCTTCAAGATTCTCCTTTATATGAACTGATGAAGCCACTGTGTGGCGAAACGTTTCCACAATAAAGATACCCAAGAGTTGCACATGTGTCTAATTTATCAACATGTCGGTTCTCTGAACCATTCAATTTCAAATCACTTTACATATTGTCGGTAATTCTACCAACTTTATTACACTGGAAAAGATGCTGTGTTATCCCAAGTAATCAGTAATGTTAAATATGAATGGTGCAAGAACAGTGTATCTTATCTGACTATACTTCAGTCAAATCAAATTTGACTCTTTATGAGGATGTATTTTTGTACAGGAATAGAGTGGTAGTGCCAATAAAATTGAGATGTAAGATATTAGAGCATTTACATGTTGGCCATAATGGCATCAATGCTATGAAAGCAGAAGCTAGGAAGTGGCCCAGCACTGGGAAACCATTGTCTAGAGTCCATATAGACTATGCAGGCCCAGTTGAGGGCAAATATTTTTTAGTAATTGTGGATTCCTTTTCAAAATTCTTAGATGTACAAGTCACTAGTTCCATGACATCCACAGTTACTGCTGAGTTGCTGAGGAAATCCTTTTGTAATTTTGGGCTACCAAACATAGTTGTGTCATATAATGCTGCATATTTTGTATCACAAGAACTGGGAGCCTTCTTTGTTAAGAATAGTACTGAACATATTACTTCAGCCCCATACCATCCATCATCAAATGGTCGGGCAGAAACGGCAGTAAAGAACATTGAAGGAAAGTTTGCATAAATTTACAACTGGATCTCTCAGCACCAGACTATGTAGGTTCTTAAATAACCATAGGAAAACTGTTCATTCATCCACTAATAAGACACAAGCAGAAATAATGTTTAATAAGAATTTTAAAGTCTCAGTAGCATCTGTCAGACATCATGTTAGAGAAGACAATTCATTGTCTGACATGCCTGCTGGTGGCCTATAGGGGGATGAGAAACAATTTCAAGTTGATGATGCTGTGTATGTCAAAAATTTTGGGAAAGGTGACCCTTGGGTAGAAGGGAAGATTGTGGAGGTATTAGGAATTAGAAGGTGCAAGTTAGAGGTTTTAGGAATTTAATATAGACAAGGCATACAGATCAACTAATGCCAAGGTTTAGGAGTGATGAAGAGTAAACACTGATTCCAACAGTACCAGAAGCTATAAGGAGTGGGTTGGTAATTCCTGGCCAGTATAGGAACAGGGCACCTTTATGGTCAGAGGCACTGCCCACAATAGATAATAGTGGTAATAAACTTAAGGGTCAGATTAGTATGCAGGAAGACACTCCTGGAAGGTTTGATGATGAAAACAGTACAGTGAGAAGAGGTTGCACCTCAGGACAGTGCCAGCCCTCCATATCTCAGACATTCCAGAAGAGTAGATAAACCTCCAGAGAGGTTGGATTTATAAACAGTTTTGGATGATGAGCTTATCTTTGTATTGTGGCAATATAAACACAAATGCAGTATAATGTGATCCTTTATTGACTACGTTTCGCCCACACAGTGGGCTTTTTCAAGTCACAAACAGAACTACCTGGGGTGGAAGGAACGCGAGTATTTATAGTCCGGCTGAGGTCAGGTGAAGAATGCTGCATCTGATGATGTACCGAGTGGGGTTATCGAGTCTAAAAACTTATCCAATCTCCTTTCCAAGCTACCCAAGTTTTTAGACTCTATAACCCCACTCGGTACATCATCAGATGCAGCATTCTTCACCTGACCTCAGCCGGACTATAAATACTCGCGTTCCTTCCACCCCAGGTAGTTCTGTTTGTGACTTGAAAAAGCCCACTGTGTGGGCGAAACGTAGTCAATAAAGGATCACATTATACTGCATTTGTGTTTATATTGCCATTGTGTCGGTATTTTATACCATTTATTTCCATCTTTGTATTGTAATGATACAACCTGTGGTGATGATATAATGTAATTTAGAAAAGAAGGAATTTAAGGTGTTGGGAGCATTGAGAAAATTAAGTATTATGTATGTTTCAATCATCTATTGTTTGTGTTTATAGCTGTGAGTTGTTGTTTGTTGTTGTTATACCGGGCTTTGGTGAGAGTAAACGCAGCTAACTACTCTGCCTTTCATTATCTCCTACGACCATAACAGTTAACTTAAAATATTAATTAGAATAATAAAAGATTGGAATTGCTTCACAAGTGTAACTTTAATTCTGTAAATTTATAATTTATCTGTGTTTGCACTTAAATTTCGAGGCTAAGAGCTGTTACTCTGTGTCACCTCACATTAAAGTCCAGCTCTTTCTAAGATATGTTACAACCATTAACCTTGGTAATTGATGCTGACAAGTGATTTAAACTGGAGGTAGTAGGTTGGCAGACAGCAACCGCCCAGGGAGGTACTACCGTCCTGCCAAGTGAGTGTGAAACAGAAACCTGTAATTGTTTTACATGATGGTAGGATTGCTGGTGTTTTTTTTCTGTATCATAAGCATGCAAGATTTCAGGTACATCTTGCTACTTATACTTACACTTAGGTCACACTACACATACATGTACAAGCATATATATACACACCCCTCTGGGTTTTCTTCTATTTTCTTTCTAGTTCTTGTTCTTGTTTATTTCCTTTTATCTCCATGGGGAAGTGGAACAGAATTCTTCCTCTGTAAGCCATGCGTGTCGTAAGAGGCGACTAAAATGCCGGAAGCAAGGGGTTAGTAACCCCTTCTCCTGTATATATTACTAAATATAAAGGAGAAACTTTTGTTTTTTCTTTTGGGCCAACCTTCCTCAGTGGGATGCAGCCGATGTGTTGAAAGAAGAAAGAAACATGCAAGGTTTCAGGTACATCTTGCTACTTCTACTTACACTTAGGTCACACTTCACATCCATGTACAAGCATATATACACACCCCTCTGGGTTTTCTTCTATTTTCTTACTAGTTCTTGTTCTTGTTTTCCTTTCATCTCCATGGGGAAGTAGACAAGAATTCTTCCTCTGTCAGCCATGCATGTCATAAGAGGCAACAAATGCTGGGAGCAACGGGCTAGTAACTTTTTCCTGTATAAATTACTAAATGTAAAAAGAAGAAAGATTTATGAAAGCATTTTTTAATTTTTGTGGTCACCTACCTCAGTGGAAAACAGCTGGTGTGTTAAAAAAACAAAAGATGTCATTTTTTTAACACTAGCTGTTCCCCACTAAGGCACGGTGACCCCCAAAAAAGAAGCACTTTCGTCATAACTCCATCACTGCTATCTCATAAAAAAATTAACTTTCATCTGCTTCTTACACCTCTATCTTATTTTTTTTTTTTTTTTTTCAACAAGTCGGCCGTCTCCCACCGAGGCAGGGTGACCCAAAAAATAAAGAAAATCCCCAAAAAGCAAATACTTTCATCATCATTCAACACTTTCACCACACTCGCACATTATCACTGTTTTTGCAGAGGTGCTCAGAATACAACAGTTTAGAAGCATATACATATAAAGATACACAACATATCCCTCCAAACTACCAATATCTTATGCCTGTATTATATATGCTGTTATTTTCAATCCTTGAGTCCTGGAAATGGGAAGTACAATGCCTGCACTTTAAAGGAGGGGTTTGGGATATTGGCAGTTTGGAGGGATATGTTGTGTATCTTTATACGTATATGCTTCTAAGCTGTTGTATTCTGAGCACCTCTGCAAAAACAGTGATAATGTGTGAGTGTGGTGAAAGTGTTGAATGATGATGAAAGTATTTTCTTTTTGGGGATTTTCTTTCTTTTTTTTGGGTCACCCTGCCTCGGTGGGAGACGGCCGACTTGTTGAAAAAAAGAAAAAAAAAATTTTAATCCTTGTATATTAGAAGTGATTGAGGCTCTGGACTGAAAGATGTTTTTATAATGTGTCCTAGTGTTGGCTCATGTGTTTCAATTACAGTAGTGCATCTGTATCCAGGGGGGATACATTCCAGGTACTACCGTGGATACCCAAAACTGTGGATAATAGCAAACCCTATATATAAGTAGTTTTTCATTTACAGGATAAAGTTTAACCCTTTCAGGGTCCGTCCCGTAGATCTATGGCTTTACGTTCAGAGTCCAAACCGTAGATCTACGTCATGAGCTCAGCTCACTCTGATAAACTGTGAGTGGTACATTTGGGCCTAGATATGAGAGAATACATCTATGTGGTATGTGTGCACCACATAAAACAGATCCTGCAGCACACTGTGTATAATGAGAGAAAAAACAAATCATGATTTTTTGATTAAAACAGCGACTTTGTAGTGTTTTTTCGTATGTTTTTTATAATTGTATTTGCGATTTCTTGGTCTCATTTGATAGAATGGAAGACATATTACAGAAATAGAGATGATTTTGATTGGTTTTAGCACTGGAAATGGCTTGAAACTGAGCTCAAAGTAGCATAAATGTTAAATTTTTGCCGATATTCAAGAGTAAACAAACGACCTCACACATCTAATACATGTCAGCTGGTGGGTCTAATATACATTCACAATATGGTGATGATATTTATACAATTATTACAGTATTTGCATAACAGTAAATCTTCTATTTTTTGGTGTGAATAAAAATTCATTATGTGAATAAAAAATCAAAATGGAATTTATTTGTAAAGCCTCAAAACATAACTAATGAACAGAGGAAATGTTAGTTTAGTTCCAGGAATGCCTACATTGTTCATTCTGGACCCTATTTTGAAATTGGAATATTTTGAACTTTGTGTTAAATTGGCCAAATTAACAATTTCTGATCACTTTAATTTGTAGTTGAAACAGTTGACTTGGCGATTTCTTGTGCTCAGTCAATAGAATAGAAGTAATACTAGTGAAATAGCTAAGAATTTGGTTGACTGGAATAATGTAATTGGCCTAAAATGGGAGTCAAAGTCGGCAAAATCGCCGATTCGTAAATATTGCTGACACATCAAAATTCGCGAGAGCATAATTTCGTCAATTTTCTATCAAATTTCGTACTTTTTGTTTTATTACCTTCACAAAAAGATTCTCTACCATTTCATAAGAACAAATAACAAATTTTTTTTTTGAAAATTCTTGGACACTGGGGCACCACTTTAGATTTGGGCCTTGGACCCTGAAGGGGTTAATTGATAAATTTTGCACGGTAAGTGGAGAATTATCACTTTTTCACTGATGGAAAGTACTTCATGGCTTCTCTTAGTCTTTGAAGAACTGCCACCATCACTACTACTGTCCTATGGGACTATTATTAAACAAAATTAAGGGAGCTTCATCTGTAAAAACCTGTATTTGTGGTCACAATGGTGCCTGTGCTAACCTCCCTGTTTACCTGGAGAGAGTTCCGGGGGTCAACGCCCCCGCGGCCCGGTCTGTGACCAGGCCTCCTGGTGGATCAGCGCCTGATCAACCAGGCTGTTGCTGCTGGCTGCACGCAAACCAACGTACGAGCCACAGCCCGGCTGATCCGGAACTGACTTTAGGTGCTTGTCCAGTGCCAGCTTGAAGACTGCCAGGGGTCTGTTGGTAATCCCCCTTATGTGTGCTGGGAGGCAGTTGAACAGTCTCGGGCCCCTGACACTTATTGTATGGTCTCTTAACGTGCTAGTGACACCCCTGCTTTTCATTCGGGGATGGTGCATCGTCTGCCAAGTCTTTTGCTTTTCGTAGTGAGTGATTTTTCGTGTGCAAGTTCGGTACTAGTCCCTCTAGGATTTTCCAGGTGTATATAATCATGTATCTCTCCCTCCTGCGTTCCAGGGAATACAGGTTTAGAAACCTCAAGCGCTCCCAGTAATTGAGGTGTTTTATCTCCGTTATGCGCGCCGTGAAAGTTCTCTGTACATTTTCTAGGTCGGCAATTTCACCTGCCTTGAAAGGTGCTGTTAGAGTGCAGCAATATTCCAGCCTAGATAGAACAAGTGACCTGAAGAGTGTCATCATGGGCTTGGCCTCCCTAGTTTTGAAGGTTCTCATTATCCATCCTGTCATTTTTCTAGCAGATGCGATTGATACAATGTTATGGTCCTTGAAGGTGAGATCCTCCCTGTGGTGTATAAATATACCTAGTTGGATCAATCTTATTATAGCCAGCTGGCCCAGTGGCTTATGCACTAGACTAGAGTTTTACAACTCACTTGCCACAAGTTCAGTCCCCATCCGGGTCAGGGTTTGTTTGCAATCGTGTCATACTATTTCATGAGTCATAATAAAATATTGCATGTGCATTTCAGGCAGACTGATCCTAGCTTACAGACTACTTGTGATTAGACATAGGTTATTGAGTGGTAAATTTTAATTGTACATTATTACAAACAAGAGGTAGCAAAAATACTACAAATAGTACAATTTACAATAATGTAAACAGAGAAAATAAATATGAACACTCATCTCAAAAACTGGAAAGGGTGGTTATTCCAGCAGTATCCTGGGCAGTATGAGTTGTCTGCACACACCATGTAGACTGGAGTTTTCTGGAGAGAGTTCCGGGGGTCAACGCCCCCGCGGCCCAGTCTGTGACCAGGCCTCCTTAGGTCAGTGTCCCAGGATGCGACCCACACCAGTCGACTAACACCCAGGTACCCATTTTACTGATGGGGAACATAGACAACAGGTGGAAAGAAACACGTCCAATGTTTCTACTCTGGCTGGGAATCGAACCCAGGCCCTCACCGTGTGAAGCGAGAGCGTTAACCACCAGCTGGTGAAGGCTTTTCATCCAAGGAATTGAAGTTACCTTTCCTCATATCAAAGCTTCTTATCTCTCATATCCAAGGTGCTGTATGATGCTTATATGATTATAATGTGAATATGTGTATGATTATAATGTGAATATATGTTTAGTAAATGTATGAAAGAAGGGAAGGTATTTAGTGATTGGTAGAGAGCATTTATAGTTCCTTTATATAAAGGGAAGAGGGACAAGAGAGATTGTAAAAATTATAGAGGAGAAAGTTTACTGAGTATACCAGAAAAAGTGTATGGTAGGGTTATTATTGAAAGAATTAGAGGTAAGACAGAATGTAGGATTGCGGATGAGCAAGGAGGCTTAAGAGTGGGTAGGGGATGTGTAGATCAAGTGTTTACATTGAGGCATATACAGTGGACCCCCGGTTAACGATATTTTTTCACTCCAGAAGTATGTTCAGGTGCCAGTACTGACCGAATTTGTTCCCATAAGTAATATTGTGAAGTAGATTAGTCCATTTCAGACCCCCAAACATACACGTACAAACGCACTTACATAAATACACTTACATAATTGGTCGCATTCGGAGGTAATCGTTATGCGGGGGTCCACTGTATATGTGAACAGTATTTAGATAAAGGTAAGGAAGTTTTCATTGCATTTATGGATTTAGAAAAGGCATATGATAGAGTGGATAGGGGCGCAATGTGGCAGATGTTGCAAGTATATGGAATAGGTGGTAAGTTATTAAATGCTGTAAAGAGTTTTTATGAGGATAGTGAGGCTCAGGTTAGGGTGTGTAGAAGAGAGGGAGACTACTTCCCGGTAAAAGTAGGTCTTAGACAGGGATGTGTAATGTCATCATGGTTGTTTAATATATTTATAGATGGGGTTGTAAAACAAGCAAATGCTAGGGTGTTGGGGAGAGGGGTGGGATTAAATTATTGGGAATCAAATACAAAATGGGAGCTGGCACATTTACGTTTTGCTGATGATACTGTGCTTATGGGAGATTCAAAAGAAAAGTTGCAAAGGTTAGTGGACGAGTTTCAAAGGGTGTGTAAAGGTAGAAAGTTGAAATTGAACATAGATAAGAGTAAGGTGATGAGGGTATCAAATGATTTAGATAAAGAAAAATTGGATATCACATTGGAGAGAGGGAGTATGGAAGAAGTGAATGTTTTCAGATATTTGGGAGTTGACGTGTCAGCGGATGGGTTTATGAAGGATGAGGTTAATCATAGAATTGATGAAGGAAAAAAGGTGAGTGGTGCATTGAGGTATTTGTAGAGACAAAAAACATTATCCATGGAGGCGAAGAAGGGAATGTATGAAAATTTAGTGGTACCAACACTCTTATATGGGTGTGAAGCTTGGGTTGCAAATGCTGCAGCAAGGAGGTGGCTGAAGGCAGTGGAGATGTTGTGTCTAAGGGCAGTGTGTGACGTAAATATTATGCAGAGAATTTGGAGTGTGAAAATTAGGCGGAGGTGTGGAGTTACTAAAACTATTAGTCAGAGGACTGAAGAGGGGTTGTTGAGGTGGTTTGGTCATTTAGAGAGAATGGATCAAAGTAGAATGATTTGGAGAGCATATGAATCTGTAGGGGAAGGAAGGTAAGGTATGGGTCGTCCTAGAAAAGATTGGAGGGAGGGGGTAAAGGAGGTTTTGTGGGCGAGGGGCTTAGACTTCCAGCAAGCATGTGTGAGTGTGTTAGATAGGAGTGAATGGAGATGGATGATATTTGGGACCTGACGAGCTGTTGGAGTTTGGAGGGATATGTTGTGTATCTTTATACGTATATGCTTCTAAACTGTTGTGTTCTGAGCACCTCTGCAAAAACAGTGATGATGTGTGAGTGAGGTGAAAGTGTTGAATGATGATGAAAGTATTTTCTTTTTGGGGATTTTCTTTCTTTTTGGGTCACCCTGCCTCAGTGGGAGATGGCTAACTTGTTGAAAAAAAAAATATGTAGATTAACATGGGCCCATATGAATTTAGCTCTTTTTTTATTTTTTTATTTTTTTAAACACATGAGCTGTCTTCCGCTGAGGCAGTGTGACTCAAAAAGAAAGAAAAACCCCAAAATAAAGAAAAGACTTTCATCATCATTCAATACCTTCATCATCACTCATACATAATCACTGTCTTTGCAGAGGCACACAGATACAACAGTTCAGATGTCCCTCCAAACTGCCAATTTCCCAAACCCCTCCTTTAAAGTGCAGGCAATGTACTTCCCATTTCCAGGACTCAAGTCCAGCTAAATGGTTTCCCTGAATCCCTTCACAAAATATTACCCTGCTCACTCCAACAGCTCATCAGGTCCCAAAAACCATTTGTCTCCACTCCTATCTAGCATGCTCATGCACACTTGCTGGAAGTCCAAGCCCCTTGCCCACAAAACCTCCTTTACCCCCTCCCTCCAACCTTTTCAGATTTATATGCTCTCCAAGTCATTCTACTTTGTTCCATTCTCTCTAAATGACCAGATCATCTCAACAGCCCCTCTTCAGCCCTCTGACTAATACTTTTAGTAACTCCACACCTCCTAATTTCCACATTACAAATTCTCTGCATAATATTTACTCCACACATTGCCCTTAGACACAACATATCCACTGCCTCCTGCTGCAGCATTTTCAACCCAAGCTTCACACCCATATAAGAGTGTTGGTACCACTATACTCTTGTACATTCCCTTCTTTGCCTCCATGGATAACATTTTTTGTCTCCACAGATACCTCAATGCACCACTCGCCTTTTTTCCTTCATTAATTCTATGGTTAACCTCAACCTTCATTTTTTGGGAATGTATTAAATCTTATTTAACCATATTCATGGATGAAAAAGGAAAATGTACCAGAGTATAGTGGGGCCAGCACTTATATGGGTGTGAAGCATGGGTTGTGAATGTTGGAGTGAGGAGGCGGCTGGAGGCAGTGGAGATGTCATGTCAGAGGGCAATGTGTGGTGTGAATTTTATGCAGAGAATTTGTAGTTTGGAGATTAGAAGGAGGTGCAGAGTTACTAAAAGTATTATTTAAGAGGACTGGGGAGGGAGTATTGAGCTGGTTTAGACATTCAGAGAGGGAGGAGAAAACTAGGATGACTTGGAAGCAGAGGCATCGTAAGGGGGGGGCGGGCCGCCCCAGGTGATACCATTTAGGGGATGACACCATAGAGCATCTAAAGAAGGTGACACTGATGCCCAAATCAGTGCTGCACCAACATAAGAGAAGAATCCTTCATTTCTATATAGCATATTAAATATTAGCAAAGTACAAATAAGCCTAAATAGGGAAAATCATTGATTTTGATGATGTGATAGATGATTTTGCGTAATTGAAGACAAGAAAATGTAAGATCAGATTCACCGAGATGTTTACCTGCACTTAAGGTCGTATCGGAACTAGTGTTTCTCTGATAATGCAATGTTTTTCTTTATTTTTTTATTTTTTTTTTTTTTTGCATTGTTGATGATGAATAAATGTAGGATCTGTTGGCTGTACTCAAAGTGGTATTTGAGTTTATGTTTCCTCAATATTACTACGATTATTTATTTTATTAATAAAGTTGAGAAGTATTCTCTTGTTCGGTTTATGGCCCTTAAACGTTCTCATTGTTAAACATTAGTCACTGACTGGTCATGCAGTAGTGACATAACTGGAGTTTACCCCCCCTATCCCCCCGTCCTTGAATTTTATGGGGGTGACACCAGAGATTCTGCCCTGAAGTGGAGGATAGGAGGGGTAGGGGGTCATCGGGTGGCCCGGTGGCCTGGTGGCTAAAGCTCCCGCTTCACACACGGAGGGCCCGGGTTCGATTCCCGGCGGGTGGAAACATTCGACACGTTTCCTTACACCTGTTGTCCTGTTCACCTAGCAGCAAATAGGTACCTGGGTGTTAGTCGACTGGTGTGGGTCGCATCCTGGGGGACAAGATTAAGGACCCCAATGGAAATAAGTTAGACAGTCCTCGATGACGCACTGACTTTCTTGGGTTATCCTGGGTGGCTAACCCTCAGGGGTTAAAAATCCGAACAAAATCTTATCTTATCTTATCTTATCTTATCCTAGGAAATGTTGGAGGGACAGGGTAAAGGTGCTTTTGTATGCAAGGGACTTGTATATCTAACGTGTGTAAGTATGTTAGATGGGAATTAGTGAAGGCAAGTGGTTTTTGTGATTTGACGTACTGTTGGAGTGTGATTTAAGTAACATGAAAGGATTCAGGGAAACCAGTTAGCCTGACTTGAATCCTGGAGATGGAAAGCACGGTGCCTTCACTCTGAAGGAGGGTAAAAATGTTGGCTCTGTAATGTTGGCAAACCTCTGTCAGTAATAACAGGGAAAGTGTTTTCTTCTTTGTCGGGTCACTCAACGGTAGGAGATAACCATTGGATCCTGGTTAATGGTTCTGCTGGAGGATTAATCTTCATCTCGGGCATTCTCCACCTTCAAACAAGAAATTACTCAAAATTTTTAGGAAACGACACATGAAAATCATTAGGTAAGTGATGTAATTGGTTTAGAAAACTGACAAGTTGAATGACATACTTGTGCAACATTTAGGAATCTTTATTGAGGAAATGTTTCACCAGCCAGTAGCTTCAGTTCAATACAGAGAAGAAAGGTAGAGGAGGAGGAGGAGGAGGAGGAAATGAGTTGATTACCTCAATCTCCTCATCTTCCACTGTTCTTCTCTGTATTGAACTGAAGAAGCTACTGGCTGGTGAAACATTTCCTCAATAAAGAGTCGCAAATGTTGCACAAGTGTCCCATTCTTTATTAGGTAAGTACTGTACTGTGTACTGTATGTTGACACATTAACTTATCAAATTTTAAAAAATTTCACAATTCTAACCTAGGACGCTTTGATTCGCTTCTTCATTCCTTTATAAAATTTCAACTAGGTACAAAAGCCAACTGCTGATATTAGTAAAAGACAACACTGCGGTAAAACTGGTTCCACAACTGTCTTTTCTTTGTACTAAAATTATCCAACTCTTACTTCAAACACATGCTATAATTTCACACGTGACATTGATTTGCACCTCCTGACGCCTCCGCCATACCATCTCTCACCTCTGTTGTATAAAGGGTAACAACTCACACAAACACTTGAATATAACTGAAACATTATCAGACTCACGAAATCGTAATGACACGATTGCAAACAAACCATACCATGGGCGGGGATAGAACCCATGATCAGAGAGTCTCAAAACTCCAGACCATCACGTTAGCCACTGGACCAGCTAGCCACAACAAGATTCAACCAACTAGGTACCTTTATGGCACTTCTCTATTACAGTAGTTTTCAATTATACCTATTCTTCATATATTTAGACTTCCCACAATAAATATATTCACCACTCACTATAAGCTATGGAAAAAAAATTTTTTAAGGGTAAAAATGGGTGTAGTGTATTGCTTTTTTTTTTTTAGTCCTAAAAGAAAAGATAAGAAAAGATTTCTTTGGTTTTTTAACCCCGGGGGTTAGCCCCGGGAAAACCCAAGAAAGTCAGTGGTCATCGGGGACGTCAAAATATTTCCTTTGGGGCCTTAATCTTGTCCCCTGGGTGCGACCCACACCACCCGACAAAACACCCGGTTACCTGTTTCTGCTAGTAACGGAAAACAGGTAAAAGGAAACTGTCAAATTTTTCCCACCCCCGGGAATCGAACCCCGGGCCCCCGTTTGAAGCGGGAGCTTTGTCACCAGGCCACGGCCACCCACCCACCTAGGGGTATAGCCCTTGTGGGTTAAACGCTTCTTTTTGATTATAATAATAATTTGGCCCAGCTCTACTACCACTTAATATATGACATGTAAAAAATATTATCAAGCTTTAAAAGCTTTTGAAATGAAAAAAACGTTTTTCACTTTACAGTGAGTTTTGCTTTACAACAGTAGCCCAGAACCTAACCTGCTGTATAAGTGAGGCCCCACAGTAGCCCCAAAACCCACCTGCTGTATAAGTGGGGCCTACAGTAGCCCGAACCCAACCTGGTAAAGTGAGGCCCTAAGTAGCCCCAAACCTAACCTGCGTATAAGTGGGGCCCTACATACCCAGAACCTAAACCCGCGTTTTAAGTGAGGTCCTACGTAGCCCAGAACCTAACCTCTGTATAAGTGAGGCCCTACAGTAGCCCAGAACCTAACCTGCTGTATAAGTGGGGCCCTACAGTAGCCCAGAACCTAACCTGCTGTATAAGTGGGGCCCTACAGTAGCCCAGAACCTAACCTGCTGTATAAGTGAGGCCCTACAGTAGCCCAGAACCTAACCTGCTGTATAAGTGGGGCCCTACAGTAGCCCAGAACCTAACCTGCTGTATAAGTGGGGCCCTATAGTAGCCCAGAACCTAACCTGCTGTATAAGTGGGGCCCTACAGTAGCCCAGAACCTAACCTGCTGTATAAGTGAGGCCCTACAGTAGCCCAGAACCTAACCTGCTGTATAAGTGGGGCCCTACAGTAGCCCAGAACCTAACCTGCTGTATAAGTGGGGCCCTACAGTAGCCCAGAACCTAACCTGCTGTATAAGTGGGGCCCTACAGTAGCCCAGAACCTAACCTGCTGTATAAGTGGGGCCCTACAGTAGCCCAGAACCTAACCTGCTGTATAAGTGGGGCCCTACAGTAGCCCAGAACCTAACCTGCTGTATAAGTGGGGCCCTACAGTAGCCCAGAACCTAACCTGCTGTATAAGTGGGGCCCTACAGTAGCCCAGAACCTAACCTGCTGTATAAGTGGGGCCCTACAGTAGCCCAGAACCTAACCTGCTGTATAAGTGGGGCCCTACAGTAGCCCAGAACCTAACCTGCTGTATAAGTGGGGCCTTACAGTAGCCCAGAACCTAACCTGCTGTATAAGTGGGGCCCTACAGTAGCCCAGAACCTAACCTGCTGTATAAGTGGGGCCCTACAGTAGCCCAGAACCTAACCTGCTGTATAAGTGGGGCCCTACAGTAGCCCAGAACCTAACCTGCTGTATAAGTGGGGCCCTACAGTAGCCCAGAACCTAACCTGCTGTATAAGTGGGGCCTTACAGTAGCCCAGAACCTAACCTGCTGTATAAGTGGGGCCCTACAGTAGCCCAGAACCTAACCTGCTGCATAAGTGGGGCCCTACAGTAGCCCAGAACCTAACCTGCTGTATAAGTTGGGGCCCTACAGTAGCCCAGAACCTAACCTGCTGTATAAGTGGGGCCCTACAGTAGCCCAGAACCTAACCTGCTGTATAAGTGAGGCCCTACAGTAGCCCAGAACCTAACCTGCTGTATAAGTGGGGCCCTACAGTAGCCCAGAACCTAACCTGCTGTATAAAGTGGGGCCCTACAGTAGCCCAGAACCTAACCTGCTGTATAAGTGGGGCCCTACAGTAGCCCAGAACCTAACCTGCTGTATAAGTGGGGGCCCTACAGTAGCCCAGAACCTAACCTGCTGTATAAGTGGGGCCCTACAGTAGCCCAGAACTTAACCTGCTGTATAAGTGGGCCCTACAGTAGCCCAGAACCTAACCTGCTGTATAAGTGGGGCCCTACAGTAGCCCAGAACCTAACCTGCTGTATAAGTGGGGCCCTACAGTAGCCCAGAACCTAACCTGCTGTATAAGTGGGGCCGTACAGTAGCCCAGAACCTAACCTGCTGTATAAGTGGGGCCCTACAGTAGCCCAGAACCTAACCTGCTGTATAAGTGGGCTCTACAGTAGCCCAGAACCTAACCTGCTGTATCAGAGGGGCTTACAGTAGCCTAGAACCTAACCTGCTGTATAAGCAGGCCTCTTCAAGGGGGGGCTCCTTGTTGTGGTGAAGAGGCTCTTGGTCTGAGGAATCAGACCTGTCAGTCTCCTTCCTCAGACCAAACCTAATTACCCTCCAATCCCCCCCTCCCTATCCCATCCTCCCCTTTTTCCTTTCCTTCTCCTCCTCCCCACCCCTCCCTTTTGCCCTTCCTCTTTTTGACCTTTGGGATTTCTCCCACAGGCGCGCTAGTTCCTAGGTAGGGGAAAGGATACCGGGGTCCATCCCATTCCATTGAGGTTCTTGGCAGTGGCGTAGTTTGTCGTGGAATCTGGATCGCCTGGGGATGTCCCGATCCCTCTCCGGTATCCCGGAGTAGCTTTGGGTGTCTTTCGGGCGACGGGTGTATCTCTGGAAGCCACCTTTCAGATTCCAGGGGTGGTGGCCGAAGGAGGTATGCTTTGTGGCGGATATCCGGTCGCCCTCTCTTTTGTCCACCGAGGTAGCTCGGCAGATGTGAGGTTGCTATCCCCGGATTGCTGGTTTAACTGGCATGAAGGGTAGGGTATGGCACGGGTTCCATGCTGCATCTGCGCTAATAGCGGTGCTGAGGTCCTCTTGGGCGCGGAGGGAGATTTCCAGCCCTTTCATTCCTCCTGGGAACTATTCCTCCCCGCTCCCCCCTTTTTTATTCTTATTTTTATTTTTATTTTATTTTCTTCTTTTTTTTTTTCTTAAAAACAAAAAGCAAAGGAGTAACCTAACCATGGAGAACCCAATCCATGAACCCACTACCCCCGGGCCCCTTCTTTATACCGCACCCCATTCTGACCCTGCCTTGTTTTTAGACCACTCTTCCGACACTCCTGATGCCCCTGTACCTCTTGCTGGTGCTGTTTCCTCACCCGTTTCAGGTACTGGGGCTTCGACTGACTCCTTCGATTTGTCTGACCTCCACTCTCCTTTGACTATGCTTCCGGCCTCTCCCTCTACGGTATGGCAATTTTCGAATCGCCAGCCCATTTCACGCCGGACCAACTCCGGTCCTACTCCTAAATGCCAAAGTCAATCTCCTGATGATGCTCCTTCGTTACCTTCCCATTCTACTCGGAAAAGACCGACACATCATGCACTCCCTCTCCACACTCAGTTCCGGACCACACAATGGACTAAATACTTTACTTTAAGACCGACTTCTTCTTCTGCCTATCCGACCATAGTATTGGCAAAGCGCTTCTGCATCATGTTGTTAGAGATATTTCATTTCATGCTCTCAAGAGCGGTATGCGCATCGTCACTGTCCAGAATGCTACCCAAACTCATGATCTTTCTCTCCTTTCGAATATCGATACTACTCCTATCACTATTGAAAAACATCTTTCTCTCAATTCTTGTAGTGGTACTGTCATTCTGCCCCATACCATAGTCCAACAGAATTTCCAGTCATGTGGCAATGACATTCTTGAACAGCTGAAACTCCAGGATCTCCCAATCCTCAAAGTAGACACTTATGTCCTTCCTGCCCGTGGGCAGAGACGTTATCCTTGCAATGTGGCTTGTTTAACTTTTGACAGCTGAGAACTCCCGTCCTCTGTATATGTCGCGGGACATCGGTTACAAGTTCGAAAGGTGATACCTACACCGCAACAGTGTAGAAATTGCTGGCGTTTTGGTCACCCAGCGAAATATTGCAGATCTATAGCCGAATGCCCAGTCTGTGGTGCCGACGACCATTCTAATACATCTTGCAGTCAACCTCCATCTTGCCTTAATTGTAATGAAGCTCACCCTTCGTACTCCCGCCGTTGCCAGGTCTACTTAAATGAACGTGAAATCCGTTGCCTCAAAGAGGCAGAAGGTCTCCCTTATGCTATGGCAGTTACTCATCTCCACCTCCAAGGGAGACTACCCCGTGTTTCTTATTCTCGTGTTTCAAAACATCCCCCCACTTCTGGGGTCCCATCTTCTGCAGCCTCCTCTGTTGTTACCCCTGCCATAGTCACTCCAGCATCTAATCCTTTTGCTGTCCTTGGCTCTGACGTCCCAACTACAACTCGGTCTGTTCTCACATCTTCGCGTCCTTCCTCACAAGCCCCAGTATCGACAAGACCTCATACGACACCTTATACCAATCGCCCATCTACTTCTCAGAAGTCCAAAAAATCCACATTGCTCAAATCTTCTTTGCCCCTTCCTTCCCTTCTTCCACCTCCACACTTTACCTTTCCAGTCTCTGTGCCTAGTTCTTCCCCTCTCTCTGGCTCTATTACAAGTGTGGAGATTCACCCTCCTCCTCGTACTATGCCTTCCACCCCAGTCCCCTCCCAAGTTTCTCCCTCTTCTGCCACCTCCCAGGTTTCTGCCTCTCCTGCCCCCCCCCCACACTTCATCTCCAGTCCCTTACACTCTTTCGTCCCCCTCTACTTTGGTACAGTCCATTACTGTCCCAATCTTTACTCACCCTCCCCCTTCTACCTCCAATATGGTCTCCCATACATCTTTGAATTCAGAAACACTTGAAGCCATTTCAGAATATATTGCAGAGACTAAACCTTCAATGGACACTGATTCACTTCCTGTTCCTTCTCTTCCCTCTCCTCCATCTTCACAACCCCATTCTTCACAACACTCCATTCCTTTGCTGCTTGAACGTCTTCCAGTGCCACCACACATTGACTTTTCTAACCCCTCTAGTCCGTAGGTGCCTTTTCCTACGGATTCCTGGTATTTTCTTCATCGCCAATCATGGCCTATTTACAGTGGAATATCCGCGGCCTCAGGGGTAATCGGGGTGAGCTTCAGATGTTGCTTTCCAGGTTTTCCCCTGTTGGTGCTTGCTTACAAGAACCAAAATTACACTCAGCTGTTTTCCAACCTATCTCAGGCTATAATTTATTGTATTCTTCGGATCCTTTCTCAGATGGGATCTTTAATGACAGTGCCCTTCTTCTACCTGAAGTTTACCTGAAAGAGTTCCGGGGGTCAACGCCCCCGTGGCCCGGTCTGTGACCAGGCCTCCTGGTGGATCAGAGCCTGATCAACCAGGCTGTTACTGCTGGCTGCACGCAAACCAACGTACGAGCCACAGCCCGGCTGATCAGGAACCGACTTTAGGTGCTTGTCCAGTGCCAGCTTGAAGACTGCCAGGGGTCTGTTGGTAATCCCCCTTATGTATGCTGGGAGGCAGTTGAACAGTCTCGGGCCCCTGACACTTATTGTATGGTCTCTTAACGTGCTAGTGACACCCCCGTTTTTCATTGGGGGGATGTTGCATCGTCTGCCAAGTCTTTTGCTTTCGTAGTGAGTGATTTTCGTGTGCAAGTTCGGTACTAGTCCCTCTAGGATTTTCCAGGTATATATAATCATGTATCTCTCCCGCCTGCGTTCCAGGGAATACAGGTTCAGGAACCTCAAGCGCTCCCAGTAATTGAGGTGTTTTATCTCCGTTATGCGCGCCGTGAAGGTTCTCTGTACATTTTCTAGGCCAGCAATTTCACCTGCCATGAAAGGTGCTGTTAGTGTGCAGCAATATTCCAGCCTAGATAGAACAAGTGACCTGAAGAGTGTCATCATGGGCTTGGCATCCCTCGTTTTGAAGGTTCTCATTATCCATCCTGTCATTTTTCTAGCAGATGCGATCGATACAATGTTATGGTCCTTGAAGGTGAGATCCTCCGACATGATCACTCTCAGGTCTTTGACGTTGGTGTTTCGCTCTATTTTGTGGCCAGAATTTGTTTTGTACTCTGATGAAGATTTAATTTCCTCGTGTTTACCATATCTGAGTAATTGAAATTTCTCATCGTTGAACTTCATATTGTTTTCTGCAGCCCACTGAAAGATTTGGTTGATGTCTGCCTGGAGCCTTGCAGTGTCTGCAATGGAAGACACTGTCATGCAGATTCGGGTGTCATCTGCAAAGGAAGACACGGTGCTGTGGCTGACATCCTTGTCTATGTCCAGATATGAGGATGAGGAACAAGATGGAGTGAGTACTGTGCCTTGTGGAACAGAGCTTTTCACCGTGCCTGCCTCGACTTTACTCTGTTGACTACTACTCTCTGTGTTCTGTTAGTGAGGAAATTATAGATCCATCGACCGACTTTTCCTGTTATTCCTTTAGCACGCATTTTGTGCGCTATTACGCCATGGTGACACTTGTCGAAGGCTTTTGCAAAGTCTGTAATATTACATCTGCATTCTTTTTGTCTTCTAGTGCATCTAGGACCTTGTTGTAGTGATCCAATAGTTTGAGACAGACATGAGCGACCTGTTCTAAACCCATGTTGCCCTGGGTTGTTAACTGATGGGTTTCTAGATGGGTGGTGATCTTGCTTCTTAGGACTCTTTCAAAGATTTTTATGATATGGGATGTTAGTGCTATCGGTCTGTAGTTCTTTGCTGTTGCTTTACTGCCCCCCTTTGTGGAGTGGGGCTATGTCTGTTGTTTTTAGTAACTGGGGGACGACCCCCGTGTCCATGCTCCCTCTCCATAGGATGGTAAAGGCTCGTGATAGGGGCTTCTTGCAGTTCTTGATGAACACGGAGTTCCATGAGTCTGGCCCTGGGGCAGAGTGCATGGGCATGTCATTTATCGCCTGTTCGAAGTCATTTGGCGTCAAGATAACATCAGATAAGCTTGTGTTAACCAAATTCTGTGGTCTCTCTCATAAAAAATTCATTTTGATCTTCGACTCTCAGTCTGTTAGTGGCTTGCTAAAAACTGAGTCATATTGGACTTGAGTAGCTCACTCATTTCCTTGCTGTCATCTGTGTAGGACCCATCTTGTTTAAGTAAGGGCCCAATACTGGACGTTGTTCTCGACTTTGATTTGGCATAGGAGAAGAAATACTTTGGGTTCTTTCGATTTCATCTATGGCTTTTAGTTCTTCCCCGCGATTCCTGACTCCTATAAGATTCCTTTAGTTTAAGTTCGATGTTTGCTATTTCTCTGCCCCAGTGTCCCCCAAAACCCTTTCAGATAGTTGACCTTTTTACCGCTCTGTTATTTTTTTTTCCCCGCCCCTGTAAAGGGAGCGCCTGTCCTTTCTATTTTACATTACTCCCCCTTTTTTCTTAGAGGAATAAGTCTTTGCATCATCGAGTGCCCCCAAGTTAATTTTCTGGGCATAAGTTGGGGTTTGTGTTGCTTAGTAATCTTCCCATTTAAAAAGGTTTAGGACTTGGTTTACTTGCCCACTTTATGTTTTTTGTTATTGAATTTAAATTTTTGGTGAAGCTCCCTGGGGACTAATCTCTTTATTCGGTCTGGGGTTTCCGGCATACATGATGAACCTAAATTTATTTTTGGATCTGAGTATATTGTTTTTGATATTGACATTTTTACAGATCATCATTTTTTGGAAGATGGGGTTTTCTAGTGTATTCTCCATTCTATAGGCCTATTATTTGCGGGTTAAAATTTTGAATTTTGGCAGAGATTAAAAGCTCGTGTGAGTGTAGTTTTCATCAGAGCTGCCCCCTGGGTTATTACTGCAACAAATTATTCTATATTCCTCCTTTTTGGGTGCCTTAAGTTAAATCCCCCGGGGATCAAGATTTGGGCAGGCGGGGAAGTTTTTCCAGACAGGGGTCAAATTTTTACAGCTGTTCCGGGAATTGGGGGATGTTGCTCCGGAGGCTTGTAGACTACCACAATGACTGGGTTTTGGTTCTCGCCCTTTTACTGCAAAATTTCCCCACTACATCATTTAGGCTTTAAAGCAGTTCTGTGCAAACAAGTGACTCGCAATGTCAGGCCAACCCTCCCCTTTGCCGTTCACTCGTCACATCGTATAGGTTGAAACCCTGGGATCCATATTCGTTTCTAAGTATCCTTAGGGGTCTCAGTGAAAGCCCAAACATTGCCTTTGCCTCTGAAAGCAGTCCACGGGATAAAAGGGTATTTTTTGTTTGTTGCGGCTTTAGACCTTATATTTGAAAAGAAGAATGTCATGGGACGGTGGTATTTTTGGTACGGGGGGGGGGGGGGTTTTTTTTTCCGGCATTAGATCTGTATTGTTTTTTTTGGAGGGGAGGCCATCGACTGGGGTTCCCACTCCGGGAAGAGGATTTGGTGTACAATTTCTGCCATTTCCTGCCAGTTTTTTTTCCTTCCGGGCATTTAAAAAACCCCTCCCCTCTGAGTGGCTGTGGTACCCCGGGTTTTCCCAGGGCCCTGGTGTTTTGTTCTTTTTTGTCCCCTTTAGAGGGTTGGCTTGGCAATTTAATTTTATAGACATCTTTCCTGACTGAAGAGGTACACATTTCAAGGTGAAAAACTTAACAATGATATTCCGTACTGTCAATTTTTTCCTACCTCGCTGCATTCCCCTGCAGCCTGTACCCACTTGAATAATGGTTTACAATATTTTCTTTATATCTCTCCCCTTCTCGACTTTTTCTATCCCAACTTTCCCCTTTCTTTTTATCCTTACCACCACCCACTTCTTTTTATTTTGGGATTTTAACGCCCCCATTTCCCGGGGGGGGTCTCTTTGGATCATGTGGCATCCATTGGAGGTTTTTTCTCGCCTCTCACCCCCTCCATGTTTTAAAACAGGTACTCCCCCCCATTTTGTCCTCTACTCATACTCTCTTTTGCATCGACTTCATCTGCTCTTCCCCCACTGCACTAGACTTCACCTGTTTTCTACCGGACTTTGCATGACAGCGTCATTTTCCAATCTTTTTTATTTTCTCCTTCATTTCACCCCCTTTTTTCCGTAGCCCTCGTGGCAATTTGATGGGGCAAATTGGGACCTTTACTCGCAGTCACGCTTTAGTGAGGTTCCTTTTCACCCCTCCATTGATGACTCCACACCTCTTCTCGAATATTTTTAATACCGCACTTCTCTTTCATCCCCCAAAACCTCAGGCAAGCATTCTCAAATGCGTGCCTTGGTGTCTCCTGCTTGTGCTCGTGCAGTACATTTGAAAGCGCTGCAGGGGGGCGGGTACCGATACAATAGAACCAATGAGAGATTTCTTGATTTTAAGCAAAGCATGCGATCGCTCGGTCATCCGTGATGCAAAACCACTTGAAGGCGAGACATGTTTCCACCATCACCTCTCTTCCTCTATGAGGCAGTCTGAAAAAAAAGTGGGGAAAATTTTAGTGGAAAATACTCTCCTGCCCCGGCTCCTTTTTTCTAGGGTCCCCGGTTTTGATGTAGAAAAACCCCTTTTGACATTGCCACTGAAATTGGCATCATCTGGTCCAAAATTTCCCGGGGGCCCCTCAAAGCCCCTCTTTTCCCTTTTTCCCCAAAGTCTGTCAGAGTTTTGTCCCCCTTGGACTTTCTTCTCTCAGAAAGAACATATAATTGCCTTTTACACTTGGGAACGGGAGGAACGCTCTCAGCTTGCCGATAAACGGCGCTGGACCTGCGACTTCATTTTCGTATTTTACAACATTTCATCAGCCCACCCCTTGTAGTTTTTTTTACTCCTTTTCAATCTTATTTGGGCACAAGGAGTTCCCCCAGTTTGGGGAAAATTGCATTTTTCCCCCCCCTTTTCCGCAACCCGGGGGTACTACAGGACATGATCCTCCCACTATCGTCCCACCCCCTTAAGTGAGTTTGAAAGGGGATGGAATGTCTGGAAAAACCGCCGGGAATGCAGGCGGGGAAAATACAATTTTACACCTGGAAAATCCTAGGGGACGTACCGAACTTGCACACAAAATCACTCACTACGAAAGCAAAAGCTTGGAAAACGGCAACATCCCCCCAATAAAAAGCAGGGGTGTCATACCTTTAAGAGACCGTATAATAATGTCGGGGGGCCCGAGACGTTCAACTGCCTCCCAGCATACATAAGGGGGATTACCAACAGACCCCTGGCAGTCTTCAAGCGGGCACTGGAAAAGCCCCAAAGTGGTTTTCCTGATCAGCCGGCTGGGGCCCACTTTGGTTTGCGTGCGGGCGCAGAAAAACGCCGGTTAAATGGGCTGGACCACGGGAGGCCTGGTCCAGACCGGGCCCGGGGGCGTTACCCCCGGAACCTCTCCGGGTAAACTCCGGTAAACAAACAGTCTCCCCCCGCTAGCAATTGGCTTTCGAAAGGGGCCGTTCTACCATAAACCCCCCTTCTACGCTTGGATACGTAGTTCGAATGCCTTTGCAAAAAATCACTCATTTATTGCCATATTTTTTTGACCTTGAAAAGGGCATATGACACAACTTGGGGGTATAATATTTTTTCCCAACCCACTCCTTAGGCCTCCGAGGGAAACTACCATCCTTCCTAAAACTTTTTAACTGACAACACTTCCGTGTTCGAGTCGTAAAGGCTTTCCCCCGACTTTGTCCAATGAAGGGCCCTCAGGGGTGGTTTTTGAGACAACACTTTTTCCTTACTATAAATGATTTGGCCTCTGTTCTTCCACCCAATATTTGGTCATCACCCCTATGTTGAGACTTGCTATTGCTTTGGGAGGGGTGACTGTCACCTTATTGCAGTTTCTCTCCAGCAGGGGGTCGACCTGTTTCCACTTGGGCCCACCCCGCATGGGTTTAAAATTTTTAAGTACCAAAAAAATCACCAAATTTTTTCACTAACCTCTTTCACTCCCGGCTCCTTTGTATCTTATGGCTCTCGTATTCCCCAAAAGTGTTACAGTTTAGGTTTCAGCCTTCTCTTTACCCTGGGTTTTTCCCGGAAAACCTCACTTTTCCCTCTGAAGGGAACTTTTCACAGCCGGGTAAACCCTTTTTAAAACCCTTTCCCATCTTTCCTGGGGGCTGACGTCGAACTCTGCTTGCCCCATTCAGCCCCCGTTTTTTCGAAACTCGATTTTGGTGACCAGATTTATTCAGCGGCCTCCCTCTACTCTCTCTAGCCTTAAACCCCAACCACACCAAGGATTAGTTTTTGCCTTGGTGCTTTTTTTGCTCTTCCCCCCTTTAGCCTCTATGAGAAGCGAATGTTTCTCCTTGTCTATCGCCCGATGCCCATTGCCTTCGCTACTATGTACGCTCTCCGATCTCAATCCTTCCATTTATAGAATGGTCACCGATATTTGTAGAAAATTTTTTATTTGTTCGCCGCCCCTGTTTGCTCCGTCCCCTTTTCTCTTCGTCTAAAATTCGCTCTTGTCTTCCCTTTTATTACCCCCTTTATTGTTCAGTTAAAATTTACTTTTTCCCCCACCCCCCCTGGGAAGTTCCAGCGTTCGGGTCGCTCTTTCTCCATTGCTTGAAAGCCCAACTGCCCATGGTGGCTTCCCTCTCTTTTTTCTTGACACTTCCACTCTCATTCTCTGCCATTGCTGGTACACAGATGGTCTAAGTCTTCAGACGGTGTCGGATTCACAGCAGTGTTTCCCGGGCAGCTTTGTGCGAAGGCATTTTCTATTTTTTGGCTAGATTTTTACTGTGAATTTATGCCATTCTTGCAGCACTTTTTCGTATCGCATCTATGCCTGTGCATCATTTGGGTGTCTCAACTCCCTTTGTCTCTACAGGCTGTACCCAAAATTTTATACATCTCACCCCCCAGTCCTCCGTATCCTACTTTGGGTACCCCGATCTCTTCCAAGCATAAAGAATTGTTTTTTTGTTTGGGGCCCTTATGTTGACTACAGGCAATAAAGGCAGACACTGCTGCGTGGTCACAGTACATATCACCAATTTCCTATAGAGGGTTCCATTTTTGGACTATTTTGCTGCAATAGCTACCCCCCTTCAACCCGTTTGGGAACAACGTTGGTCAACTCTGCTCGGTAACAAAATTCATTCTATTTAAAAAAAGCATAGGTTACTGGGCGTCTTCTTGTCACAGGCCCAGGTTGGAATATTCTGCACTCTAACGCACCTTTCAAGGCAGGGGAAATTGCCGACCTAGAAAATGTAAGAGAACTTTCACGGGCGATAACGGAGATAAAAAAACCCCAATTTTCTGGGGGCGCTTTTAGGTTTTTAAACCGTATTCCTGGAATGCAGGAGGGAGGATACTGAATATACACCTGGAAAACCAGAGGGACTAGTACCCAACTTTTCACACGAAAAACCTCATACAAAGCAAAAACTTTTTGGAGACGATGCACCATCCCCCCCAAAGAAAAGAGGGGGTTTACTAGCACGTTAAGAGCCATACAAAATGTCAGGGGCCCGAGACTGTTCAACTGCCTCCCACACACATAAGGGGGGTTACCAACAGACCCCCGCAGTCTTTAAGCTGGCACGGACAACACCTAAAATCTTTCCCGTCAGCCGGGGTGTGGCTGTCGTTGGGTTTGCATGCAGCCAGCAGCAAAAGCCTGGTTTTACAGGCGTGATCCCCCAGGTCCTGGGCACAGACCGGGCCGCGGGGCATTGACCCCCGAAACTCTCTCCAGGGGAAACCCCCCTTCCCCCCTTCACATTTGGCCAACTCGTCTTACCAGGGTATCTCATGGAAGGACCCTGTTCCCCTCTGTGGCATTCAAGTTTCCAGATCGATTAGCCACATTCTGTTAGACTGCCCTCTCTATCAACGAGCACGCAGAATTTACCTCCAACGTCGTCTTCGTTCTACTACTCTCTCTTTACCTTCCCTTCTTGCTGATGGACCCTCCTTTAATCCTGACTCTCTCATTGACTTCTTGACAACCACTGATTTACTCCACAAACTCTGATGATGATACCTTTCGCACTCCCCTCAGCCCTTTCTAGATCAGTCTCTTGCTGCCCTTTACCCTTTCACCATCCACTGCCCCGCTGTTACCTGGAGTTTACCTGGAGAGAGTTCCGGGGGTCAACGCCCCTGCGGCCCGGTCTGTGACCAGGCCTCCTGGTGGATCAGAGCCTGATCAACCAGGCTGTTGCTGCTGGCTGCACGCAAACCAATGTACGAGCCACAGCCCGGCTGGTCAGGAACCGACTTTAGGTCCTTGTCCAGTGCCAGCTTGAAGACTGCCAGGGGTCTGTTGGTAATCCCCCTTATGTATGCTGGGAGGCAGTTGAACAGTCTCAGGCCCCTGACACTTATTGTATGGTCTCTTAACATGCTAGTGACACCCCTGCTTTTCATTGGGGGGATGTTGCATCGTCTGCCAAGTCTTTTGCTTTCGTAGTGAGTGATTTTCGTGTGCAAGTTCGTTATCCATAACCTATTACTCATCCATCTCCCTTTTGCCACCTAATGCCCTCGCTTCCTTCCTGCCCTGCAGCGCTGTATAGCCCTTGTGGCTTAGCGCTTCTTTTTGATTATAATAATAATGTATAAGCAGGCCCCAACTGTATCCCAGAACCTAGCCTGTATAAGAGAGGGCCCTACAGTAGCCTAGAACCTAACCTGCTGTATAAGCAGGCCCCAACTGTATCCCAGAACCTAGCCTGTATAAGAGAGGGCCCTACGGTAGCCTAGAAGCTAACCTGCTGTATAAGCAGGCCCCAACAGTATCCCAGAACCTAGCCTGTATAAGAGAGGCCCCTCAAGGAAGGTTCCTTGATGCTGGTGAGGGGCTCTTGATTTAGGGAATTGGATTTGTGCTCCAGTTCCCCGAATTAAGCCTGAATGCCTTCCACATCCCTCCCCCCAGGCGCTGTATAATCCTCTGGGTTTAGCGCTTCCCCCTTGATTATAATAATAATAATAATGTATAAGAGAGGGCCCTACGGTAGCCTAGAACCTAACCTGCTGTATAAGCAGGCCCCAACAGTATCCCAGAACCTAGCCTGTATAAGAGAGGGCCCTACAGTAGCCTAGAGCCTAACCTGCTGTATAAGCAATCCCCAACAGTATCCCAGAACCTAGCCTGTATAAGAGAGGGCCCTACAGTAGCCTAGAACCTAACCTGCTGTATAAGCAGGCCCCAACAGTATCCCAGAACCTAGCCTGTATAAGAGAGGGCCCTACAGTAGCCTAGAACCTAACCTGCTGTATAAGCAGGCCCCAACAGTATCCCAGAACCTAGCCTGTATAAGAGAGGGCCCTACAGTAGCCTAGAGCCTAACCTGCTGTATAAGCAATCCCCAACAGTATCCCAGAACCTAGCCTGTATAAGAGAGGGCCCTACAGTAGCCTGGAACCGAACACAGTGCCCCATGGCCTGCTACACCTCTTGCTTCACATTGGGCACGTTTCTTTACACTGGTTGCCTATGTTCACCCATCAGTAAAATGGGTACCTGGGTGCTAGTGGACTGGTGTGGGTCGCATCCTGGGACAAAAGTGACCTAATTTGCCCGTAATGCTTTGCATACAAGCGGCTTTCTATGTAGTAGTGTGTCATTGATGTCAGCTATGGTCTGTATACCTTGTACATGTACTTTCAGATTTTATTATTATTAAATTTATAATTATTATTTTTATTATTTTTAAATTATTATAATATATTATTTTATTATTAATTAATTAAAATTTTTTATTATTATCATAGAGCACCTAGTGGAAGTGAAGCGTGAGGTTGATTCAGGATGGGGAAATCGGGTTCAATTTATTATATTTACCTGGAGTTTTACCTGGAAAAGAGTTTCCGGGGCCCAACGCCCCCGGGGCCCGGGTCTTGACCAGCCTTAAAATTCCTCCATTAGAATTATCACTTTTTCAAGGGGGGCTGCCTTGATACTAGTAAAGGCTTTTGATCCAAGGAGCGAACAATCATCCCCTTAATAAAACCAATTGAAAAATCCATTCTTTGTGTTGTATACCGTATGGATTTAGCCTTTTCCATGAATATGTAAATATCATGTTCACCAAGTGGAAGCGACACACTCTAAACTTTTTAAATAAAATTGGTATTGGAAAAATTTCTCTGTTATTACCATCAAAAAATGTATGACCCATTGGGCGGGAGGGCCCATATGGGTTTAGCGTGTTGCATTTGTTATAACTATGTAGCGCTCCTCTGGCAAGACAGGTGATGGGTGATGTGGTGAGAGTTTTTCTTTTTTCGGGCCACCCTGCTTGGTGGGAGACGGGCCAATTGTAAAATAATGTATATAATATAAAAATTATATATATATTATATATATAATATTTTATTTTAAAATATAAAATATAAAATATATATATATATATAAAATATATAAAAATTTTATATATATATAATATTTATATAATTTATTTTTATTTATTTAATGTATATGTGGTATAATATATGTGGCTAATATTTTTTTAAGTAGCTTTGAGAGTTTAGAAAAATGTAGCAATTTTTTCCAGCAGTCTTGAGAGCCCAGGAAAGAGTAGCTTTTTAAATAGCCAATCAGAACCCAGGAATCCTTTCCCAGACAGCCAATAATTTATTATTTATTCTGCTGAGCAGATATTTGACCAATAATAGGTCAGTATGTCCATCAGAGCAGCCAATTAGATAAGTGGAGTGATGGACCAATGAGAGCGCAGCGTGAGCAGCGATCAACCCGGCTTCAATATTTACATTATGGTGGAGTGATTCTCTCTCACGTCCTCCTCTGAATTTCGTTATTTACAGTGTTATCCATGGATTTTCTACCGATAGACATTGATGATAATGAAGCCTAGTGTCCGCCGGTGATTTTGAAATAGATATAATCTGTGGATTAATGAGGATTAACGTAGAATAAGTGGATTAATATGACAGTGCCAAGGTGGCTGTAGACGCGTCCTGAGGGAGATTTAAAATTTAAGAGGTCAGTGCTTTGTTTTTTTCTTTATTGATGTTAAAGCATAAATTTTTGTGCATTGATGATGTAACGATCTTGATCCAGGGAATTGGAAGATATTATAGGTCAGTATTTTATTTTTCTCAATTTTTTTTGTATCGTTTTATTACGTAGGTTTATTATTTTGGTTTTTATTATTTTGTGTTGCCGTATTATTGTTTTATTAGCTGTTGATTCTTGAATTTGTGAATTGATGATCTATGGCTCTTGTTCCAAGGGAAGATGAGTGATAATTGGGGAGGCAGCCTCTTCCTTGGATCAAACAGCCTCACTGTCGTACTGTGGTTACCTCTTATGTGAACCATTCGAGTTTAGAGCTTTAATTGGTTGCATTTTTATTATTATTGTACGGAATTAACATAACGAAGGAGCACTGCAGCAGGCCTACTGGTCGAATGTTTCAGAGATGGGGTACAGAAACAAGGGGACACAATTGGAAACTGAAAACCCAGATGAGTCATAGGGATGTTAGGAAGTATTTCTTTAGTCTTAGAGTTGTCAAGAACTGGAATAATCTGGAGAGTGAAGTAGTGGAAGCAAGTTCCATAAATAGCTTTAAGAAGAGGTATGACAAATATCATGGAGCAGGGAGAGAGTGAATTAGTATCGACCAGTGAAGAGGCGGGGCTAGGAGCTATGAATCGACCCCTGCAACCACATATAGGCGAGTACATATAGGTGAGTACTGGCCCATGCAAGGAAGGTCCAACTCTCACCTACCCCCACCCACTCATGTATTTATCTAACCTATTTTTAAAACTACACAACGTTTTAGCCTCAATAACTGTACTCGGGAGTTTGTTCCACTCATCCACAACTCAATTACCAAACCAGTGCTTTCCTATATCCTTCCTGAATCTGAATTTTTCCAACTTAAAACCATTGCTACGAGTCCTGTCTAGGCTAGATATTTTTAGCATGCTATTTATATTCCCTTTATTTATTCCTGTCGTCCATTTATGCACCTCGATCATATCCCCCCTAATTCTACGTCTTTCCAGAGAGTGCAGATTCAGGGCCTCAGTCTATCCTCATAGGGAAGATTTCTGATACGTGGGATCAACTTTGTCATCTTCCTTTGTACGTTTTCCAGAGCATTTTTGTCCATTCTGTAATACAGTGACCAGAACTGTGCAGTATAATCTAGATGAATAACCTGCAGACTCCTGTTAGTTATACTTCTTGATGTGAAGCCAAGAATTCTATTCGCAGAGAGTAGTCGTCAACAGAGTAAAGTCCGAGGCAGCTACAGTGAAAAGCTCTGTTCCACAAGGCACAGTACTCGCCCATCCCTTTTTCCTCATCCTCATATCCGACTAACAAATTCCCGCCACACCGTGTCTTCCTCATGCAAAGACACCCAATCCCATGCAGTGTCTTTCCATTCAAACGCAAGGCTCCAGGCGGACATCAACCAAATCTTTCAGTGGGCGCAAAAAATATAAGTTCAACGATGAAAATTCAATTACTCCCGATATGGAAACACGAGAAATTAAATCCTTCATCAAGTACAAAACAAATTTTGCCACAAAATAGAGCGAAACACCAACGTCAAGACCGGAGTGATTATGTCGGAGATCTCACCTTCAAGACCATAACATTGTATCAATCGCAACTGCTAGAAAATGACAGGAATGATAATGAAAACCTCTAACTAGGAGCCAAGCCCAAAATGACACTCTTCCCGGTCACTGTTCTAACTAGGCTGGAAAAATTGCTGCCACAACACACCTTCAAGGCAGGTGAAATTGCTGACCTAGAAAATGTACGAGAACCTTTCCGGGCCCCATAACAAAATAAAACACCTCAATTAGGGCGCTTGGGTTCCTGAACCTGTATCCTGAACGCAGCGGGAGAGATACATGATTATATACACCTGGAAAATCCTAAAGGTACTAGTAACCGAACTTGCACACGAAAATCACTCACTACAAAAGCAAAAGACTTGGCAGACGATGCAACATCCCCCCCAATGAAAAGCAGGGGTGTCACTAGCACGTTAAGAGACCATACAATAAGTGTCAGGGGCCCGAGACTGTTCAACTGCCTCCCAGCATACATAAGGGGGATTACCAACAGACCCCTGGCAGTCTTCAAGCTGGCACTGGACAAGCACCTAAAGTCAGTTCCTGATCAGCCGGGCTGTGGCTCGTACGTTGGTTTGCGTGCAGCCAGCAGCAACAGCCTGGTTGATCAGGCTCTGATCCACCAGGAGGCCTGGTCACAGACCGGGCCGCGGGGGCGTTGACCCCCAGAACTCTCTCCAGGTAAACTCCAGGTAAACTGTTATCTGGGCTTTAGGTTACTGCTAACCAGAGCTCCCAAATATTTTTTTGCAGTCAGATATTAAAATCGACATCATTTAGTTTGTAGATAAATGGTTTAGAGAACCGACAAGTTGATAAAGTAGACACGTGCAACACTTGGGTATCTTTATTGAGGAAATGTTTTGTCCCACAGTGGCTTCATCAGTCCATACAAAGGAGAATGGTGAAGAACAGGAGGAATTTGAGGTGATCAATCCCTCAGCCTTGAGTCAATGTAATCAGCCCATCAGTCTTGAAAAGAAAAATCCCTACCAATTTACCACTCTCCCATGATAATATCGTGATGGATATGTGGGTCATTAGGCCACCAGCAGCAACAGCCTGGTTGGCAGGCAAGCACCAGACGAGCCTGGCCCATGACTGGGCTCCGGGAATAGAAAATCTAAGTCATTAGAGGTCAAAGGTACTTAGTGATTTTAGTTTCTTAAATTTTATTCGTTAAATGTTCTTTGCTGTTTTTAAGTTGCGTAATAATGGCTTTGATTGCATGTTTATGTGCACAGAGAACTCGCACAGTATAATGTTGACTGAGACGGTGTACAGCATCTGTGAAATAGTCTAGCAAGTGATGTAGTGGAGGCAGGAACCATACATAGCTTTAAGATGAGGTATGACAAAGCTCAGGAAGCAGAGAGAGGGAGGACCTAATAGCGATCAGTGAAGAGGCAGGGCCAGGAGCTGAGTCTCGACCCCTGCAACCACAATTAGGTGAGTACAGTTAGGTGAGTTGGGTATCTTTATTGTTGAAATGTTTTGCCTACATATTAGGCTTCTTCAGTCAAATACAGAGTAAGCAGGTGTAGCAGTGAAATGATGATGTAATCAGTCCATCAGCCTTGGGGATATGAGGTGGTCAGTCCCTCAGCCTGGAGATTATTATTATAATCATAACTATGTGCTAAACCCACAAGGGTCATACAGCAGCCTGGAGAAGAGTTCAGCTCCATGGTCTGGCATGATATTCCAGACCGTGGAGCTGAACTCTTCCAAGCTGAGGGACTGACTACCTCATATCTCCAAGGTTGAGGGACTAATTACATCATTTTTATTTCACTACTACACCTACTGCCTCTGTATCTGATCGAAGAAGCCTACTATGTAGGCAAAACATTTCAACAAAAAAGATACCCAAGTTGTTGATATTTTATGTCATTCCCAACAAAACTGCATAAGGCATCCCAGAGTAATCTTGGCCTTTGCAGGGCTCTTGTTCTGGGAAATTGGAGCTACCCTTCATGTCCTCCAGGAGTTATATGTTCCTTGTGGGTTTAGTGCTTCATGGTAATCCCTTAGAAGTGATAATGCTGTTGGTAGATCAGGGGGGGGGGTCCTTGATAATGGTGATGGGGGCTCATGATCCCTGGAATTGGAGCTGTTAAACCTTTCATTGCTTCTTCTGACTTCCTGTGTTGCCAGGTGTCATGTGACCCTTACAGGTTTAGTGTTTGCCAGTGAATAATAATACGGTGTTACCCTCGCAGCAGAGCGTGGGGGGGATAGGGGGTGTATTAGTAATTTACCTTATATATGGAGGGAGAGTTGCATGTGTTGATCACTATCTAATACAGTCTCTCCTCACTTAGCGATGTACTCATTTACCAACGACTTGGACTTAAAACGGGCTCTCTGACCAGTGTGCTTACCTAAATAATGTATATTAGAGTTGATTTCCTTTATTCTTTTTATTACAGTAGACAGCACACTACCGTATAAACATTTAAAAATATACCAGAAATGCAGTATATGGTGCAAAGGTGACATTAAAACATTATCAAAGGTGGTTGACACAAACCCACTACCATTATAGTATGCTCCTCACTTGCCAATGAATTCATTTACTGACGGGGTCTTAGGAACAAAACTCCGTCGTTAAGTGAGAAGCTGTATATATGTATATATATGTATGTATGTATATGTATGTGTATGTATATATGTATGTGTATGTATATGTATGTATATGTATATGTGTGTATGTATATGTATATATGTGTATGTACAGTGGTCCCTCGTTTTTCGTAATTAATCCATTCCTGGAAGTGTGACTATTATCGAAATTGACGATTTTCGAATCCTTTTTCCAATAAAAAATAATGTAAATCAAATTAATTCGTTCCAGACACCCAGAAGTATCAACAATTTTTTTTTTTACCTTAAAGATTGATTTACATGCACAAAAGAATGAACATTCAACATGACAGTTACCTTTATTGAAGGCTGTTGTGATGAATGGAAAAAGGAAGGAGGGGAGAGAGGAGAGGTTATTGTTTGGAAGGGGAATCCCCCTCCATAAGGACTCTAGGTCACTTCAGGCATCACTTCCCAAGCTTAAACACAGATTTACATGCAGAAAAGAATGCCAAATAAATGTGCACTAATAAAATGTATAAACAAACATTTAACATCACACTTACCTTTTATTGAAGACTTTTGTTAGTGTATGGCAGAGGGAGGGGAGGCGAGTTTATTGTTGGAGAATACGACACTAATATCAACTCTACGGTTTATTTATCTATCACAATTCAATATGACATAATAAACAATATTAATAACATAGAAACATGAAATATACTCTAGAATGAATAAAATAAGTCATTATGTATGTCATGAGAGGTGTTGTGTTGTTGTTGGGTGTATAAGGGCCACTGAAAGCCGTCCATAATGGTGGTGAAGCAGCAGCTGAGGCGGCGGTGTTTTCCGTAGCCCTGTATAACTCCAACAACATTAGAGGAGTTGGTAGAATCGCTGAAGGCGCCCTCTACCACCATCACAACCACTACCACCCTCTACCACCATCACTACCACCATCACTACCACCCTCTACCACTAACAACTGCTAGCACCCTCTACCACTATCACAACTGCTAGCACCCTTTACCACCATCACTACCACCTTCTACCACCATCACTACCACCACCATCTACCACTATCACAACTGCTAGTACCCTCTACCACTATCACAACTGCTAGCACCCTCTACCACTATCACAACTGCTTCCACTCTACCACCACCACCTTTGTATTTTTTACAAACTTTTTCTTAAATTATGTGTTTCTCACATTCTTTACCAAAGGGCTGGCACTAGAAGCTTTCTTTGGAGCCATGGTGACTTATTGAGCAGTTGCAAGCACTAAAACGAATGGAATATTATGAAATGTATGGTATGAACTCATGGGATCATCCTCACTCACTGATAAACAATGGCACACTGGCTGGGAATGGAGTGAGAGGCAGCTCGGGGCTGTGTGTACGCGTCCCAGTCGAACGACTATTTGCGAGTCAAACGACGATTTGTGAGGCAATGTTTTGACAAAAATAACGTTACGATTTTCGAAAATTACAACTATCGAGCCTTACGATTATCGAGAGGCCACTGTATATGTGTATGTATATATATGTGTATATATGTATATATATAATGTATATATATATGTATATATATAATGTATGTATATATGTATATCTGAATGCTAAAGTAGGAGAAACTTTTAGAGAGGGTGTGGTAGGTAAGTTTGGGGTGCCAGGTGTAAATGATAATGGGAGCCCTTTGATTGAACTTTGTATAGAAAGGGGTTTAGTTATAGGTAATACATATTTTAAGAAAAAGAGGATAAATAAGTATACAAGATATGATGTAGGGCGAAATGACAGTAGTTTGTTGGATTATGTATTGGTAGATAAAAGACTGTTGAGTAGACTTCAGGATGTACATGTTTATAGAGGGGCCACAGATATGTCATCACTTTTTAGTTGTAGCTACACTGAGAGTAAAAGGTAGATGGGATACAAGGAGAATAGAAGCATCAGGGAAGAGGCAGTTAGGGTAAGGTATAAACAGCTATTGGAGGATAGATGGGCTAATGAGAGCATAGGCAATGGGGTCGAAGAGGTATGGGGTAGGTTTAAAAATGTAGTGTTAGAGTGTTCAGCAGAAGTTTGTGGTTACAGGAAAGTGGTTGCGGGAGGGAAGAGGAGCGATTGGTGGAATGGTGATGTAAAGAGAGTAAATAAGGGAGAAAAAGTTAGCATATGAGAAGTTTTTACAAAGTAGAAGTGATGCAAGGAGGGAAGAGTATATGGAGAAAAAGAGAGAGGTTAAGAGAGTGGTGAAGCAATGTAAAAAGAGAGCAAATGAGAGAGTGGGTGAGATGTTATCAACAAATTTTGTTGAAAATAAGAAAAAGTTTTGGAGTGAGATTAACAAGTTAAGGAAGCCTAGAGAACAAATGATTTGTCAGTTAAAAATAGGAGAGGAGAGTTATTAAATAGAGAGTTAGAGGTATTGGGAAGATGGAGGGAATATTTTGAGGAATTGTTAAATGTTGATGAAGATAGGGAAGCTGTGATTTCGTGTATAGGGCAAGGAGGAATAACATGTTGTAGGAGTGAGGAAGAGCCAGTTGTGAGTGTGGGGGAAGTTCGTGAGGCAGTAGGTAAAATGAAAGGGGGTAAGGCAGCCGGGATTGATGGGATAAAGATAGAAATGTTAAAAGCAGGTGGGGATATAGTTTCGGAGTGGTTGGTGCAATTATTTAATAAATGTATGGAAGAGGGTAAGGTACCTAGGGATTGGCAGAGAGCATGCATAGTTCCTTTGTATAAAGGCAAAGGGGACAAAAGAGAGTGCAAAAATTATAGGGGGATAAGTCGGTTGAGTATACCTGGTAAAGTGTATGGTAGAGTTATTATTGAAAGAATTAAGAGTAAGACGGAGAATAGGATAGCAGATGAACAAGGAGGCTTTTGGAAAGGTAGGGGGTGTGTGGACCAGGTGTTTACAGTGAAACATATAAGTGGGGTTGTAAGAGAAGTAAATGCGAGGGTCTTGGCAAGAGGCGTGGAGTTAAAAGATAAAGAATCACACACAAAGTGGGAGTTGTCACAGTTGCTCTTTGCTGATGACACTGTGCTCTTGGGAGATTCTGAAGAGAAGTTGCAGAGATTGGTGGATGAATTTGGTAGGGTGTGCAAAAGAAGAAAATTAAAAGTGAATACAGGAAAGAGTAAGGTTATGAGGATAAAAAGATTAGGTGATGAAAGATTGGATATCAGATTGGAGGAGAGAGTATGGAGGAGGTGAATGTATTCAGATATTTGGGAGTGGATGTGTCAGCGGATGGGTCTATGAAAGATGAGGTGAATCATAGAATTGATGAGGGGAAAAGGGTGAGTGGTGCACTTAGGAGTCTGTGGAGACAAAGAACTTTGTCCTTGGAGGCAAAGAGGGGAATGTATGAGAGTATAGTTTTACCAACTCTCTTATATGGGTGTGAAGCATGGGTGATGAATGTTGCAGCAAAGAGAAGGCTGGAGGCAGTGGAGATGTCATGTCTGAGGGCAATGTGTGGTGTGAATATAATGCAGAGAATTCGTAGTTTGGAAGTTAGGAGGAGGTGCGGGATTACCAAAACTGTTGTCCAGAGGGCTGAGGAAGGGTTGTTGAGGTGGTTCGGATATGTAGAGAGAATGGAGCGAAACAGAGTGACTTCAAGAGTGTATCAGTCTGTAGTGGAAGGAAGGCGGGGTAGGGGTCGGCCTAGAAAGGTTGGAGGGAGGGGGTAAAGGAGGTTTTGTGTGTGATGGGGCTTGGACTTCCAGCAGGCATGCGTGAGCATGTTTGATAGGAGTGAATGGAGACAAATGGTTTTTAATACTTGACGTGCTGTTGGAGTGTGAGCAAAGTAACATTTATGAAGGGATTCAGGGAAACCGGCAGGCCGGACTTGAGTCCTGGAGATGGGAAGTACAGTGCCTGCACTCTGAAGGAGGGGTGTTAATGTTGCAGTTTAAAAACTAGTGTAAAGCACCCTTCTGGCAAGACAGTGATGGAGTGAATGATGGTGAAAGTTTTTCTTTTTCGGGCCACCCTGCCTTGGTGGGAATTGGCCAGTGTGATAATAAAAAAAAAATATGTATATGTATATATAATGTATGTATGTACATATATGTATATGTAATGTATGTATATACATATATGTATACTATATATAATGTATGTATATACATATATGTATACTATATATGATGTATGTATATACATATATGTATACTATATATTGTGTATGTATATACATATATGTATACTATATATTATTTATGTATATACATATATGTATACTACAGGTACCATCCGACTTGTGACCGAGTTCGGTTCCGACAAATCGGTTGGAAGTCGAAATGGACGTAAGTCGAACTTTACTACTGAATATCAACATCACATTTTTGTAATGACTTTATTTTGTTTTATTTTGGTATTTCATTTTTTACTTCACTTTTTATGCTGTTAGTACTGTATTTTATACTGAAAGGTTTAGGATAAACACTGTGTACAACAAAACAGTTGTTTATTTCCCAGAAATTTGGCGTAGAAAACACGGTCGTAAGTTGAATGGCCATATGTTGAGCAGGTCGTAAGTCAGATGGTAGGTGTATATATTATGTATATACATATATGTATACTATATATTATGTATATACATATATGTATACTATATATTATGTATATACATATGTGTATACTATATATTATGTGTATACTATATATATATTTTTTTTTATTTGCCGGTATTCTCCCGGCCCGGGTCTTTTCCAAGTAGTGGTGACCCGGCCTTGGCTCCCTATCTGAGGAGTGTCTCGAGACCTAAGTATCCCATGGGAGGAGGTACAAGTACCCCCTCATCTTTGGGAGCAAGTGTCCCCAGCCCTAGCCACAGTCCCCGCCCTCACGGGGCTCGTAGGGAGAAGCTAGGCATCTGGTCTGACATCTGCCCCGCCCCAAAGGGGCTCGTGGGGATGGCAGTCTTATGAGCTGCAGATGGTAGCAAGCTCAGGCCGTGTACTATATATTATGTATATACATATATGTATACTATATACATTGGACCCCCGGTTAACGAACTTTTTTCATTCCAGTAGTATGTTCAGGTGCCAGTACTGACTGAATTTTTTCCCATAAGGAATATTGTGAAGTAGATTAGTCCATTTCAGACCCCCAAACATACACGTACAAACGCACTTACATAAATACACTTACATAATTGGTCGCATTTGGAGGTGATCGTTAAGCGGGGGTCCACTGTATTATATATGTATACAGTGGTACCTCGGGATATGAACAGCTCAAAACTCGAACAGTTATGTAAGTGTATGTATGTAAGTGTTTTTGTAAGTGTATTTTTAGGGGTCTGAAACAGATTAATCTGATTTACATTATTCCTTATGGGAATAATTTCATTTGGTATCGGCATTGGAACAGCCTTCTGGAACGAAAAAAGTTCATATCCCGAGGTACCACTGTGTGTATTATATTACATATTTTTTTTTTTTACACGTCGGCCGTCTCCCACCAAGGCAAGGTGACCCAACAGGAAAAAAAAAAAAAAACTATCATGATCATTCAACACTTTCACCAGCAGTCATACATAATCACTGCCTTGCAGAGGTGCCCAGATATGACAGTTTAGTCACTCCAAAGCGCCAATATCCCAGACCCCTCCTTTAAAGTGCAGGCATTGTACTTCCCAAGCACATTCATAATTTCACACATTACCAAGGATAATGTGAGAAATCACGAAAGCACTTGGAATTTTACTATTTTTTCAGAGTGGTTGTTCTGCATATTGTGATATCTGTTTACTGTGATCTTATTCCATATATTATAATTTCAATATAGTCACAGATAAATGATCTTAATGCAGAACAAGCCACATAGAGATGGAAATCTTTAGCATTAGATATTTCACACTCACATGCATCATTAGGAGCTATACAGCATTGCAAGACAGTAACAGATAGTGGGAGAAATTTTCTGAGGTAAGGTAGAAGGTGGTATAAACCTTGGTAATAAATACCGACAAGTTGGTTTAGAAAGACACGTAAGCAAACACTATAACATATTTATTAGAAAACGTTTCGGTCCTGGGACCTTGATCAAGGTCCCAGGACCGAAACGTTTTCTAATAAATATGTTATAGTGTTTGCTTACGTGTCTTTCTAAACCAAGGTAGAAGGTATCAATGGTGACCCATGACCCATGGGCTGCCATTGATATCTTGTGCCTTGACATCTAAAGTTTTCCTACATTAACAACGAAAGAAAAAAAAATCCAATAACTTGAATAACAAAAAATAACTCGTGATAAAACACAAAAGCTTTAAAAATAAATCTACAGTAAACAAAAATAGATCAAATTAAACCATACCCCCGGCCGGGATTGAACCCGCGGTCACAGAGTCTCAAAACTCCAGACCGTCGCGTTAGCCACTAGACCAGCTAGCCACAATAAGATTTATCCAACTATGTATATTTCTACACCATAGGAAGGTTAGCACAGGCACCTCTGTGACCACAAATGCAAGTTTTTACAGACGAATCTCCAGCTAGCGTGGCCGTGACGAACTCTAGCTCAAGTCCCTTCACTGCCGTCAACATGACTCAAGAAATCGTAATGACACGATTGCAAATAAACCATACCCTGTATGGTTTATTTGCAATCGTGTCATTACGATTTCTTGAGTCAGTTAGATCAAATTACAATAAAGCAATAACAAATATAATTAAGCCCCCCCAAAATATAAAACTACGAAAAAACTACTCAATTGTTGTTGCAGGGATTTAGTCATAGCTCCTGGCCCTGCCTCTTCATTCGACGCTGCTAGGTCCAGGATCGAAACGTTTTCAAATAAATGTGTCTTAGTGTTTGCTCCCGTGACATACTTGTGTACAGGGCTGAACTAAGGCAAGGGCTTTAGGTGCTGCAGCCCAGGGTCCTTCACCAGCTGGAGGGCCATCAGGTGCTGCAGCCCAGGGTCCTCCACCAGCTGGAGGGCCTCCAGGTGCTGCAGCCCAGGGTCCTCCACCAGCTGGAGGGCCATCAGGTGCTGCAGCCCAGGGTCCTCCACCAGCTGGAGGGCCATCAGGTGCTGCAGCCCAGGGTCCTCCACCAGCTGGAGGGCCATCAGGTGCTGCAGCCCAGGGTCCTCCACCAGCTGGAGGGCCATCAGGTGCTGCAGCCAGGGTCCTCCACCAGCTGGAGGGCCATCAGGTGCTGCAGCCCAGGGTCCTCCACCAGCTGGAGGGCCATCAGGTGCTGCAGCCCAGGGTCCTCCACCAGCTGGAGGGCCATCAGGTGCTGCAGCCCAGCGTCCTCCACCAACTAGGGAGGGCCTTCCAGGTGCCTCCAGCAGCCAGGGGCCTCTGCCAGCTGTAGGACCTCCAGGTGCTGCAGCACAGGGGCCTCCGCCAGCTGTAGGACCTCCAGGTGCTGCAGCACAGGGGCCGTGGTTCCGCCAGCTGTAGGACCTCCAGGTGCTGCAGCACAGGGGCCTCCGCCAGCTGTAGGACCTCCAGGTGCTGCAGCACAGGGGCCTCCGCCAGCTGTAGGACCTCCAGGTGCTGCAGCACGGGGCCTCTGCCAGCTGTAGGACCTCCAGGTGCTGCAGCCCAGGGCCTCCGCCAGCTGTAGGGCCTCCAGGTGCTGCAGCACAGGGGCCTCCGCCAGCTGTAAGACTCCAGGTGCTGCAGCACAGGGGCCTCCGCCAGCTGTAGGACCTCCAGGTGCTGCAGCACAGGGGCCTCCGCCAGCTGTAGGACCTCCAGGTGCTGCAGCCCAGGGGCCTCCGCCAGCTGTAGGGCCTCCAGGTGCTGCAGCCCATGGGCCTCTGCCAGCTGTAGGGCCTTCAGGTGCTGCAGCCCAGGGGCCTCCGCCAGCTGTAGGGCCTCCAGGTGCTGCAGCACAGGGGCCTCCGCCAGCTGTAGGACCTCCAGGTGCTGCAGCCCAGGGGCCTCCGCCAGCTGTAGGGCCTCCAGGTGCTGCAGCAAAGGGGCCTCCAGGTGCTGCAGCACAGGAGCCTCTGCCAGCTGTAGGCCTCCAGGTGCTGCAGCCAAGGGGCCTCCGCCAGCTGTTGGGCCCTCAGGTGCTGCAGCCCACGGCCTCCGCCAGCTGTAGGGCCTCCAGGTGCTGCAGCCCAGGGGCCTCCAGCTGTAGGGCCTCCAGGTGCTGCAGCCCAGGGGCCTCCACCAGCTGTAGGGCCTCCAGGTGCTGCAGCACAGGGGCCTCCAGCTGTAGGGCCTCCAGGTGCTGCAGCCCAGGGGCCTCCACCAGCTGTAGGGCCTCCAGGTGCTGCAGCCCAGGGGCCTCCAGCTGTAGGGCCTCCAGGTGCTGCAGCCCAGGGGCCTCCACCAGCTGTAGGGCCTCCAGGTGCTGCAGCCAGGGGCCTCCACCAGCTGTAGGGCCTCCAGGTGCTGCAGCCCAGGGGCCTCCACCAGCTGTAGGGCCTCCAGGTGCTGCAGCCCAGGGGCCTCCACCAGCTGTAGGGCCTCCAGGTGCTGCAGCCAGGGCCTCCACCAGCTGTAGGGCCTCCAGGTGCTGCAGCCCAGGGTCCTCCACCAGCTGTAGGGCCTCCAGGTGCTGCAGCCCAGGGTCCTCCACCACTGTAGGGCCTCCAGGTGCTGCAGCCAGGGGCCTCCAGCTGTAGGGCCTCAGGTGCTGCAGCCCAGGGGCCTCCAGCTGTAGGCCTCCAGGTGCTGCACCCAGGGCCTCCACTGTAGGGCCTCCAGGTGCTGCAGCCCAGGGGCCTCCACCACTGTAAGGGCCTCCAGGTGCTGCAGCACGGGCCTCCCTGTAGGGCCTCCAGGTGCTGCAGCCCAGGGCCTCCAGCTGTAAGGGCCTCCAGGTGCGCAGCCCAGGGGCCTCCACCAGCTGTAGGGCCTCCAGGTGCTGCAGCACAGGGGCCTCCAGCTGTAGGGCCTCCAGGTGCTGCAGCCCAGGGGCCTCCAGCTGTAGGGCCTCCAGGTGCTGCAGCCCAGGGGCCTCCACCAGCTGTAGGGCCTCCAGAGATTCTGTGAGAAGCATTCACAATGTGTTTCGAAGAAATTACGCAAAGTAAATGTTTGAATTTTAATTGTGGTTAGCCTTGCAAAAATAAATTTAATATTTCTTTAACTTTTTTTTTTTCTTTTGAAAATATCTCTGGGGGGCCTCAGTACCTGTAGCCCAAGGGTCTCACAGTACCTGTAGCCCAAGGGTCTCACAGTACCTGTAGCCCAAGGGCCTCACAGTACCTGTAGCCCAAGGGCCTCACAGTACCTGTAGCCCAAGGACCTCACAGTACCTGTAGCCCAAGGGCCTCACAGTACCTGTAGCCCAAGACCTCACAGTACCTGTAGCCCAAGGCCCACAGTACCTGTAGCCCAAGGGCCTCACAGTACCCTGTAGCCCAAGGGCCTCACAGTACCTGTAGCCCAAGGCCTCACAGTACCTGTAGCCCCAGGGCCTCACAGTACCTGTAGCCCAAGGACCTCACAGTACCTGTAGCCCAAGGGCCTCACAGTACCTGTAGCCCAAGGGCCTCACAGTACCTGTAGCCCAAGGGCCTCACAGTACCTGTAGCCCAAGGGCCTCACAGTACCTGTAGCCCAAGGGCCTCACAGTACCTGTAGCCCAAGGGCCTCAGTACCTGTAGCCCAAGGGCCTCACAGTACCTGTAGCCCAAGGGCCTCACAGTACCTGTAGCCCAAGGGCCTCACAGTACCTGTAGCCCAAGGGCCTCACAGTACCTGTAGCCCAAGGGCCTCACAGTACCTGTAGCCCAAGGGCCTCACAGTACCTGTAGCCCAAGAGCCTCACAGTACCTGTAGCCCAAGGACCTCACAGTACCTGTAGCCCAGGGGCTTCACAGTACCTGTAGCCCAGGGGCCTCAGTACCTGTAGCCCAGGGGCTTCACAGTACCTGTAGCCCAGGGGCTTCACAGTACCTGTAGCCCAGGGGCCTCACAGTACCTGTAGTCCAAAGGCCTCACGGTACCTGTAGTCCAAAGGCCTCACAGTACCTGTAGTCCAGGGACTTCACAGTACCTGTAGTCCAGGGGCTTCACAGTACCTGTAGTCCAGGGGCTTCACAGTACCTGTAGCCCTGGAGCTTCTCACAGTACCTGTAGCCCAGGGGCCTCACAGTACCTGTAGTCCAAAGGCCTCACAGTACCTGTAGTCCAAAGGCCTCACAGTACCTGTAGTCCAGGGGCTTCACAGTACCTGTAGCCCAGGGGCCTCACAGTACCTGTAGTCCAAAGGCCTCACAGTGCCTCTGGTCCAAAGACCTCACAGTACCTGTAGTCCAAAGGCCTCACAGTACCTGTAGTCCAAAGGCCTCACAGTACCTGTAGTCCAAAGGCCTCACAGTACCTGTAGTCCAGGGGCTTCACAGTACCTATAGCCCTGGAGCTTCTCACAGTACCTGTAGCCCAGGGGTCTCACAGTACCTCTTGTCCAAAGGCCTCACAGTACCTGTAGTCCAAAGGCCTCACAGTACCTGTAGCCCAGGGGCTTCACAGTACCTATAGCCCTGGAGCTTCTCACAGTACCTGTAGCCCAGGGTCTCACAGTACCTCTTGTCCAAAGGCCTCACAGTACCTGTAGTCCAAAGGCCTCACAGTACCTGTAGCCCAGGGGCTTCACAGTACCTATAGCCCTGGAGCTTCTCACAGTACCTGTAGCCCAGGGGCTTCACAGTACCTGTAATCCAGGGGCTTCACAGTACCTGTAGTCCAGGGGCTTCACAGTACCTGTAATCCAGGGGCTTCACACTACCTGTAGCCCTGGAGCTGTTCACAGTACCTGTAGCCCAGGGGCTTCACAGTACCTGGAGCTTCTCACAGTACCTGTAGCCCAGGGGCTTCACAGTACCTATAGCCCTGGAGCTTCTCAAAGTACCTGTAGCCCAGGGGCCTCACAGTACCTGTAGCCCTGGAGCTTCTCACAGTACCTGTAGTCCAGGGGCTTCACAGTACCTATAGCCCTGGAGCTTCTCACAGTACCTGTAGCCCAGGGGCTTCACAGTACCTATAGCCCTGGAGCTTCTCACAGTACCTGTAGCCCTGGAGCTTCTCACAGTACCTGTGGCATAGGGACTTCACAGTACCTGTAGCCCTGGAGCTTCTCAGTACCTGTAGCCCAGGGGCTTCACAGTACCTGTAGCCCTGGAGCTTCTCACAGTACCTGTAGCCCAGGGGCTTCACAGTACCTATAGCCCTGGAGCTTCTCATAGTACCTGTAGCCCACGGGCCTCACAGTACCTGTAGCCCTGGAGCGTCTCACAGTACCTGTAGCCCAGGGGCTTCACAGTACCTGTAGTCCTGGAGCTTCTCACAGTACCTGTAGCCCAGGGGCTTCACAGTACCTGTAGCCCTGGAGCTTCTCACAGTACCTATAGTTCTGGAGCTTCTCACAGTACCTGTAGCCCAGGGGCCTCACAGTACCTGTAGCCTTGGAGCTTCTCACAGTACCTGTAGCCCAGGGGCCTCACAGTACCTATAGTCCTGGAGCTTCTCACATTACCTGTAGCCCAGGGGCTTCACACTACCTGTAGCCCTGGAGCTTCTCACAGTACCTGTAGCCCTGGAGCTTCTCACAGTATCTGTAGCCCTGGAGCTTCTCACAGTACCTATAGCCCTGGAGCTTCTCACAGTACCTGTAGCCCAGGGGCTTCACAGTACCTGTAGCCCTGGAGCTTCTCAGTACCTATAGCCCTGGAGCTTCTCATAGTACCTGTAGCCCTGGAGCTTCTCATAGTACCTGTAGCCCAGGGGCTTCACAGTACCTGTAGCCCTGGAGCTTCTCACAGTACCTGTAGCCCAGGGGCCTCACAGTACCTGTAGTCATGGAGCTTCTCACAGTACCTGTAGCCCAGGGGCCTCACAGTACCTGTAGCCCTGGAGCTTCTCACAGTACCTGTAGCCCAGGGGCCTCACAGTACCTGTAGCCCTGGAGCTTCTCACAGTACCTGTAGCCCTGGAGCTTCTCACAGTACCTGTAGCCCAGGGGCTTCACACTACCTGTAGCCCTGGAGCTTCTCACAGTACCTGTAGCCCAGGGGCTTCACAGTACCTATACCCCTGGAGCTTCTCACAGTACCTGTAGCCCAGGGGCTTCACAGTACCTGGAGCTTCTCACAGTACCTGTAGCCCAGGGGCTTCACAGTACCTGTAGCCCTGGAGCTTCTCAGTACCTGTAGCCCAGGGGCTTCACAGTACCTATAGCCCTGGAGCTTCTCACAGTACCCGTAGCCCAGGGGCCTCACAGTACCTGTAGTCCTGGAGCTTCTCAGTACCTGTAGCCCAGGGGCTTCACAGTACCTGTAGCCCTGGAGCTTCTCACAGTACCTGTAGCCGAGGGGCTTCACAGTACCTGTAGTCCTGGAGCTTCTCACAGTACCTGTAGCCCTGGAGCTTCTCACAGTACCTGTAGCCCAGGGGCTTCACAGTACCTGTAGACATGGAGCTTCTCACAGTACCTGTAACCCAGGGGCTTCACAGTACCTGCGGTCCTGGAGCTTCTCACAGTACCTGTAGCCCAGGGGCCTCACAGTACCTGTAGTTCTGGAGCTTCTCACAGTACCTGTAGCCCAGGGGCTTCACAGTACCTGTAGTCTTGGAGCTTCTCACAGTACCTGTAGCCCAGGGGCTTCACAGTACCTGTAGCCCTGGAGCTTCTCACAGTACCTGTAGCCCAGGGGCCTCACAGTACCTGTAGCCCAGGGGCCTCACAGTACCTGTAGCCCTGGAGCTTCTCACAGTACCTGTAGCCCAGGGGCCTCACAGTACCTGTAGTCCTGGAGCTTCTCACAGTACCTGTAGCCCAGGGGCCTCACAGTACCTGTAGCGCTGGAGCTTCTCACAGTACCTGTAAGATAAGATAAGATTTCGTTCGGATTTTTAACCCCGGAGGGTTAGCCACCCAGGATAACCCAAGAAAGTCAGTGCGTCATCGAGGACTGTCTAACTTATTTCCATTGTGGTCCTTAATCTTGTCCCCCAGGATGCGACCCACACCAGTCGACTAACACCCAGGTACCTATTTGCTGCTAGGTGAACAGGACAACAGGTGTAAGGAAACGTGTCGAAATGTTTCCACCCGCCGGGAATCGAACCCGGGCCCTCCGTGTGTGAAGCGGGAGCTTTAGCCACTAGGCCCAGGGGCCTCACAGTACCTGTAGTCCTGGAGCTTCTCACAGTACCTGTAGCCCAGGGGCCTCACAGTACCTGTAGCGCTGGAGCTTCTCACAGTACCTGTAGCCCAGGGGCCTCACAGTACCTGTTGCCCTGGAGCTTCTCAGTACCTGTAGCCCAGGGGCCTCACAGTACCTGTAGCCCAGGGGCTTCACAGTACCTGCGGCCCTGGAGCTTCTCACAGTACCTGTAGCCCAGGGGCCTCACAGTACCTGTAGTCCTGGAGCTTCTCACAGTACCTGTAGCCCAGGGGCTTCACAGTACCTGTAGTCTTGGAGCTTCTCACAGTACCTGTAGCCCAGGGGCCTCACAGTATCTGTAGCCCAGGGGCCTCACAGTACCTGTAGCACTGGAGCTTCTCACAATACCTGTAGCCCAGGGGCCTCACAGTACCTGTAGCCCTGGAGCTTCTCAGTACATGTAGCCCAGGGGCCTCACAGTACCTGTAGCCCAGGGGCCTCACAGTACCTGTAGCGCTGGAGCTTCTCACAGTACCTGTAGCCCAGGGGCCTGACAGTACCTGTAGCCCAGGGGCCTGACAGTACCTGTAGCCCAGGGGCCTGACAGGTACCTGTAGCCCAGGGGCCTGACAGTACCTGTAGCCCAGGGGCCTGACAGGTACCTGTAGCCCAGGGGCCTGACAGGTACTAAGAGGCCCCTGGCTCTGCTTATGTGTACCTTTATACTTATTAGTCACTGAACCATACCCCCGGCCGGGATTGAACCCGCGGTCATAGAGTCTCAAAACTCCAGCCCGTCGGCCGGGGGTATGGTTTATTTGCAATCGTGTCATTACGATTTCTTAAGTCATAGTCACTGAAGAAACATCAGAGTTGGGGTTAGAAAGACAGCACCTTAATGATGATTTTTATTCATTAATTAGCAACTTATGGGACAATGAGAGTTTTAAAAGAAAATAGATCTTTGTTTCATATATTTTTTTACAAGACTAACCATGGTGGGTATACACAAAAGCTACTGTATATATATCTTTCCATACTTACATTAACAGTATTGATACTAGGTTTAAAGACATCTCCTTTAGTTTGTATTATTGGACATTTCAAGGTGATTACGAGAACACAAAATATGACATTAGTAACATTAAGACCCGCACCCTCGCGTCTGTGCACTGGAGAAAGAGGTATCACATAAAGGTACCATTACTAATGTAGGAGTAGGAGCAGGTACACCTGGCTCTGAGGGTACTTAAAGCCTACTCCACTGACTTATCCTCTCCTGGAACAAGGTTGGAGTCAACAGGGACTAGTAGTAATAGTGGGAACTGGAATGTGAGGGGGCAGGAACTAAGTTGTATGGGACTTAGTGTCAGGGGCAGGAACTAGTTGTAGTGGTGATAAGACACACACAGGAGATCATTATCAGTACAAGATTTCACTACACAAGGCTTAATAAAGCAACATGAAGGGAAAAGGTTGTGTTATTGATGGATATTTGCTGTGTGTGTCTTACCACTTGTCGGCTAAGCCACATTTCAACTAGCTGTAGCGGGAACTATAACGTAAGGACCAGGAACTAGAGTAGTTGTAGAGTAGGAACTGGAATTAGAATAAGTGTAGTGGGTACTGGAATTAAGAGTAGTTGTAGTGGGAACTGGAATGTGTAGAGTAGGAACAAGTAGTGGGAACTGGAATGTGAGGAGCAGGAACCAGTTGTAGTGGGAACTGGAATGTGAGGAGCAGGAACAAGTTGTAGTGGGAACTGGAATGTGAGGAGCAGGAACAAGTTGTAGTGGGAACTGGAATGTGAGGAGCAGGAACAAGTTGTAGTGGGAACTGGAATGTGAGGAGCAGGAACAAGTTGTAGTGGGAACTGGAATGGTAGGAACAAGGGTTATATAGTTGAAGGGTTATATACTTTATGTATTGGTTAGTCATGGTTGCTAGGCTAGTACAAGCAACAGAGGAAAAGAAGGAAGGGGTAAAGGAGCGTGGAGGGAGAGAGAGGAGAAAGGAGGATGAAAGTAGGGCAGAAACACGACGAAAAACTTCATATTTATTGACAAGAGAATATAAAAAAAAAACTATAATTAAGCATTCGAGGAACAGGAATTAACGAGAACAGGAAGTGATAAAACTGAGACTAAAAGAGAGAGAGATGTATACAAGGAAACATAATGGAGGAAGAGAGGAAAAAATGAGAAGTGAAAAGTGTGCCAGATGTTCATCAACACGAACAAAGACTAAGACCCAAATATGCAAAAAAGTCTTACATAAAGATTTAAGTCGATAAGATGAGAGACCATGGATAGGGAGGAAGGATAATAAAGGCTAGAGACTGAAGATGAAGTGAGAGTGAAGATGCAGTGAAATGTGATAAAAGGTGATGTAGGCTACAAGTGGAATGGTGAGAGTAAACGGAAGATATATGTAGGAGATGGAAGAGTGTAAATGGGGTAGATAGGAAGAGAGTGAGTGAACATGAAAATTATTATAGATTGAGAAACAATTTAAAAAAAAAATTCTATGTATCATATTTAAAATATGAAAGTTCTTCCTTGTGAGTGTTCAACAACAAAAAATAAAAGACTTTAAATGTCAGTGAATGATAATTAAAATATAGAAATAATGGAATAAGCATAAAAAATGTATCTAATGTGTGTGTGTGTGTGTGTGTGTGTGTGTGTGTGTGTGTACGTGTGTGTGTGTACACTTATTGGATAGCGAACTTGAGAGGATTGAACACTGCATACAGTATATTTCTCTGAGATAACTTCACTACATCCTTCTTGGGTATAACAGTGAAGGTTCAGTAAAAGTCTGTCTCATTGAACGACCTGCCATCTCTTCTGTCTCTAGTCTGATTCTATCTTACCTCTTAGCTTGTCTCTTTTATCTCCTAGTCTGCTTTTCTTCTATATTTTCTGTCATCTAGTCTCCTTGTTTTCTAGCTTCTCACGGAGACATAAAATCTGGATCAGAGTATAAAATAAATCCCAACCACATAATAGAACGAAAAACTAACGTGAAGGACATAGGAGTGACAGTGTCAGAGGATCTCTCTTTTAAACATTACGACATTGTCTCAATCACATCTGCTAGGAAAACAATAGGATGAATAATGAAACCCTTCAGTTTTCTGTATTTATCATCTTGAAGACCAGGGTAAATAAATGTCTTTAATAAACAAAAGAGCATGCAAGCAAACCAAAGAGAAAACATGCACTGAGGGAAGGAAGGAAATAGAGGAAGACCTAAGGAAATAAAACCCCAAGCAAACAAGCGATGACCCAGAGAAGGCACCACTGATGATCACTTAAGTGCCTTGCTCCTAAGGCTCAGTTCAATCATCCATATTTTCCACTCTTTTTACACCTCCATTCCTAGCCTTTCAACTGTGTGTGTGTCAGTCCATCTGTCTGTATTGACTGATTTGTTTGCTGATGTTAAAACTCAGCTCTTGGCCCTACCTCTTCAAATAAAGTAATTGGCATATACAGGTGCTTCTCCTGGACCCTATCATATCTAGTCTTGAAACTGTGTATTGCATTTGCCTCCACTAGCTGCCTCATTCAGGCTATTGCATTCACTTACTTAACCTTGAGACTGAGCAAATAACATCTCTGGCTTATTTGTATTTAAGCTTCCCTTCAGGCAAGGTTGCATGATGCTACCCTTTCCCCCAGGCGCTGTGTGACTTACAGGTTTAGCGATCCTCCCATGACTAGAAATAATGTTTTTTAGTTTTCACTTATGTCTTCTTGCCTCCCATGTGGAAGTATGTCCCTGTCTGCTCTATTGAAATGTCTGTGTAACTATGCCATTATGATGTCTCCTTTTGTACTTCAATGTTGTCAGATTGTTTCAGATTTAATTTATTAAGCTTGTGCTTAGTTTTGGTAATAATAATAATAATAATAATAATAATAATAATAATAATAATAATAATAATAATAGTAAAGCCTCTCATCATAGCTCGACCCTGTCAGTTCTAGAGCCAGCCAAGTTCCAAACCTTTCAACTTTCTTTTGTGTAGGCTAGGATCTGAAAAGTGTACTGCTAATGATATTGAAGATAAGAGTCACACATTGCAGAAAGAAGTCAGGGTGACTACTAGTCACTTCTTGTAGAGCTTTATCATGTCAATGACTTGATAATGCTGAACCCAGGGCGAGACATGTAAAAAAAATTTTTCATCATGTCTTTTGATCGACACTGTACATGACATAATGACGTGTACAGTGTCGTGTGTATTGAGAGCCCTGAGGAACGTAGCATACTGCTAAGTTCCAGTCCTGAAGCCCTCTTTTCACCCATCATAATCCAGACATAGTGATTTTAGTGATTGCAATCTTGGGTTGTAAAGCAACAATTGTTGGGTAAATGGCTGGAGAAGCCTTGCAGAAGTCTGTGTAAAAATATGCTATTGAGTAATAAAACTAGTTAAATTTAGACACTCGTTAGATATGTGCGGCTCCGCTAAATTACAATAACTTTAGTTTTGATGTATAATGAAAAAAAAGTAAATCATATTAATTCACAAAAGTATATATATACAGTACCTCTGAATGTCTAAATTATTATCATTATTATTATTATTATTATTATTATTAGATTAGGCAGTACGAAGCTGTATTACATAAATTTTAACAAAAGCATTTTGTTCATATAATTTTTATACCATGTATATTCCTGTGTAAAGATTTATCAATCTAAAAAATTAAATGAACAAAAAATGTGTTTTTAAGAAAATTTTGCAGTTATACCTTAAAGATTAATAATGGTAGGCATAATGTTTGTCAGGAACAGGACAAGCGTTTCCTGATGTGGGTCTTCGTCATATGAACTTCCACTGGTTTACTAGTCTACCTCTTTAAAATTCATGGTTATGATTATACCCAAAATATTCTCAGAGAATGAGCCGGGAGGTGTAACTTTTGTATTTATACCTTAAAGATCAAGAATAAGGCGAGGTATAACTATTGTATTCATATTTTGACTGAGAATGAGGCTGGTTATAACTTTTTTAAATATTATCATAACATGGCATCCTTGCCTCCCTCACTCAGACTTAACCCCAAGAGGAATTTGTGCACATTCAAATTCAGATCTTTGTAAGAAAAAAAGGAAAAAAAAAGCACTAAGAAAAAAAAATTGAACAGGATTACTTTCCTTACATGTAATTTTGTCAAAAAATTATTTTAAATACTCAAGTTAGAAGGGAAAGATCTTTTCATGTTCCAGGATATTGGAGAAGGGGTTAGGGAAAGAAAGTAAGGACCCAAGGATAAGGCTAAGGGAAATGATGGAATGGTGTAGGGAAAGGAGAGGGATAAGGAACTAGGGAAAGAGAAGGAAATAGGAGGCTAATATGTTTTAAGGGAACGGGTGGGGGGTAGAAATGGGGTAATCCCTATATGTGTATGAGAAAGAGTTACGAGGATGGAGTTTCCTAACAGAATAAGGGAAAGCCCTGAGGAGTTAATGTTTGGGGAAGGTGCATTGGAGCTATGGAAAGCACCCTTGATAGTGCACGGGAGTTTCTCTGTCTTCTAATAACATGCTCAGTTTTCCACTATAGTCTACCTTGTCCATAATTACTGTTGTATTTGCTTTGTCTGCTTTGTAAGGTGAAGTCTAGGATCTTTCCTGAATTTGTTAATGACTGAACAAATCTTTGAGGACAATTGTGATGCACAGGTCTGAGTAACGCAGAGCTCGGAGCTGTGCAACACAATTATCCTCGAAGATCTGTTATGTCATACCATGAATTAAGGAAAGCTCCTGGACTTCACCTTATGCAAGCAGGCAAAGCAAATGCGATAGTAATTGTGGACAAAGTAGATTATAGTGGAAAACTGAACATATAGGAAGAACTTACGTGCCCCTTAAGAGTGCACGGGAGATGGGTTCAGGGTAGTAAATGTCTCCCCGTGTTTTGGGTATGATAAATACTTCCTGAAATTCGTCTGAAGTCCCTTATATTATCTATTTATTAATCTCAACACAATTACAGGATAGCGCAGAGATCAGGACCCGTAGACGTTATAACATGTGTATAAATAATAAGCACATTGACTTTTAAGGGTTATTAACTCTTTAAATTACCAAAAAAAAGGAGCAGATGTTAAATATTTTGTACTCAGACGATAATCTTGAGTCAAAAGCAAAATTTATTGATCTCTAATTAACATCTAATGAGTTCCACTCGAAGAAGCAAACTTGACTGAAATTTTAAAAAAATGCTCATTTTAATACAGTCATTTGAAAAGATAAAAGATGCATCTAGGTTATGTTAATGCCTGAACACACTACAACACGGTAAAATGTCTGTGGGTCATGACTTTGACACCGTCCCATATATAATCACTGATTATTTAAACATTTGCTATGTTAAAATTGAAATATAAATATTAGTATAATACACAACAATAGGACTCCCAGAGGCAGTACAGAACAGCCTAAAGCAATTCTGTCATTTAGCAGGACTCCCATAGGCATCCTAGAACAGCCTAAAGTTATTGTTTTATTTAGTTGGACTCCTAGCATCAACTTAGAACAACATTCAAGTTATTCGCTTATATAGTAAGACTCACAAAGGAAGCATAGAACAACTGATGCTGTTCTCTCATTTAGTAAGACAGCTGAATGTAACTTCTCGTCAGAAACATGAATAAGTCACAAATTATAATTTCGTAAGAGTTCAGATGGATTTTGACTAAAAAAATGAGGACATATATTGACTGCAACAAATTTTAAAGACTGGCATTTCATGTTGCACATGTTCCTTGGTAAACACACATTGTATCTGAATTATTTGGCAAGATTTCTTCGTGAATATTTTACAGAATTGTGTTTTGCATCGTTGTCGTGTGTATGCTGAGACAGATTGTTAATTTTTTTCGTAAAGCATTGCAAAGCACCATATATTCTTGTAAATCAAAAATTTAAATTAAAACATTAAAAAAGAAATATTTCATAAAGATTTATTTTACAGAATTTTCTTTAGTTCAAATTCTGTTTAGATTTTTTAAAATAATTTCTTCGGCTCACCGTTTCTTAAGTTTGGTGCATATACTGAGCCATTTTGGCGTGAGATTTGCTGCATATATGAGAAGGCAGTAAGAGGCTAATGACGTACCAAAATTGCCTGACATTATTGGACCGCAGAAATATTTAGTCATTGAACAGAATACATAACTTTAAGCATAAAGAAGGCAATTAAATTGAACAAGTATTGTCATTAATCTGGGGATGGCTGTTGTTTCTTCAGGTGATTGGACACCTCTTTCAGTGTTGCATATATTTTTTTTTCACTTTTCAGTTTTAATTATTGTTTTAGGAGTAGTATCGGTGAATGGGAATTTTTTTTTTAAATGTTAACAAGTGGAAAATTGTTAAATTGCATCGTATAATTTAAACATTGGTAGTGTAATTTCGTACTGAGTTGTAATATTTAGGTTGTACTGGGTGTTTCAAAATGGGCCAAATTTCAAAGTAGTTTGCTTTGAAATTGGGTCCATCTTTGTGAAACATACTGTATAAGTCATGTGTTTAATTTTGTATTAGCAAGATTCTGCTTACCTATTACATAATATATGTATAACCCTTATCTGGTAGTTTATTGTCAGACGTATACATCAGGTTTACGTCAGTGTGGTTTTATCATCTTAAAACCCAGGAGGAAAGGGTAATCTAATATTTTTGGTTTAACCATATTATATACGTATGGTTGAGGTATAGGTATACCAAAAAAAATCTTCTTTTCTGATTATTTTTTGATTGTCCAAGTGTCAAGAATAACTGGAAAGTGTAGTGAATGTCAAAATTGCCGTTGGTTGTGACTTAGGCTAAAGTTGCCATGGTTGTGACCTAGGCTAAAGTTGCCATGGTTGTGACCTAGGCTAAAGTTGCCATGGTTGTGACCTAGGCTAAAGTTGCCATGGTTGCTGGACTTACTAGGTCATCAGACAGTGAATTTTAAAGCACCAAATAAAGGAACTTAAGAGCGGTCCACTTTATCAAGTTGAAATTTGTAAAAAAGTGTGAAATGTCTTATTTAACTAGTGTTATATTAAAGCCTCGTCTTACCTGTTCACTAAGCTAAGTATCTAGTATTATCACATTCCCACAAATGGATTAAATGAACCCAGATTAGAGAATCTTATATTGATTAATAATATACCACAACCACCTGACATGTATACCTTTTCACTGGTGTAATGAAAGTTAGATTTCGCATCATATAATTAGTATTAATTTTCATACAGGGTGGACCGGTATGTCAGCGACAAGCCTCGCTGAAGTAACTAAAAGTTGACTGAATGGGCAAGCATGTGACACCCGATTCAGTTAGAAATTCTCACATTTCTCCTGACGAACATAACATACAGTGCACACTATTAGGTTTTATAAGGTTATATGTATTTATATTGTCTTGGAAATCAAATTTAGAATTTTGAATTTGTTGAGGTAGTTGTCAAGTGGTTTAAACAAAAATCCTAAGATTGGTTCACTTGACAGGATAGACACTGTTGTGGTCTCTTGTGATTTAATATTGTAGAATTTAAAGATTTTTCTTAAGTGATTGTACAGACCAACATCTTGAAACAACAAGAATGCTGTTTGGCACTATTGTACTATGTAAATTCAATGTCACAGGAGTTAGCCAGAATTAGTAATTAAGTGATTATGATTAAATATGAAATGACCCATAAATTCGTATGTTTAAATTGATGACCAGATGAAGAAAATGCTATACCTGACAACACGATGGTTCATAATGATATTTATAAATGAAGTTGTATAGCGAGGCTATGGGTTGAGGGAGGGAGGGTTAAGTGAAGAGGAATATTTGGTGAGTTTATTCTATGAGGGAGGGTAGGCTGTGGAGGAGGAGGAGGCAGAGGATCAGGAGGAGAACCAACAAAAGCAACAGCAGAAACAGCAACAACAACAACAACAGCAGGAAAGCAGAGGGAAGAAAGGAAAGGGGGGGAGGGTCGAGGTGAGATTAGAAGGGGTTTGGCATAGTGCTTTACCAAACTTTTTTTAAAATTCCGTTTTCCTCATAAATTTCAATTTGAATGATTGTGATCACCTAGATTTATTCCACTCGCCTTAATTTATTGCACTCAACTAGTGACTGCAGTCGCCTTGAATGCTAATAGCAAGACTGAAAATGTTTTGGTGATACATCACGTTGATATAAATAAATATACGTAACCCAGTCACCAGGGAGAAGGGAATGACAATCTAGAAAGGGTAATGAAAACAATCTAGAATGTAAAGGAAAGAGACAATACAGACAAAATAACAAATCTAGAGAGAATGAAGATAGTCTTGGGAAACGGTCATTCTAGAAAATAAGTTGAACGCAATCTAGAAAATAAACGATGATTTAGAAATGACCAGTTGGAGTGGGTGTTTGACTGGTCAAGAGTGCTGACAAGTATGGTAAAGAGAGAGCCAGTCTTCATCCTGGCGATTTTGCAATC
>NC_069452.1:5877199-5909509 GCF_026875155.1 Cherax quadricarinatus
ACACACACACACACACACACACACACACACACACACACAACACACACACACACACACACACACACACACACACACACACACACACACACAGTATGTGCGAAACAACCACTGAGGGGAATAGAATGATAGCTCTAGGCCTTTCATGTTGCAGTCAACACATCATCAGGAGCTTGCAGAGTCACTCCAATGAATGCATCCACTGGGATCGTAGCTGCTCGGACATCCTCCTCTTTTCTGCAACTTTGCAAGCTCTTGGTGATGTGTTGATTGCAACATGAAAGGCCTAGAGCTATCACTCTACTCCCCCCGTGGTTGTTTTGCATCCCATATCGCTTGGTTTGTGATATTTGCATATAATATATATATATATATATATATATATAATATATATATAATTATATATATATATATATATATATATATATTGCATGTATTACTGAATAGGTAAAATTGGCCAGTTAGCAAGAACTTGTTTAAAATTAACCCCTTCAAAAATTTTCTCTTGTACATTTAAAGATATATTTTTTTCATTGGTGTTAATGTAAAAATTAATAATTTTGTACCAAAAGAACCTTAGAAAACTTACCTAACCTTATTATAACAAGCTCAAATTAATTTTGCCTAATCCAACTAAATATAATAAGTTTACAATAATTTAATAATAAACAAACACAATCAAATATATTTTTTTCGTTAGGTTCAGAATGATTTTTGCAAAATTAGTGCATACACAAATTTTCACTTGCCTTATTCAGCAAGAAGAGCGTTGCTATTTATGCCAAAATCACAAGTTTTTACGTATGCAGCATGACATACATAATAATATATATATAATATATATATATATATATATATATATATATATATATATATATATATATATATATATATATATATATATATATATATATATATATATAGTTTATAACAATTGAGTAATTTTTGAGATTTCATGAAATTTAAGTGGTTAGAATAAAAATGGAAGGTAAAAAAGTAGAAGATAGATAGGAAAAGGGCAAAGAAAGGGGGGAAATAGAGGTTGTAGAGAAATGGAAATATACAAAACAGTAAAGGAAATATTCATAGAGTTACTGAGAAGTACAGGAGTGACACTTGTAACAGGGGATGGAAGTAGGGAAGGGTGATGCAGGAGGAAGAGGCGAGTGGAAGGGATAGAAATGAAGGATGAGAGGGTGAGGGAGAGGAGCGTTGTAAAGGAAAACAAACCAAGGAATAACACTGGTTTAAGCTTAATTATATATTCTTGGGTTTTAAAGCTGAATTTGCAGACTTAAACTCTCGTAAAACTTTGAAGAAAATGAATTTAACAAGTTTCATAGATGTTAAATACAGTAATGTTAATATTTCAGACTATGTATATTCTCCAGACTAAAATACAAATTAACACATTCTTAAATGATTTTAATTTCTCTTCTCCATCTCTGAACACATTGGCATTAAAATCTGAATTAGGAAAGTGAGGAACCAACGTTGCTAATTCAGTTTAGCCATTTTCTTAAAAAGTAAAAATTAAAAAAAATCGTAAAATTTCAGTGGTAAACTTCGGTAATTTTTTTAGCTCGATTATTTGTTTTGAAATTTCATAATGTTTCACTGAGTTAATACTTAACAACTCACTCATATTTGTTGAGTTCCTTGAGAATTAAGATTTGAGGTCCCGTGAATTAAGATTTGAGGTCCCGTGTGAAACATTTTTAAAAGTGAATTATAATTGCAGTTATATATAAAAAAAGCGAGTATGCAATGACTTTCCAGTTAACTTTGGGTTAACACAATCTTGCCACCTATCTATTAGTCCACACGAAGAACCCAAATTTAAATATGTACTTAAATTAATTAAAAATTACATAAGAGCATTTAATTTTAGCCTCTAGAAAAATACTCAGATGAAAAGTATGTAATAAACCCTTAAACTGTCATCGACACCATGCCCATCCCTTCTAGGGTAGGGTAGGTGCCTGAGTCCGAGCCTTTAGCTCATAAGACTGTCATTCCCATTAGCCCCCTTGGGGCGGGGATGGCAGACCAGAGAGGCCTAGCTTGTGGCTAGGCCTGGGGACAGTTGGTCCCAAAGATGAAGGAGGTACTTGTGTCTCCTCCCATGGGAGACTTAGGTCTCAGACACTCCCTAAAGAGGGAGCCAAGGCTGGGCCACCACTTGGAAAAGGCCCGGGCCGGGAGAATACCGGCTAATATTTAATAATAATAATAACTTAAACTGTCATCGACACCATGCCCATGCCTTCTAGGGTAGGGTAGGTGCCTGAGTCCGAGCCTTTAGCTCATAAGACTGTCATTCCCATTAGCCCCCTTGGGGCGGGGATGGCAGACCAGAGAGGCCTAGCTTGTGGCTAGGCCTGGGGACAGTTGGTCCCAAAGATGAGGAGGTACTTGTGTCTCCTCCCATGGGAGACTTAGGTCTCAGACACTCCCTAAAGAGGGAGCCAAGGCCGGGCCACCACTTGGAAAAGGCCCGGGCCGGGAGAATACCGGCTAATATTTAATAATAATAATAACTTAAACTGTCATGACACCATGCCCTGCCTTCTAGGGTTTGGGTAGGTGCCCGAGTCCGAGCCTTTAGCTCATAAGACTGTCATTCCCATTAGCCCCTTGGGGCGGGGATGGCAGACCAGAGAGGCCTAGCTTGTGGCTAGGCCTGGGGACAGTTGGTCCCAAAAATGAGGAGGTACTTGTGTCTCCTCCCATGGGAGACTTAGGTCTCAGACACTCCCTAAAGAGGGAGCCAAGGCCGGGCCACCACTTGGGAAAGGCCCGGGCCGGGAGAATACCGGCTAATATTTAATAATAATAATAACTTAAACTGTCATCGACACCATGCCCATGCCTTCTAGGGTAGGGTAGGTGCCTGAGTCCGAGCCTTTAGCTCATAAGACTGTCATTCCCATTTGCCCCCTTGGGGCGGGGATGGCAGACCAGAGAGGCCTAGCTTGTGGCTAGGCCTGGGGACAGTTGGTCCCAAAGATGAGGAGGTACTTGTGCCTCCTCCCATGGGAGACTTAGGTCTCAGACACTCCCTAAAGAGGGAGCCAAGGCCGGGCCACCACTTGGAAAAGGCCCGGGCCGGGAGAATACCGGCTAATCTTTAACTAACTAACCTTAAACTGTCCAAACGTAGATCAACGTTTTTTTCAACATTTTAAAGTATGTAAAAAAAACGGATTTTCTTGTTTTTTGTTTTTTTACATTTGAAAACGTGTAAAAAACTGATATACATTTTTTTTTGTTTGAAAATGTAAAAAAAAAAACGTAATCTACTTTTGGAGCACTACTCATGTGAACATAAATCTGTTTGGACAGTTTAAGGGTTAAATGATTAATCGAGGAAATACGTCTGTCATAGCTCGGGTGATCATCTCCCGGCTGGCTACGTACATATGTTTCGACCCACCACGACAAATTGGAACTTAAAATGGTATATTTTTCATGTTGGAATCTTTTTCCTGAATAGTTTCTCTTCCCATATATTGTTCACCAGTGACGTGATACCAGGCAGATCATAGGGTCATTTATATTTTATTCTTCGTGGCTTGTGCCTTTATCTTGACTAATAATAATGTATAATAACCAGGACAGGTGTCCCTTAGTCTTGCTATGAGTACATTTATTGTAATATATTTCAGCGACAGTACTGATGACTTGCATAGCGAAATTTACTATTTTCTTTAGTATAAACTAATGTCCTCTGAAACTGAGGTTCGAGTCCTTACCACTCGTCTCACTGGATGACTAGTATGGCTTTAGCGATTCTTATAAATAAAACTATTATCTACCAATCCAGAATAGAACACAGTCTTAAGTAGATGTTTCACTGTTTAGAGGGAGAGATAGAGGAAATAGGAACATGGAGTTGAGAGGGGGAAAAGAGAAGGTTGGGAGAACAGGCAGTTGAGAGGGGAAATAGAGGTAGAAAATGAAAATAGAAATGGTAGAAGGGGAGAAAACACAAATGTTAGAGAGGGGGAAATTAAAAATGGCCAAAATACTCAGAGAGGCGCCACGTGTAATGGGGGAGGGGAAGAGAGAGAGGGGTAGAAGGGGAGGAAAGGTTAGAAGGGGTAAATGGAGGGGAATGAATAGAAGGGAGGGGTAGGCAGGGAGGGAAGGACATGAGATATAAGGAGGATTAAGGGATAGGGATTTTTAAGGGAAGATAAGGATTTTACAGGGATGGATAGGAAGTGGATGGGAGGGAACTAAAGAAACGATAAGGTAAAATAAAAACGTAAGTACTAGTTCGCTGAACTAATCCTTAACGAATGGTGGTAGTGGAAGGGGGGGGGGTAGTTTGGCAGAGCCATTAATGATGGGAGATGGGAGGGGGGTGTAGGGGATTGGGGTGGTTTTGATAGTGGGGGTTGTGGTGGTGGAGGTGGTAGGGTTGTTAGGTGAAGAATATCAGACGGTATTAATGTACGTCGTTGTGTGTGGGGGGGGGGGGGTGAGGTAGAGGTGGGTGTAGCTTGAAAGGTGGGTGTTGGTAGGTGTAAGTGGGATGTGTGTAATGTTGTTCCAGCATCTTTCCGTCCACTTAAAGATGAAGTGTAAGGAGCGTAATACAAGAACTCCTTGTCCTTTCATGTATGGGAGGGGCGACACAAGTGGCAGAGCCGTAGCCTTAAGTGGACCAGCAGACGCATGGAACTTTGTAAGTGAACTGTAGAGGAGTAATTGTAAGTGGACTATTTCTCATCATTTTCATTGTATTTGTCCCCATTATTCCACTTTAGTGGTAATTGTGTATTTCCCATACACTTGTGTGTATATTCCCTTGTATATTTGTATGGTGTATTACGTGGTATACAATTTCCCTGACGTATTAAGTGGAGTATAAGTGGTCTATCGGGAGGTGAAAAGGGTTTTGAAAAGATAGGTGAGGGCGTGGGCAAGTGTGGGCGTGACTGGCCGTGGGTGTGAGCGGCTGCGGGGGTATGCAAGTGGGTGGCCTTGGTTGGGGGCGTGGGTGGGTTGTGGGCGTGGGTAGGGTGTGGGCGTGATGCGACAACAAACACACAGGGGGTAGTTAACCCCCCGTGTGCTGGATACAAAAAGCGTATGACCCCAGTGGGCCAGGCCCATGCCCGTGCCTGAAAGCTGGGGGGGCCCCCCATCAACCACCGGGCTCATGCTCGGTGCTTTTGGAGGGGGGCCCATCGGGCTGGGCCGGCTCTCTACAGTACCGCGGGACCGGGCCGCGAGGCGGGGGCCCATCGGGCCCCTAGCCTAGCGAGCCGAATTGCCGCTAAGAGGGACTCTACATACACGGACCGCATGCGGGAGCCGTCAGGACCGTGTGAGAAGGGGCCCTCTGTGGATTCCATGTCGCGGGCGACATGGCAAAGTATTAACACACAGGCATGGTGTTTTAAGAATACTTTTTAGTGTACTTTAATTAATACTAAAATATCGTTAAATGGAAAACAAAAACACCAACCACATATACTGCTGGACCCAGCGACCGTCCTTGGGGTGGTGGGGGTGGTGGGAGAGGCTGGGGTGGGGCTGGGGGAGTGGGGAAGAGGGGCAGACATCTCCCCCTTACTCCCTCACCCAGGTGAGCACACTTGAAGTCACCTAAATTATTGCCGAGGGGTGTGTCACCTGCCCCCACCATCTCACCGTTGACACACACACACACATACACAGGAGGATCCATGCATGGCTTTAAGAAGAGGTATGATAAAGCTCATGGAGCAGGAAGTGTGACCTAGTAGCGACCAGTGAAGAGGCGGGGCCAGGAGCTGTGACTCTACCCCTGCAACCACAACTAGGTGAGTACACACACACACACACACACACACGACCTCCGGCAGGTGGTTAGTAGCCTCTGGCATGAAAGCGAAATAGGTGAGTGGCCTTTGCATCCAGCTGGTTACAGGTGGTTGGCAGCCTCTTCATTGAGGTGAATCCGGTGGATGGCTTCTTGTCAGCTAGTTGCAGGTAGCTGGTAGCTTCTTCCATCAGGTGACACAGGTGGTTCTGACATCTGCGTCAGGTGGTGTTAAACGGGTGGTTCTGGCAGCCTTTTTCATCAGGTGGTTCTCACAGCCTTTTTTCAACAGGTGAAACAGATGGTTGACCTCAGTATCAGGTGGTTGGCCTCAGTATCAGGAGGTTGACCTCAGTATTAGGTGGTTGACCTCAGTATCAGGTGATTATACAATCTTTTCCATTAGGTTGTTTTTCTTTGGATCAGGTGAAAAAGGTGGCCAACCATTCTGGTTCAGCAGATGTTGATATTGTTATAAGTAGTTCTTTGTAGTGACTTCAATATTCACATTATTGTGAAAGACTTTGTTTTGTGTAGGGACAAGTGTATTGGGTTGTGGGTGGTAGTCACCCCATATCCATCCTGTGGGTGGTAGTCACCCCATATCCATCCTGTGGGTGGTAGTCACCCCATATCCATCCTGTGGGTGGTAAGTCACCCCATATCCATCCTGTGGGTGGTAGTCACCCCATATCCATCCTGTGGGTGGTAGTCTCCCCATATTCATCCTGTGGGTGGTAGTCACTCATATCCATGCTGTGGGTGGTAGTCACCCCATATCCATCCTGTGGGTGGTAGTCTCCCCATATTCATCCTGTGGGTGGTAGTCACCTCATATCCATCCTGTGGGTGGTAGACACCCCATATCCATCCCGTGGGTGGTAGTCACCCCATATCCATCCCGTGGGCGGTAGTCACCCCATATCCATCCCGTGGGCGGTAGTCACCCCATATCCATCCTGTGGGTGGTAGTCACCCCATACCCTTCCCGTGGGTGGTAGCCACCCTATACCCATTCTGTAGGCTGGGTATAAAAGCTTAGATGCAGATAATAGGCTCGTGGACAGGACCCCCATTAACTCTGAATTGACCCCATTCTTTTCCTCCTAAATTTTTTACAGTCACACCCTTATAGGTAGGGGGAGGGTTCTATTTTGTCCAAGCCACATATTTGAAGAAACTCTAGTTTGAATAGCATTAAAAAAAACGTGGAAAATGCTACTATACCGTAGACAAAAGTATTTAATTTTTAAGAGAGACTCGTGTTATAAATTTTGTAGTCTGAATTATATTGGTTTGAAAGTGTATTATTTTTGAAGTATGTTAACCTGACGGTGTCGTTTGATTTTTGAATGGGCCTCTCTTTTTTTTTTTCATTCATTCATTTTTTGTTAACGTAGTTTCCGATAAGTGTAAAGTGTCTGGAGCTCCACTTAAGAAGCAGGTGTATTTATTCTTATATGTATGGAGACGTGAATGTTCTTACAGATATTAAATATCCGTATGTTGGTTATGTTTTACGCAACATGTTATTAAAACTCATAGGCTTTAATTATGGTTCGTTATAGGCATCGGTATGCAAAAGTGTAATAGGCTTTTAACAATTTCTATACGGTTAAGATGTGTTTGTTTTCAATAAATTCAAGATTGAATTTGAAGTGGAATACTTAATTACATAAGAACATAAGAACGAAGGAACACTGCAGAAGGCCTACTGGCCCATGCGAGGCAGGTAATTGTAATTGTTATTTAAATATATCTTTCAGGGCTTACAGTTTTGACATCATTACGGTTGTAAAATATTTTTGTAATTGTTGATGGCTTCAACAGGTACCAGTCCAGTTCCTATCAGGTACCAGTCCAGTTCCTGTCAGGTACCAGTCCAGTTCCTGTCAGGTACCAGTCCAGTTCCTGTCAGGTACCAGTCCAGTTCCTGTCAGGTACCAGTCCAGTTCCTATCAGGTACCAGTCCAGTTCCTATCAGGTACCAGTCCAGTTCCTGTCAGGTACCAGTCCAGTTCCTGTCAGGTACCAGTCCAGTTCCTATCAGGTACTAGTCCAGTTCCTGTCAGGTACCAGTCCAGTTCCTGTCAGGTACCAGTCCAGTTCCTATCAGGTACCAGTCCAGTTCCTGTCAGGTACCAGTCCAGTTCCTGTCAGGTACCAGTCCAGTTCCTGTCAGGTACCAGTCCAGTTCCTGTCAGGTACCAGTCCAGTTCTTATCCGGTACCAGTCCACATACAACGTGCACATCTCAAGAACAATCAAGACCCTGATGAACGGTCAGGTGGATAATATAAACAGCTTTATATCTGTCTATACCTGTGTATTTTCTTCACTGTCGCCAGTAGGTTGCTGTATACAGTCAGCACGCTGTCAGTACTCTTGAATTCCTTGGGCTAATACACACTGGACCAAGAGCTGAGTCTCGATCCCTGCAACTACAAAGGAGTACACACACTGTCAAACAGCTGGACTCTTGGTGAGGCTTTAGAACCTTCCAGCTGGCCAAGTAGCACAGCTACAAGCGTTTCGTGCGCATCCCAGTCTCTTGTTAGTGTAGTAAATAGCAGCATTCACTTGCCGAGTTCTAGGTTGCTCGGAGGTAGGTGGCTGGCGGCTCGGGTTTTGTGGAAAAAAAATAACAGCCTCGTAAAAGTTCCTAAATTCGACCCTCCAGTCCGCTACCTCTGGAATTACTAGGCCTCCGCATTGTTCCTCATAAGAGCTTCCGGTCCTCCACGTTTAGAATTACTTGGCTTTTGTGCTCTACCTCAAGATTTTTCCAGCCCTCCACATCTGGAATTACTAGGCTTCCACATTGTACCTCACGAGACCTTCCAGTGTTCAGTTTCTTGAGTTACTGGACCTCATGAAAATCTTATGGATTCTTGTAATTCATCCTTTAATACTGGATTCGCAATTTTGAAGTCCTTGTTACTTAAAGATAAAATCTTCACATGTACAACATAAAAGTAGTTGAATCTTGAGGGGTTGCATTCGGCCATGAGAAGTATGGAGACTGTTGTGACTATATTTGAAGCAGTTCTGGATATTGATACTTGGTAGTAAAACATCAAGAGATTGTTACGTGTTATCTTTCCATGCTTGAAACCCCTTCACTGTGTGGGCACTGATAATTCATACACGGCGGCAGGGGTGCCGGAAACCTGCACTTTCCAGAAACCACCTGGTTTCGTACCTGCACGTTTAGAAACGTTCACTTGGTGTCATAACCACACCAGTACTCGTAATCTTCCTAAAAACAGCCACCGTACAGTCACCAATATGCATCCAGTCCACAGCTGTTTGACATTTGAGAATTTTTTGATTCCTCACCCACTCTCAGTAAACCAATACTTGATTTCTACGCTGCTACCCATTAAACTCGTTTTTGTTCCCCACGCTTCTGGCACTAATCATCTGATGCATCTAAACTGATTCACACAGATTTAATTGCCATTAAAACAACCATAATTGAATGAGAGTAAATCCTCGAAGCAGAAAGGAGGGGGGGGGGGGTCACTTTATCCACCTAATTCTACACACTCCAGTTCCCTCCTGGAAACTCCGCTTGTGTTCTTAACACGACAGGCTCTTGTCTCATTTATTATGTATTAATAATTAATTTTTACTGGAATTATGCATTTATTTTCTCAAAGTCTGAACATTTTTAACACTGAGCTGTCATGATATATATATATATATATATATATATATATATATATATATATATATATATATATATATATATATATATATTATATATATTATATATATATATATATTCTCTACTCAAAAAGGCATTGAGGAAAGTTTTAAAAAATCTACGTAACCACTGATACATTTTTTTAGGAAGGAATGCATAAAATTATTGAACTTTATCTGATATAACTAATTGCTTTAGAAGCAAAGGAACAATCAATATATATAATATATATATATATATATATATATATATATATATATATATATATATATAAAATATAATATATATATATATATATATATATATATATATTATATATGAAATTAGTTATATATATAATTTTTCTTTTTAATAACCACAGGTTCTAAACAAGTGCGTAACAAATATATATTCTCAAAAATAATAACGTGAAATTATCATAGATTATCGATTTTAAGCGATTATTTTTTCCCAATGATGAAGAAGGGAGAAGTATGTAGTGTATAACTTATTTAATAATCTATTATAACCTCACAGGTAAAGGTGTGGAGGAGGGGAGGGGAGGGAGCAAGCAGGGGGAGGTATCACACCCCCTTCCTGGATGCTGCAATCTCCACTCGACACTCCTCCATTCCTATTCTTTCCCTGACGACTTAAACTAACCTCCCTGATGAGTTACTCTAACAAACACACATTTAACACATCAACTCCAGAGATTGGTGTTGTTATTACTACTGGTGTTATCTGGTATCATGACTGTTCTTGAACAGAAGGGGACTTTGCTGTTCTTGAACAGAAGGGGACTTTGCAAGGTGCAGTCTTCCTGACTGGCTTGCTGGATGAAGGCGCTTTTGTCCCTCGGTTTTGACCGGAGGTTCTTGGGATGCGACCCGCGGCTAATTACAGCTGAACGGGTAGAATTGCTGATCCCCTCAGAAGGATCAGCCTCGCTGCCTCGAAGGTTTTGGAACAAAGTTGAGGTATCTAGGTACCATCGCTCATTGTAGGGGTGGGATGCCATCCCATTGATCACGTCCGTTTCACGGTGTCGCGAATCCAGCTGGAGGATTTGTGGAGGATTGCTTATTGTAGAGCAGAGACGCCATTCTGTAGCGCTTGTCCGTTAACAGTATCTCGCGAACCCAGCTGAAGGATCCTCGGAGGATGACTTGCTGTTAAGAGGTGGGACGCCATTCTGTTGCGATCGTCGTCAACCAGTCTCGATGTCTACTTACACGTGCCGTAGTTCGGGAACACAGTGATTGACCTAGTGAACCCCGTGGCTCAGGTCGGGGTCATTAGGTCATCAAGTGCTCATCGAACAGATCATCTTGGGCAGTTATGGCTGCACGATGCTGCACTAGGCTCCAGACAGCTGTTTCTTCCGTATGTCCACTGCAGTTTAGTTTTTCACCGGTAAACAATTCTTTGCAGCGATAGATAATTATTTGACAGTTGTAGATACTAATTTTTTTTCTGCGTTAGAGGGCTCCTTTAACACCCAGAAAGCAACTTTTGCCCCCCCTTTTTTTCCAAATTTTCAGTTTTGTTTTTGGGTATTTGAATATCCAGCCTGTTTATTTTTTTTTTATTTTTTGATCGTTTTGGTGATGCCTAGTCCCACCTGGTCCACCATATATATTTCCCTTTAGCAACTCATGCTTGTAGCATTACCTACAATATTTTTTTTTTTGAAAAAAAAAGAAAATCCGTGTACCTCCTCTCATATACAAAGATTTATTGCAAATGCTAATATTATTGCCTTCAAGACATGTCTTGATTCCTACAAATATTTAGCCTGGTACGTTAACCATGGGCGTATTCCCCTTGGTGATGGTTGGCCAGAGTGCTGGAGGTAGTGGTGGTGGTAGCAGTAATAGTAGTAGTAGTTAGTAGTAGTGAAGGTCCCGGTGTCTGGGGACGGAGGCTGGATCAGCAGGTGGCTATTGCGTGAGGGGGATGGGGAGGTATGTTTGGGGTGAGTGGGAAATGGGAAGAGGGAAGTTTTGAGGGGAAGGGGAACGATGGGTGGAGATTTCTACGACCGGTATCACTTCCCTCCCCGCGCCCACCGGATAATGGCGTCCGCTAACACATCCAAGTGAGCTTTAGTCTGTAAAGGAAAACGGAAATTATTATTATTAGTAGTAGAAGATTAGTATTACTATTGTTATTATTTTTTTAGTACTATCAGTAATTTACTTATGTAAATTCTCCAGCAAGAAGCGGGTTGTGCACTGGAGACAGTTATGTTTAGAGCCTGTGGGAAAAACTGATTAAAATTAGAAGACAGACGGATTTCGAATGACTAGGATGTCCATTCAAGGGTCATTAAAAAATATTTGGATACTTAATTACAACTTTAAGTAATAATAATACTAAAAATAGTTAAGCAAAATCACGAAAGAATATACAACAATCCTATGGGCACTAAGTAATATTTTTTTAAGCAACATTGCTCATGATCCGAGGAAATGGAGTAACAGTTTTCTCAGATAAAACCTTGATAACCTTCCATTCCCTAAACATTGCATGACCACTACGGGTTTAGCGTTTTCCATTAAGTGTAATGTTACGTGTTGAGGTCCGTGGTTCGATCCCCTGCACGGGTTGAAACATTACATAAGATATAAGAAGGGACACTACAGCAGGCCTACTTGCCTATGCGAGGCAGGTCCAATTCTTCCACCGGCTTAAGCCAACGCCTTGACCTAGTCAGGTCAGTCACGTCACCTACAGGAGAGCACGGCATCCGACCTAGTAGCACAAGCTAGTCAGGTCCAACTCACACCCACTCATGTATTTATCCAACCTATTTTTAAAACTACACAACGTCTTAGCTTCTGTGACTGTACTCGAGAGTTTGTTCCACTCATCCACAGCTATTACCAAACCAGTGCTTTCCTATATCCTTCCTGAATCTGAATTTTTTCAGTTCAAAACCATTTCCTGCGAGTCCTGTCTGTGTTAAATATTTTTAGTACGCTATTTACATCCCCTTTATTTATTCCTGTCTTCCATTCTAGAGAGTGCAGATTCAGGTCCTCAGTCTATCCTCATAGGGAAGATTTCTAATACATGGGATCAACTTTGTCATCCTCCTTTGTACGTTTTCCAGAGCATTTATATCCATTCTGTAATACGGTGACCAAAACTGTGCAGCATAATCTAAATGAGGCCTATCCAAAGATATATAGAGTTGAAGAACAACCTGAGGACTCCTATTATTTATACTTCTTGATATGAAGCCAAGGATTCTGTTAGCCTTATTGCAAACACTTATGCACTGTTGTCTTGGTTTCAGATTACTGCTAACCAGAACTTCTAAATCCTTTTCACAATCCGTAATATTAAGATCTACATTATTTAGTTTATATGTGACATGGTTATTTTCCTGTCCAACATTTAGAACTTTGCATTTGTCAATATTAAACTGCATCTGCCACTTTTCCGACCACTACATCAGTCTATTCAAATCATCCTGGAGTGCTCTAATGTCCTCATTAGAATGAATTGGACGGCCTATTTTGGTGTCGCCAGCAAATTTGCTTATGTCGCTGTTTATTCCCTCGTCTATGTCGTTTATGTAGATTGTGAACAAGGGGCCCTGTGGAACACCGCTTGTGACGTGCCCCCATTCTGATTTCTCCCCATTAATGCAAACACACTGCTGCCTGTTTGTCAGCCATGCCTCTACCCAGGAAAAAAATTCTCCTATTCCATGTGCCTTAAGTTTTCTCAACAGCCTCTGATGTGGAACTCTATTGAAAGCCTTACTGAAGTCCATATACACAATATCATATTCAATACCATGATCTACCTCCTCAAATACCTTAGTGAAGAATGTAAATTCGTAAGATAGGAACGCCCATTTGAAAAACCGTGCTGAGATTCATTAATCAATATATGCCTTTCAAGATGTCTATGAATTGCTTTGGCAATTATTGATTCCATAAATTTACCCACTATAGAAGTAGCTATAGTTGGAAGCTAAGGACCTGTCACCTCCTTGTAAATAGAAACCAAAAAAAAAAAAACCCCCCCCCCAAAAAAAAACCCTTTCCCCCCCAAAAAAAACCCCCCCCCCCAAAAAAAAAAACCCCCCTTTTAAAACCCCAAAAAAAAAAACCCCCCCCCCAATTTTTAACAACCTTAAAAAACAAAAAAAAAAAAAAAAAAAAAAACCCACCCCCCCCCCAAAAAAACCCCCCAAAAAAACCCCCAACCCCCCCCCCCCTTTTTTTTAAAACCCCCAAAATCCCAAACCCCAACCCAAAAACCCCCCAAAACCCAAAACAAAAAATTTCCAAAAAAAAAACCCCCCCCCCCCCCCCCCCCCCCCCCCCAAACCCCAAAAAAAAAAAAAACCCCCCCAACCCCACCAAAAAAAAAATCCCACACACTTTGCCCCCCCCCAGGCAAAATGCCAATGTTGGGGCCCCCCCTTTGGGGAAAACCCCTAGGCGGTTGGGGAAAAACCCGTAAAAAGGTACCAAAAAGTTTTTTCCCCCCCTTTTTTTTCAAAAAAAAATTTTTAAAAAAAAAAAAAAATTTTTTTAAAAATTTAAAAAAAAAAAAACCCAAAAAAAAAACCCAACACCCAAAAAACACCCACCAAAAAAAAAAACCCAAAAAACCAAAAAAAAAAAAACCCCCCCCAACCCCCCCCAAACCCCCCCCCCAAAAACCAAAATCCAACAAAAAAAACAAAACAAAACCCCCCAACCCCCCACACAAAAAAAAAAACCCAAAAAACAAAAAAAACACCAAAAAAACCCCACAACAAAACCCCCAAAAAACCCCCCCAAACCCCCAAAACCCCCAACCCCAAAAAAACCCACAAACCCCAAAAAAAAAAAAAACCCTCCCCCAAACCCCAACAAAAACCCCACCCCAAAAACCCCCCCCCCCCAACCAACAAACAAACCCAAAAAAACCCCAAAACCCCCAAAAACCCACCCCCAAAACCCCAACCCCCAACCCCCCCCAAACCCCCCCCCAAAAACCCCCAACCCCCCCCCCCCCCAAAAAAACCCAAAAAAAAAAAAAAACCCCAAACCACCAAAAAAAAAAAAACACCCAAACCCAAACCCAAAAACCCCCCAAAAACCAACCCCACACCCCCTTCCAAAAAAAAACCACAGCAAAAAAAACCAAAAAAACCCAAAACCCCCCAAAAAAAAAACCCAAACACAACCACTCAAAAAAAAAACCCCAAAAAAAACAAAACCCCAAACAACAAAAACACCAAAAACCCAACAAAACCAACCCCAAAGGAATTTTTTCAAACAAAATTTTGGCCTACGGGTATTTGGCCCTTTTGGGAAACCCGTTGAAACCCCCAAGAAACTAAAATAAAAATTTTAAAAAAAACCAGACTGGGGTTCCAATGGGGAAAAGTTAAAGGGGAAAAAGGGACCAAGGGGGGGGAAGGAGGGCAGGGGAAAAAAAAAAAAAATTGGGGGGAAAAAAGGGGGGGAAAAAAGACGGGGGTTTTCCAGGGGGGGACACAGAAAAAGGGGACAATTGGGAAATAAACACAATGATCAAGGTTTAAAAAAATTTTTTTTAAAAGATTTGTAAGGAGTGGAATGTTTTAAAAGGGGTAGTGGAGGCAGGAACCCCTACAAGTTTAAAAAAAGGTTTGATTAAGCTCCGGGCGGGGAGAAGGACCTAGTGAAACGGGGAAGAGGCGGGGCCCGGGGCTGGAACCCACCCCCCCAACACAAATAGGTGGTAAAAAAAACCCCCACCACACACACACACACACACACACACAACACACACACACACACACACAAACCCCCACACCAACCCCCACAACCCCACCCACACACACACACCCCCAACACACACCACACCAAAAACACCAACCCACCCCCCAACCACACAACACCCCACCACAAACCCAAACAAAACACACCCCACAACACACAAACCACACAAAAACCACCCCCACACACACACCACCACACACCACACACAAACCCACACCCAAAACAACCCCCACACCCACACCCACACACCACCCCCACACACCAACCACACCCCACACACCCACAACAACCCACACCACACAAAACCACACCCCCCACACCAAAACACACCAACACACCACCCCACACACCACCACCCACAACACACCCACCACACACCACCCCCACACACCACACACACACCCAAACCCCCACACACACCACCCCAACCCACACCCAAAACACCCCACACACCAACACACCAACACACAAACCCACACCCACCACACAAAAAACACCAAAAACACACCCACACCCACACACACCAACACACACACACCACCAAAAAACACACCCAAAAACACCACAACACACAAACCCACCACACACCCCCAAAAACACCCCACACACACCCCCAAAACACCAACACCCCAAAACACACCCCAAAACCACACACACACCCACACACACCACACACACACACCACACACACAAAACCCCCCCCCAAAACACACACACCACCCACACACCAACACACACACCACACCCCCACCCCACACACACACAAACCCCACACCACCACCACACACCACCACACAAACACCCCACACACCACAAAACACACCACACACACACACACCACCCCCACACCCCCCCACACACACAAAAACCCCACACAACAAACAACACACACACACCCCAAACCCCCACCAACACACACCACCAAAAACACCCCACACACCACCACACCACCCACACCCCAACCACACACCACAACACCCCCCAAACACACACCACACCCCCAAAAAACCACACCCACCACCACCAACCACACACAACCCACACCACACACACACACAACCACACAAACCACCACCACACCCAAAAACCCCACCACACCAAACCCCACACCACAAAACACACACACACCCCACCCCCACCCACACCACACAAAACCCACCACACACACCCCACACAAAAACCACCCCACACCCAAAAACCCCACACACACCACCCCAACAACACACACCCCCAACCCCACACACACCCCACACACCCCACCCACACACAACCCAACACCCCACACCCACCCCCCACCACACACAACAAACCCCCACACCAAACCCCCACCACCACACACCAAAAAACACACACACACACCACACCACCACAAAACCACCCCACCACACAACACACCCACCACACACCACAACACACCACAAAAAACCCCACCACACCACCCACACACACACCACACACCACACACCACACACCCACCCACAAAACCACCACACACCACCCCAACACACCACCACACACACCACACACACACACCCACCAACACACCACCACAACCCCACACCCACACCACCAAACACACCCCCACACCCCACAACACACACCACACCCACACACACACCCACACACCAAACCACCCCACACACACCACACACACACACACCACACACACCACCCACAAAACCCCCAAAAAACACCACACACCCACAAAAACCCACACCACCACACCAAAACCACAAACCACAACACAACCCACACCACCAACAACCACACACAAAAACACCCCCCACACACCACACCCAACACACCCACAACACCCCAACCCCAAAACCCACACAAAAACACACCCACACACCACACCACCACACACCCCACACAACCCCCACCACCCCACACAAAACCCAAAAACAACAAACCCCCCCCACACCCACACCACCACACACCACCACAACAACACACAACCACACACACACCCCAAAACCCCCACACCCACACCCCACACACCACACCCACAACACACACAACACACCACACACCACACAACCACACACCCAACACACCACACCCACACACCCCCAACACACACCACCACACCACAACCACACACACAAAACCCCACCCCACCACACACACACCCCCCCCACACAACAAAACCACAACACACCCCCCACACACAACACCCCCCCACACACACACCCCACACACACACACCCCCACAAAACCCAAACCCCACCACAAAAAAAAACACACACCCACACCACACACACACCACACCACACACACACCAAAAAACACACACCCCAACACCAAACACCCCCAAAACCACACACCCCCACCCCCCACCACACACCACACACAAACCCCCACACAAAACAACACACACACCACCCAAAAAAACCCCCACAAACACCAAACAAAAAACAACACCACACACAACACCCCCCAAACCCCCCCCCCACACACACACCACCCCCACCCCCACCCACACCACACCACACACACACCACAACCACACCAACCACACCCCACACCCCACACCACCCACCACCCACACACACACAAAACCCCAACCCCACCCACCACAACACACACAAACCCACACACACAAAAACCCACCACACCAAAACACCACACACACAAAACACCCCCACACACACCCCACACACAACAAACACCCCCCCACCACACCCCCAAACACCCAAACCCCCACCACAACACACCACAAAAACCCCCAACCCCACCACACACCACCACACACACCCCCACACACAAAACCCCACCACACACACCCACACACACCCCCACCCCCAAAAACACCCACACACACACACACCCCCCCCCCCCCCCCCCCCCACACCCAAACCCCCAAAAAACCCACCACACACAAAAAACACACCACACACACCACAACACCACCACACACACCCACACAAAACACCACCACAACCCACCCAACCACAACCACACCCCACCCCCCCCACCCAACCCACCACACAAAAACCCACCCAACACACACCCCCCACACACACCACCACAAACCACACACCACACCACCACCCACCCCACAAACACAACCCCACACACACCAAAAACCCACACACAAAACCCCCAAACCCCACACAACACCAACACACCAACACACCAACACCACCCCCACACCCCCACCCAACCACCACCCCCCACACCCCCACAACACCACACACCAACCCCACCCCACACACCCCCCACCCCCCACACCCCACACCCCCCCACCCAAAACAAAAACCCAACCACACCCACCCCCCCACAAAACCCCCCCACCACACACCCCACACACACACCCCCACACAAACCCCCACAAACCCACCAAAACCCACAACCACACCCCACCCCAACCCCCACACACCACACAAACCCACACACCCCACACACCCACACCACCACACACACACCACACACACCACCCCACACCCCCAAACCACCCACACCACACCCCCCAAAAACACACACCCACCCAAAACACCAAAACACCCCAAAACCAAAACACCACACAAACACACCAAACACACACCCAACCACCACACACACACCCAAAAACACCCCCACCCACACCCAAAAACCAAAAAAACCCCCACACCACACCACACAACACAACCACACCCAAAACCCAACCCCCCAAAACCCAAACCACCACCCCACACACACCACCAACACAAACCCCACACACCCCACCCCCCAAAACCCACACCCCCCAAAAAACCCCAAAAACCCAAAACCACCCCCCACACACCCCACACACACCCCCCAAACCCCACACAAACCCAAAAACCAACACCCCACCACACCCCCCACACCCACAAAAACACAAAACCCCCCCACACACCCACCCACACACAAAACAAACCCCCACACAACACCCCACCCAAAAACCCCACACACACAAAAAAACACCCCAAACACACACACACACACACAAAAACCCCACCAACAACACAACACAACACCACAAAACACAAAAAACCCCACACACCACCCCAAACCCCCACCCCCCCCCCACACACACACCCCCCACCCACAAACCCACACAACCCCCCAAACACACACACCCCACACACACCCCCCAAAAACCCCACCACACACACACCAACACCCCCCCCCCACACCCCAAAAACCCCACCCACACAAAACACCCACCCACAAACACCCAAACACCCCACAACACCCAACAAAACACCCCACACACAACACACCACACCACACAACACAAAAACACCACACACACCACCAAAACACAAAACACCCCACAACACACCACCACAACCCCCAACCACCCCCAAAAAACCCCAACCCCCAACCACAAAAAAAACCAACACACCCAACCAAACAAAAACAAAAAAACCCCCTAAACCAATCCAACCCAAAAACACCCAAAAACAAAAAAACACAAAAACACACAAACAAAACCAAAACCAACACAAACACCCCAAAAAACAAAAAAAACAAACCCCACACACAAAAAAAACAACCAAAAACACACAAAACAAACACCAAAAACCCAAAAACAACAAAAACCAACAACAAAACAAAACCTAAAAAAACGAAAAATCCAAAACCCCCACCAAACAAACAACAAACCCCAACCCAACAAAACCCCCCCCCCCAACCCCCAAACACAAAAAAACCAAAAAAAAAAAAACAACACACAAAACAAACAAAAAAAACCCAAAAACAACCAAAACCACCAAACCAAAACAAAAAACACACACACAAACCAAACCCCCACAAAACAAACCCACACACCACCACCAAAAACACCCCACACAACCAAAACCAAAAAACCCACCCCACAAACAAAACCCCCCACAAAAAACCCAAAAACACAACACAAAAAAAACAAAACCCCCCAAAAACAAAACACCACCACAAAAACCCCAACCCCAAACCAACAACAAAACACCCCCCCAACCACACACACCCAACAAAAACAAAAAACCCCAAAAAAACAAAACCCACAAACACACACCAAAAAAACCAAAAACAAAAACCAACAAACCACACAAACACAAACAAACAAAACCCACACAAACCACAACAAACCCACCCCAACCCCCAAACCCCAAACCCAAAAAGGAGGAGTAGATGTAAAATAAAGAGACAGGCGCTCTCTTTACAGGCGACGGAAAAGAATAACAGAGCGGCTAAAAGAGGTCAATCTATCAGAAATGCGTAGGGAGACACTGGTCAGAGAAATAGCAAACATCGAACTTAAGCTAAAGGAATCTTATAGGAGTCAGGAATCGCGGGAAGAACTAAAAGCCATAAATGAAATCGAAAGAAACCCAAAGTATTTCTTCTCCTATGCCAAATCAAAGTCGAGAACAACGTCCAGTATTGGGCCCTTACTTAAACAAGATGGGTCCTACACAGATGACAGCAAGGAAATGAGTGAGCTGCTCAAGTCCCAATATGATTAAGTTTTTAGCAAGCCACTAACCAGACTGAGAGTCGAAGATCAAAATGAATTTTTTATGAGAGAGCCACAGAATTTGGTTAACACAAGCCTATCTGATATTATCCTGACGCCAAATGACTTCGAACAGGCGATAAATGACATGCCCATGCACTCTGCCCTAGGGCCAGACTCATGGAACTCCGTGTTCATCAAGAACTGCAAGTAGCCCCTATCACGAGCTTTTACCATCCTATGGAGAGGGAGCATGGACACGGGGGTCGTCCCACAGTTATTAAAAACAACAGACATAGCCCCACTCCACAAAGGGGGCAGTAAAGCAACAGCAAAGAACTACAGACCGATAGCACTAACATCCCATATCATAAAAATCTTTGAAAGAGTCCTAAGAAGCATGATCACCACCCATCTAGAAACCCATCAGTTACACAACCCAGGGCAACATGGGTTTAGAACAGGTCGCTCCTGTCTGTCTCAACTCTTGGATCACTACGACAAGGTCCTAGATGCACTAGAAGACAAAAAGAATGCAGATGTAATATATATAGACTTTTGCAAAAGCCTTCGACAAGTGTGACCATGGCGTAATAGCGCACAAAATGCGTGCTAAAGGAATAACAGGAAAAGTCGGTCGATGGATCTATAATTTCCTCACTAACAGAACACAGAGAGTAGTAGTCAACAGAGTAAAGTCCGAGGCAGGCACGGTGAAAAGCTCTGTTCCACAAGGCACAGTACTCGCTCCCATCTTGTTCCTCATCCTCATATCTGACATAGACAAGGATGTCAGCCACAGCACCGTGTCTTCCTTTGCAGATGACACCCGAATCTGCATGACAGTGTCTTCCATTGCAGACACTGCAAGGCTCCAGTCGGACATCAACCAAATCTTTCAGTGGGCTGCAGAAAACAATATGAAGTTCAACGATGAGAAATTTCACTTACTCAGATATGGTAAACACGAGGAAATTAAATCTTCTTCAGAGTACAAAACAAATCCTGGCCACAAAATAGAGCGAAACACCAACGTCAAAGACCTTGGAGTGATTATGTCGGAGGATCTCACCTTCAAGGACCATAACATTGTATCAATCGTATCTGCTAGAAAAATTACAGGATGGATAATGAGAACCTTCAAAACGAGGGATGCCAAGCCCATGATGACACTCTTCAGGTCACTTGTTCTATCTAGGCTGGAATATTGCTGCACACTAACAGCATCTTTCAAGGCAGGTGAAATTGCTGACCTAGAAAATGTACAGAGAACCTTCACGGCGCGCATAACGGAGATAAAACACCTCAATTACTGGGAGCGCTTGAGGTTCCTGAACCTGTATTCCCTGGAACGCAGGCGGGAGAGATACATGATTATATACACCTGGAATATCCTAGAGGGACTAGTACCGAACTTGCACACGAAAATCACTACGAAAGCAAAAGACTTGGCAGACGATGCAACACCCCCCCCCAATGAAAAGCAGGGGTGTCACTAGCACATTAAGAGACCATACAATAAGTGTCAGGGGCCCGAGACTGTTCAACTGCCTCCCAGCATACATAAGGGGGATTACCAACAGACCCCTGGCAGTCTTCAAGCTGGCACTGGACAAGCACCTAAAGTCGGTTCCTGATCAGCCGGGCTGTGGCTCGTACGTTGGTTTGCATGCAGCCAGCAGTAACAGTCTGGTTGATCAGGCTCTGATCCACCAGGAGGCCTGGTCAGAGACCGGGCCGCGGGGGCGTTGACCCCCGGAACTCCAGGTAAAAACACACACACACACAAACAAACCACCACAACACACACACAACACACACACACACACACAACACACACACACAACACACACACAACACACACACACACACACACACACAACACACACACACACAACACACCAACAACACACACAACACACACACACACACACACACACAACACACACACAACACACACACACACACACACAACACACACACACAACACACACACACACAACACACACACACACACAACACACACCACAACACACACACACACACACACACACACACACAACACACACACACAAACACACACCACACAACACACACACACAACACACACAACACAACACACCACACACACACACACCACACAACACAACACACACACACACACACACACACAACACACACACACACACACACACACACAACACACACACACAACACACAACACACACACACACACACACACACACACACACACAACACACACACACACACACAAACACACACACAACACAAACACACACACAACACACACACACACACAACACAACACATCCACACACACACACACACACAACACAGTGTTATCGTATATATTTGTGTGTGATTATTCAATTTCCTTTATGTATACAGGTTTTCTATGCCTGTGTAATATTTTTCAACTAATAACGATTAATATCCAGCTATGAAGCGTCCAATCATAATTCTGCATCTATTAAGAGGTATTTATGTAGTTGTATAGCTGTAGGCAAGCGTTGTCATTGTGTGTATGGTGAGGTATGACGGCACCTCATTATTCCAGTATTATAACAATGTGGATTTTGTATATGTGGCCCGGTGGCCTGGTGGCTAAAGCTCCCGCTTCACACACGGAGGGCCCGGGTTCGATTCCCGGCGGGTGGAAACATTTCGACACGTTTCCTTACACCTGTTGTCCTGTTCACCTAGCAGCAAATAGGTACCTGGGTGTTAGTCGACTGGTGTGGGTCGCATCCTGGGGGACAAGATTGAGGACCCCAATGGAAATAAGTTAGACAGTCCTCGATGACGCACTGACTTTCTTGGGTTATCCTGGGTGGCTAACCCTCCGGGGTTAAAAATCCGAACGAAATCTTATCTTATCTTAAGGCTTGTATTATGAACAGCTGAGGATGAATCATTGTATTTTGTTGTTGCAACTGTCTTATGCTTCAATAGTGGAGCATTCGGCTCAGAACAGAGAGGACCTGGGTTCGATTTGTGGGTGGGGCGAGAGCTATTGATGTTTCGTGATACCTGCTTCTGTTCACTTAGTAGTATATAGGTATGTAGGTGTTAGTTGACGTGTGGGTGGCATCCTGGGTAGGGTGAGATGTATGTACAAGTCTTCAAAACACTTCTGCCACTGTTTACCTAGCAGTTTACTAAATAGGTACCCGGGTGTTAGTTGACTGTTGTGGGTGGCATCCTGGGCAGGGTAAGAAGTCTGTGTTACTCTCTAGGGTTACTATCTAGAAACTTTTAGGTATCTGTAGTAATACATAACCACGAGGGCTCATTTTTACATAAAATATTGGTAATCTGTTTTTAATACGTGTGTGTTCGCGACCATTGTAAAAAGAAGAGTTACATTAAATGCACACAAAGCCTAAATAAAAAAAAACAATGGAAATGTCACTTGGACTTTTTTGGGCGTTATCCTAGGTAATTTACGACTTTTTGGTAATTTACACTATGTATAACTGTGCCTAAATAAACTTATTAACACAGGATAACCCATGAAAGTCAGTGCGCCATCGAAGACTGTCTTATTTCCATTGTGGCCCGCAATCTTGTCCCCCAGGATGCCACCCACACCAGTCCACAACGCCCAGGTACCTACTTGCTTGCTAGGTGAACGGGACTACAGGTATAAGGAAATACGCCAAATGTTTCTACCCTTGTCGAGGATCGAACCACGGACAGTGTGTGTGTGTGTGTGTGTGTGTGTGTGTGTGTGTGTGTGTGTGTGTGTGTGTGTGTGTGTGTGTGTGTGAGTGAAGCCAGAGCGTTGCCTATCAGGCCACGGGTCACCGGTAATAGGAAGGGGATAGCATTTGGGATACTCACCGTTTTGTAGAACATACATTGCTGTCTATCTTCGTCCTCTCCGTCAGGACAGTCAATGAAACCATCACAGAGGACGTGGTCATCAATACAACGATAGCGACCCATCCTGTCTGGAGACGGACAGGGAAACCTCTCCATCTGGTCTTCTGCTGCCGGACAGTCTGCCAGAGGGAGGGGAAAGGGGGTGTGTTAGTGGGCCTTTGGAGGAGTTTTCCAAGGGGTAAAGGGAAGGGGTTAGCAGGTGGGTAGGCTAAAAGGAGTGGGAATGTAGTGAAGTTAGCGGGACGAGGGGCAGGGGGATGGGGGGAGGAGAAAATTTATATAAGTATACTGTATATTAACTCCGTTTTCTCTATTGATCTAAATAAATACAATGTTTCCGTTTTCTGCGAAAGATGTAAAGAAGGGGAACTAAGAATATTTTTTCTAGCTGTATCAGCCGTCGCAGAGAAATAATACGGAGGCAGGAGCCATAAAAGTTCTTTTTCAATGGAAATTGAGTTTCCATTTACCGTAAAATATCAGAATAAAAAATAAAGAGCAGGTGAGGACATTGTCGAGTTTTCCTACGATAAATATATACAGAATATATTTGCAGTGTGCGCGCGTGCGTGTATAATGTACTAAATAAACCTGACCAAGGGAATCGAAATGCTTATAATCCTAACCCATAATTTTTAAAGGAGGTGGAGCGGTAAGCCAGTGGAAGGCCTTGGTCAGATAACCAAAAGCTCCAGCTGTAGGTCATATAAATAATACCAGCATTAGGAAACACGTGTCGTGTTTCCTAACAAACTAATAATATATATTATATATGTATATATATATATATATATATATAATATATAATATATATATATATATATATATATATATATATATATATTCATTGATAGCTTTCTTTCCTGGAAAATGTAGTGTGATTGCAAGTGGAAATAGTTAGTCTGATTGGAAATTGGTGATGATTTGTGTGTTTAAACACAATACCTGCATCAGTTGTGTTGCCAACTTTCAGGGAGTCTGGGAAGTGTTCTCAGCTCTCACGGAGGATAGGTGTTGTTGCTGTCTCCAGGTAACTCTGGGAGGTAGGATAGGAAGTGTTGATGTCTCGAGGTAACTCAGGGAGGTAGGATAGGAAGTGTTGATGTCTGCAGGTAACTCAGGGAGATAGGATAGGAAGTGTTGATGTCTGCAGGTAACTCAGGGAGGTAGGATAGGAAGTGTTGATGTCTGCAGGTAACTCAGGGAGGTAGGATAGGAAGTGTTGATGTCTCGAGGTAACTCAGGAAGATAGGATAGGAAGTGTTGATGTCTCGAGGTAACTCAGGGAGATAGGATAGGAAGTGTTGATGTCTCCAGGTAACTCAGGGAGGTAGGATAGGAAGTGTTGATGTCTCCAGGTAACTCAGGGAGGTAGGATAGGAAGTGTTGCTGTCTCCAGGTAACTCAGGGAGGTAGGATAGGAAGTGTTGCTGTCTACAGGTAACTCAGGGAGGGAGGATAGGAAGTGTTGCTGTCTACAGGTAACTCAGGGAGGGAGGATAGGAAGTGTTGCTGTCTCCAGGTAACTCAGGGAGGTAGGATAGGAAGTGTTGCTGTCTCCAGGTAACTCAGGGAGGTAGGATAGGAAGTGTTGCTGTCTCCAGGTAACTCAGGGAGGTAGGATAGGAAGTGTTGCTGTCTACAGGTAACTCAGGGAGGTAGGATAGGAAGTGTTGCTGTCTCCAGGTAACTCAGGGAGGGAGGATAGGAAGTGTTGCTGTCTCCAGGTAACTCAGGGAGGTAGGATAGGAAGTGTTGCTGTCTCCAGGTAACTCAGGGAGGTAGGATAGGAAGTGTTGCTGTCTCCAGGTAACTCAGGGAGGTAGGATAGGAAGTGTTGCTGTCTCCAGGTAACTCAGGGAGGGAGGATAGGAAGTGTTGCTGTCTCCAGGTAACTCAGGGAGGTAGGATAGGAAGTGTTGCTGTCTCCAGGTAACTCAGGGAGGGAGGATAGGAAGTGTTGCCAACGCTCTCAGGGAGGATAGGAAGTGTTGCCAGCTCCCTGGGGAGGGAGCCAAGGCTTGAGTGTTAAGTTCAGAGGTCGAGATGGGTGAAGATGCTTCTGTTATTCTCCCTTTGTTGCTTTCTCTCCCTTCCTCCCTCATTTTCTATCATTGTCGCCTTCATTTTTCCCCTCTCTCCCTCCTTGATTCTACCCCAATTGTTTTCCGTCTCTCTCTCTCTCTCTCTCTCTCTCTCTCTCTCTGTTTTTAATCTCCTCTTCCTCTGTTTCTCTTCTCGCGCACACTGAGGCGCTGTGACTCGACCCCCTGTAAGCACAAATAGGAGTGTGTGTGTACACTCGCCTAATTGTACTCGCCTAGTTGTGGTTGCAGGGGCCGAGACTCAGCTCCTGGCCCTCCCTCTTCACTGATCGCTACTGGGTCCTCCCTCCCTGCTCCATAAGCTGTATCATATCTAGTCTTAAAACTGTGTGCATGTGCACAACACACACCACACGCACACCACACACGCACACCACACACGCACACGCACACCACACACGCACGCACACCACACACGCACACCACACACGCACGCCACACACGCACGCCACACACGCACACCACACACGCACACCACACACGCACACCACACACGCACACCACACACGCACACCACACACGCACACCACACACGCACACCACACACGCGCACCACGCACGCGCACCACTCACGCGCACACACACGCGCACCACACACCGCACAACACACACGCGCACAACACACACGCGCACAACACACACGCACAACACCACACACACGCACCCAACACCACACACACGCACAACACCACACACACGCACAACACCACACACACGCACAACACCACACACACGCACAACACCACACAAACGCACCAACACACAACACAAACGCACAACACACAACACAAACGCACAACACACAACACAAACGCACAACACACACACGCACCACACACACACACAACACGCACCACACACACACACACACGCACAACACACACACGCACAACACACACGCACAACACACACAAACGCACAACACACACACGCACAACACACGCACAACACACGCACAACACACGCACAACACACGCACAACACACGCACAACACACACACACACACACACACACACACACACACACACACACACACCCACAACACACACACACGCACAACACACACACGCACAACACACACACAACACACACACACACGCACAACACACACACACACACACACGCACAACACACACACACGCACACGCACAACACACACACACGCACAACACACACACACACGCCAAACCACACACACGCACAACACACACACACGCACAACACCCCCACACACACGCACAACACACACACGCACAACACACGCACAACACACACGCACAACACACACGCACAATACACACGCACAACACACGCACAACACACACACGCACAACACACACGCACAACACAACGCACAACACACACATGCACAACACACACAACACACGCACAACACACACACGCACAACACACACACGCACAACACACACGCACAACACACACGCACAACACACACGCACAACACACGCACAACACACACACACAACACGCACACACACACGCACAACACACACACGCACAACACACACACAAAGCACAACACACACACAAAGTACAACACCACACACGCACACACACGCACAACACACACGCACACACACACACACGCACAACACACACGCACAACACACACGCACAACACACACGCACAACACACACGCACAACACACACGCACAACACACACACGCACAACACACACACACACACACGCACAACACACACACACACACGCACAACACACACACAACACAACACACACAACACAACACACACACAAACACACACACCACACACACACAAAACAACACAACACACACAACACACAACACACACAAAACAACACACAAACCAACACAACACAACACACACAAACACACAACACGCACACACACAACACACACAACACCCCACAACACGCAACACACCACAACCCCAACACACACAACACAACACAAACACACGCACAACACGCAACACACACAACACACACACACACAACACAACACACCCCACACACACACACAACACAACACACACACAACACAACACAACACAAACACACACAACACACACACAACACACACAACACACACAACACAAAAACAACACACACACAACACACACACACACACACAACACACACACACAACACAACACAACACACAGAGTGCTCACCTGTTTCTCTTAATATTCCACATATCTCCACATATCTGAAAGTTTGAATTATGCAGAGGAAGGAGGCTGAGCTCTCCCTGTGTCAACTGGCAGGGAGAAGAGGCCGACAGGGGGAGAAAGAGATGGAGGGAGGGAGAGATCAAGGTGCAGGCACCGGGGGCATAGATATTTAGGGAGGCAGGGATACGAGACAGACAGAGAGAGTGAGAAATTTCAGTTAGTTCTTAGTTTTCTCTATTCATCTCTGTCTCAAACATCCTCCGAATATTTCTCTCTTTAATTCGTATTTGTGATTTTTTTTTACACGAACCCTGTGACTTCCAGGATTCACGTCCGATGTTTACCTCAAATGTAGCGTTCATCCCATTAAACGCTACACTTCGACCACTCAAGAGGTTTACTAACATCTGTAATGTTCCATCACGGATTTAATGGGAGGATTTATGTTGTGTTAATGACCAGAACTACTACTATACACCTGTCAGGTGTAGAGCTACACTCCCACACATGTCAGGTGTAGAACTACACTGCCACACACCTGTCAGGTGTAGAACTACACTGCCACACACCTGTCTGGTGTAGAACTACACTGCCACACACCTGTCTGGTGTAGAACTACACTGCCACACACCTGTCAGGTGTAGAACTACACTCCCACACCTGTCAGGTGTAGAACTACACTCCCACACATGTCAGGTGTAGAACTACACTCCCACACATGTCAGGTGTAGAACTACACTCCCACACATGTCAGGTGTAGAACTACACTCCCACACATGTCAGGTGTAGAACTACACTCCCACACATGTCAGGTGTAGAACTACACTCCCACACATGTCAGGTGTAGAACTACACTCCCACACATGTCAGGTGTAGAACTACACTCCCACACATGTCAGGTGTAGAACTACACTCCCACACATGTCAGGTGTAGAGCTACACTCCCACACACCTGTCAGGTGTAGAACTACACTCCCACACACCTGTCTGGTGTAGAACTACACTGCCACACACCTGTCAGGTGTAGAACTACACTGCCACACACCTGTCTGGTGTAGAACTACACTGCCACACACCTGTCAGGTGTAGAACTACACTGCCACACACCTGTCAGGTGTAGAGCTACACTCCCACACCTGTCAGGTGTAGAGCTACACTCCCACACATGTCAGGTGTAGAGCTACACTCCCACACCTGTCAGGTGTAAGAGCTACACTCCCACACATGTCAGGTGTAGAGCTACACTCCCACACATGTCAGGTGTAGAACTACACTCCCACACATGTCAGGTGTAGAACTACACTGCCACACACCTGTCTGGTGTAGAACTACACTGCCACACACCTGTCAGGTGTAGAACTACACTGCCACACACCTGTCTGGTGTAGAACTACACTGCCACACACCTGTCAGGTGTAGAACTACACTGCCACACACCTGTCTGGTGTAGAACTACACTGCCACACACCTGTCAGGTGTAGAACTACACTGCCACACACCTGTCAGGTGTAGAGCTACACTCCCACACCTGTCAGGTGTAGAGCTACACTCCCACACATGTCAGGTGTAGAGCTACACTCCCACACCTGTCAGGTGTAGAGCTACACTCCCACACATGTCAGGTGTAGAGCTACACTCCCACACATGTCAGGTGTAGAACTACACTCCCACACATGTCAGGTGTAGAACTACACTGCCACACACCTGTCTGGTGTAGAACTACACTGCCACACACCTGTCTGGTGTAGAACTATACTGCCACACACCTGTCTGGTGTAGAACTACACTGCCACACACCTGTCTGGTGTAGAACTACACTGCCACACACCTGTCTGGTGTAGAACTACACTGCCACACACCTGTCAGGTGTAGAACTACACTGCCACACACCTGTCAGGTGTAGAACTACACTGCCACACACCTGTCAGGTGTAGAACTACACTGCCACGCACCTATCAGGTGTAGAACTACACTGCCACACAACTGTCAGGTGTAGAACTACACTGCCACGCACCTGTCAGGTGTAGAACTACACTCTCACACATGTCAGGTGTAGAACCACACTGCCACACACCTGTCTGGTGTAGAACCACACTGCCACACACCTGTCTGGTGTAGAACCACACTGCCACACACCTGTCTGGTGTAGAACCTACACTGCCACACACCTGTCTGGTGTAGAACCACACTGCCACACACCTGTCTGGTGTAGAACTACACTGCCACACACCTGTCAGGTGCAGAACTACACTGCCACACACCTGTCAGGTGCAGAACTACACTGCCACACACTGTCAGGTGTAGAACTACACTACCACACCTGTCAGGTGTAGTACTGTCACAAGCCTGTCACGTGTAGAACTACACTGCCACACACCTGTCAGGTGTAGAACTACACTGCCACACACCTGTCAGGTGTAGAACTACACTGCCACACTCCTGTCAGGTGTAGGACTACACTGCCACACCTGTCAGGTGTAGAACTACACTACCACACCTGTCAGGTGTAGTACTGTCACAAGCCTGTCACGTGTAGAACTACACTACCACACACCTGCCAGGTGTAGAAGAACATTGCCACTCATTTTTCAGGTGTAGTACTACACTGTTACACATCTGTCAGGTGTAGAACATGTCACAAACCTGTCAGGTGTAGAACTACACTGCCACACACCTGTCAGGTGTAGAACTACACTGCCACACCTATCAGGTGTAGAACCGCATTACCACACCTGTCAGGTGTAGAAATACACTGCTACACACCTGCAATGTGTAGCACTGCACTGCTAGACACCTGTCAGGTGTAGCACTACATTGTTACATACATGTTAGGTGTAGCACCACTGCTACACACCTGCCATGTGCAAACTACAATGCTACACACCTGTCAGGCGCAAACTACACTACTACACACCTGTTAGATGTAGAACTACACTGCTATACACCTGTCAGATGTAGAACTACACTGCTACACCTGTCAAGCGTGGAACTACTGTTTCACATCTTACATGCGGCAGTGTCAAAGAGAGAGGCAGTGCCAGAGAGGCAGTGTCAAAGAGAGAGGCAGTGCCAGAGAGGCAGTGTCAAAGAGAGAGGCAGTGCCAGAGAGGCAGTGTCAAAGAGAGAGGCAGTGCCAGAGAGGCAGTGCAAGAGAGAGGCAGTGCCAGAGAGGCAGTGTCAAAGAGAGAGGCAGTGCCAGAGAGGCAGTGCCAGAGGCAGTGCCAGAGAGGCAGTGCCAGAGAGGCAGTGTCAAAGAGAGAGGCAGTGTCAAAGAGAGAGGCAGTGCCAGAGAGGCAGTGTCAAAGAGAGAGGCAGTGCCAGAGAGGCAGTGCCAGAGGCAGTGCCAGAGAGGCAGTGCCAGAGAGGCAGTGTCAAAGAGAGAGGCAGTGTCAAAGAGAGAGGCAG
>NC_069452.1:5910009-5932509 GCF_026875155.1 Cherax quadricarinatus
GGAAGCAAGGCGCGCGCGCTTACACACACACACACACACACACACACACACACACACACACACACACACACACAGAACAACAAGGACACAGTGAAGTTGAAGACACAGATGCATCACAGGGATGTTAGGAAGTATTTCTTCAGCCACAGAGTAGTCAGGAAGTGGAATAGTTTGGGAAGCGATGTAGTGGAGGCAGGATCCATACATAGCTCTAAGCAGAGGTATGATAAAGCTCACGGTTCAGGGAGTGACCTAGTAGCGACCAGTGAAGAGGCGGGGCAAGGAGCTTGGACTCGACCCCTGCAACCTCAACTAGGTGAGTACACTTACACTTGCTGTACAGAAACATCAGGTACCTTGAAGGTGAGGTACCTACTGTGTTACCTTGAAGGTGAGGTACCTACTTATTAGGTACATTGAAGGTGAGGTACCTGCTGTATTAGGTACCTTGAAGGTGAGGTACCTACTGTATTAGCTAGGTACCTTGAAGGTGAGGTACCTACTGTATAAGCGAGGTACCTTGAAGGTGAGGTACCTACTGTATTAGCTAGGTACCTTGAAGGGGAGGTACCTACTGTATTAGCTAGGTACCTTGAAGGTGAGGTACCTGCTGTATTTTAGGTACATTGAAGGTGAGGTACCTACTGTATTTTAGGTACTTTGAAGGTGAGGTAACTATTGTATTAGGTACCTTGAAGGTGAGGTACCTACTGTATTAAGTACGTTGAAGGTGAGGTACCTACTGTATTAGCTATGTACCTTGAAGGTGGCGTACGTACTGTATTAGCTAGGTACTTTGAAGGTGAGGTACCTACTGTGTTAGGTACCTTGAGATGTACCTACTGTATTAGGTACCTGAAGGTGAGGTACCTACTGTATTTTAGGTACATTAAAAGTGAGGTACCTACTATATTTTAGGTACATTGAAGGTGAGGTATCGGGTAGATATCTCTGTGGGTTCTGAGAGAGAGAGAGAGAGAGAGAGAGAGGGAGAGAGAGGTGGCACAGTGCCAGTAGCAACAATCTTCAACAAGTCAATAGCAACAGGGCAACTGCCAGAGGTATGGAAGACAGCAATTGCAATGCCAGTGATAATATATGGGACAGACAGGCAGCATTAAACTATAGACCAGCGTCACTGTGGTCCACACTGTGTAACATAGAAAAATAGATAAGAGTGGAGAAGTACTTATATAAGATTGGATTCACGGCTTTAGGGATGATATGTTCTGTCTCAAACCTACGAGAGTTGCTGAGGGAGAGAGGGATGGGTTGACTACATGTTTGTGGACTGGAGGAAGGATGTTGATATTATGGTACAGATGACTGGGAGGGAAGGTAAAGTAGCAGGCAAGAATAACAAGCACGGCTAGCTCGATTGGTAGCGCAGTCTGCTCACAGAGGTCTGTGGTTCGATCCCCGGTACGGGTGGTAACATTAAGACGTGTTTCCTTAAGACATCTGCTGTCCCTGTTCACCTAGCAGTAAAATAGGTATCTGGGTGTTAGTCGACTTGTGTGGGTCGCATCCTGGGGACAAAAATGACCTAATTTGCCAGAAATGCTCTGTATAACCAGCACTAGTAACGAACCCGCACCTGGTTAAACACGTGAAGAAATTAGAGAGTGCAGTGGTTTGCAACAAGACTAGTCCCGGAGCTAAGGGGCATGTCCTACGAGGAGAAGTTAAGGGAACTCAGCCTGACGACACTGGTTAGGGGGGGGGGACACAACATATAAAATACTGACAGGAATTGACAGTGGATAGGGAGAGGGTGTTCCAGAGACGGGACACATCAACAAGGGGTGACAACTGGAAGTTGAAGAGGCAGATGAGTCACAAGGATGTTAGGAAGTATTTCTTCAGTCAGAGTTGTCAGGAAGTGGAACAATCTGGAGATTGATGTAGTGGAGGCAGGATCCATACATAGCTTTAAGAAGAGGTAAAGCTTATGGAGCAGGGAGAGAGTGGACGTAGTAACGACCAGTGAAGAGGCGGGGCCAGGAGCTGTGACTCGACCCCTGCAACTACAAATAAATGAGTACACGTGCAAACTCGTACACACGTACACTCTCACACGTACAATTCATCACTATTTTATTCACCATGTTTGTCGGAGCCAGAGATCAATACACCACCCACCCACACCACCCACACCACCCACACCACCCACACCACCCACACCACCCTCACCACCCACACCACCCACACCACCCACACCACCCTCACCACCCACACCACCCACACCACCCACACCACCCACACACCCACACCACCCACACCACCCACACCACCCTCACCACCCACACCCACCCACACCCCTGTTGAAGAAGCACGCTGCTGCCCACACCCTTGTTGAACAAGTACACTATTCCCCATGCCTACCCACACACCTGTAGAACTAGTGCACAGTTACCCACACACCTGTTGAACAAGTACACTTGTCCACACCTACCCACACACCTGTTGAACAAGTACCCAGTTACCCACCCCACCCCCACACCTGTTGAACGAGTACACCGTTACCCCCACACACCTGTTGAACAAGTACACTTGCCCACACCTACCCACACACCTGTTGAACAAGTACCCAGTTACCCACCCCCACCCCCACACCTGTTGAACGAGTACACCGTTACCCCCACACACCTGTTGAACGAGTGCACCGTTACCCCCACACACCTGTTGAACGAGTGCACCGTTACCCCACACACCTGTTGAACGAGTACACCGTTACCCCCACACACCTGTTGAACGAGTACACCGTTACCCCCCACACTGTTGAACGAGTACACCGTTACCCCCACACACCTGTTGAACGAGTACACCGTTACCCCCACACACCTGTTGAACGAGTACACCGTTACCCCCACACACCTGTTGAACGAGTGCACCGTTACCCCCACACACCTGTTGAACGAGTACACCGTTACCCCCACACACCTGTTGAACGAGTACACTGTTACCCCCACACACCTGTTGAACGAGTACACTGTTACCCCCACACACCTGTTGAACGAGTACACCGTTACCCCCACACACCTGTTGAACGAGTACACTGTTACCCCCACACACCTGTTGAACGAGTACACTGTTACCCCCACACACCTGTTGAACGAGTACACTGTTACCCCCACACACCTGTTGAACGAGTACACCGTTACCCCCACACACCTGTTGAACGAGTACACTGTTGCCCACACCACCCACACCTTTGTTGAACAAGTACATTGTTACCCACACCCACCCACTCACCTGTTGAACAAGCACACTGCTGCCCACACCCACCCACACACCTGTTGAGCGATTCTCTCTCTCATTGTTGTATTAATACATCGTCTCCACCTCCTGTACTCCCACTGCCCTTCTGTTGTTGACCACCTGCTTCTGCTGCTGGCGCTACTGTTGCTGTTACTCCTGCTGGTGTTGCTGTTACTATTGTTGCTACTGCTGTTAGTACTGCTGTTACTGCTGCTGTTGTTGCAGTAAACAGAAGCCACATCAATGAGTCTTATACATATATTTTTCCAGAGTAATAACTTTCTCACGTTATTCTGCTTCTCTAGCTATGAACTAATAGGTATTCACCCCAGAGATAGGGAGTAATAAGATCAATGAGGAAATTTGAGATTTGTGTAATCTTCGAATACTGTGAAGCATTCCACTACTAGCAGACGGAGGATCGAGCCTTCAACACTCGTTTAATTATCTGAGGTATATGTTCTCACTGTATATACACTGAGGTGTGTATATCTTTGTGTGATAAAAACTAGACACATGTGCAACATCTGGGTATCTTTATTGTAGACGTTTCGCCATCCAGTGGCTGTATCAATACAGATTATAGGACATAATTAGAAGAGAGTAGAACTATATACAAAAGATGAGGTAATCAGTCCCTCAGCCTTGGAGTTGGTGTGAAGAGCACCGTAGTAATCAATCTTCATGACTACGGTGCTCGGCACCAACTCCAAGGCAGAGGGACTGACTACCTCATCTTTTGTATATAATTTTACTCTCTTCAAATTATGTTCTAGAATCTGCTGATAAAGCCACTGGATGGCGTAACGTCAATAATAAAGATACCCAGATGTTACACGTGTCTAATTTTTATCTTGTCGGCAGTGTATACCATTTATGTACAACATCTTTCAGTGTATTTACACCGATGTGGACTCGCCTAATTTGCTGGGGTCAGTTCATACCTCCCGGCCCCCGCCTCTTCACTGGTCGCTACTAGGTCCTCCGTCTCCCTGCTCCGTGAGCTTTTTCAAACCTCGTCTTAAAACTATGTATGGGTCCTGCTTCCACTACGTCACTTTGCAGATTATTCCATTTCCTGACAATTCTATGACTGAAAAAATACTTCCTAACATCTCTTTGACTCGTATGAGTCTTCAACTTGCAATTGTGACCCTTTGTTTCTGTGTCTCATCTCTTGAATATTCTGTCTTTGTCCACCTTGTCAATTTTTCGTAGTATTTTATGTCGTTATCATGTCTCCTCTAACCCTCCTGCCCTCCAGTGTCAGGTCGATTTCCCCTAACCCTTCTTCGTAGGACATTCCCCTTAATTCTGTGACTAGTCTTGTTGCAAACCTTTGCACTTTCTCTAATTCATTGACGTGGGTTCCAAACTGGTGCTGCATATTCCAATATGGGTCTGACGTACATGGTGTACAGATTCTTGAACCGATTCCTTACTGAGGAATCGGTACGCTATTCTTAGGTTTGCCAGGCGCCCATACGCTGCAGCAGTTATCTGGTTGATGTGCGCCTCAGGAGATATCCTCGGCATTATACTCACCCCAAGTTTGCAGTCTTTGGCCACCTATCCAATACTCTGTCTGCAGTCTTCTTTTCCCTTCCCCGATCTTCATGACTTTGCATTTGGTGGGGTTAAATTCGAGGAGCCAATTGCCGGAAATGGCTTGCAGCCTGTCCAGGTCTCCTTGTAGTCTGCCTGATCCTCATCCAATTTAATTCTCCTTATTAACTTCACATTATCTGCAAAAAGGAACATTTTCGAGTCTATCCCGTCATGTCATTCACATATACGAAAAACAGCACTGCTCCTATGACTGACCCCTGTGGAACCCCACTCGTCACAGGCGCCCACTCTGACACCTCGTCACGTACCACAACTCGTTGTTGCCTCCCTATCAGGTATTCTCTGATCCATTGCAGTGCCTTTCCTGTTATGCATGCCTGATCTTCTAGCTTTTGCACTAATCTCTTCTGTGGAACTGTGTCGAAGGCCTTCTTGCAGTCCAAGAAAATGCAACCTACCCACCCCTCCCTCTCATGTCTTACTTTCATTATCTTGTTATAAAACTCCAGTAGGTTTGTGACAGAGTTTCCCTTCCCTGAAACTGTGCTGGTTGTCGTTGATGAGCTTGTTCTTTTTCAACTGCTCCACCACTTTCCTCCTGATAATCTTCTCCATGACTGAATACTATACACGTCAATGACACTGGTCTGTAGTTTAGTGCCTCATGTCTGTCTCCTTTCTTAAAAAAATGTGACTGTATTTGCCATCTTCCATACCTCAAGTAGTTGCCAAGTTTCAGTGGATGTATTGAAGATTTTTGTTAGTGGCACACACAGTGTCTCTGCTCCCTCTGAAGACCCACGGAGAGATGTCCGGTCCCACAGCTTCTTCACCTCCTCGGTTGTGTATTTCATTCAGCACTTGTTGATGTACCTTCCTTTTCTAACATCCTGGAGTCTTTCCTGTCTCCACTGTGAATACTTCTTTAAATCTCATGTTGAGCTCCTCGCATACTAATTTGTCGTTTCTTGTGAACTCCCCACCTTCCTTCCTCAGCCTTGATTACCTGGTCCTTGACTGTTGTTTTCTTCCTGATGTGGTTATACAACAGCTTCGGGTCAGACTTTACTTTCGATGCTATACTATTTTCGTGTTGTCGCTGAACCTCCCTTCTTATCTGTGCATATTCATTTCTGGCACATCGACTGATCTCTATTTTCTTGGGTCTTTTGTCTTTAGTACTTTTTCCATTCTCTAGCACACTTAGTTTTTGCCTCCCTACACTTTTGGGTGAACCAAGGGCTCCTGGTCTTCCCGTTATTTCTGTTGCCCTTGGGAACAAACCTCTCCTCGGCCTCCTTGCATTTTGTTGTCACGTAGTGCATCATTTCGTTTGCTGATTTTCCTACCAATTCTCTTTACCATTGAACCTCCTGCAGGAAGTTCCTCATGGCTGTGTAGTCACACCTTTTACAGTTTGGCTCCTCCCATCCTATTTCTGCTACCCTCCCCACTTGTATCTCAACTATGTATTCAAAGCTCAGAACCACGTGATCACTAGCTCCGAGGGGCCTTTTGTATGTGATGTCCTCGATGTCTGAACAACTCAGGGTGAATATTAGGTCCAGTCTTGCTGGTTCATCCTCACTTCTCTGGTAGTGTCCCTAACATGTTGATGAATGAGGTTTTCCAGTACCACATCCATCATCTGTGCTCTCCATGTTTTGGGACCCCCATGTGGCTCCAGGTTTTCCCAGTCAATCAATTTTTGTGATTGAAATCACCTATAACTAGTAACTGCCCTACCCGTATGGGCTCTTCTGGCCACCTCAGCTAGTTTGTCCACCATTGCTCTGTTGCTCTCTACATATTCTTCTCTTGGTCTCCTGCAGTGCTGTGGCGGGTTGTACATCACTGCAATTATCTCCTTGGGACCTCCAGACTGAATTTGTCACCATTGTCGAGGTTGAGACTACTCTCTCCCGTCTTCGCATTGGCCATACTTGTCTTACTCGTGGATATCTCATGGAGAGGCGCCCTGCTCCTCTCTGTGAGAACTGTCAGGTTCCATTATCAGTCAGCCACATTCTGTTAGACTGCCCACTTTATCAACGAGCACGCAGAATTTACCTCCGTCGTCGTCTTCGCTCCGCTGCTCTCTCTTTATCTTCCCTTCTTGCTGAGGGACCCACCTTTCATCCGGACTCTCTCATTGACTTTTTGACAGCAACTGACTTACTCCACAAACTCTGATGCCTTCAGCCCTTTCTACCTCAATCTCTTGCTACCCTCTACCCCCGCACTATCCCCTGCCCCGCTGTTTTCTGTAACCTACTGATCATCCCTCCCCCCTTCTGCCGCCCAATCCCCTCGCTTCCTTCCCTACCCTGCAGCGCTGTATAGCCCTTGTGGCTTAGCGCTTCTTTTTGATTATAATAAAAATAATTCAGACTGAATTGTTCCTACTATGTAGTCCCTTTCGTCTAATCCATTCATTTCCTCAAATCCCCACCGGTTTTTAATGAGCAATGCAGCTCCTCTCCCTCTGGTCCCTCTATCTTTCCCTCAGTTCTATCCGGGTAAAAGATTGCGCTGTTATCCTGGGGGTTTTGGGTTTTATGCGATCATGAGTCTGGGGACATCTTGATTTTTTCAACCACTCACATTTATTTTTTTTTTTCGCCGCGTTTGTAAACCAAACCTTAAACCCTTCTTTTCAAAAAACTGTGGCCGGGGGAATACATTGGGGTTGGAGAAGCGGGAGTCCTGCCGAGGAACTAGGGATGTTGCTGTAAGGGCGGAGTTTTGACGAGTGGGATGGGGGCAGGGGGAACGGCGTGCGGGTTTTTGGGTTTAAAGATTTTTTGGGTTGCATTGTGGTTGTCGGGGTTGAGGCCCTTCTGAGGTGGTTGTTAAAGATGGTATTTGCTTTTCCCCCTGAGTTTTGGGTTCCCCTTGTGTATATCTTGCAGTATGTATACACCGGGGTGGGGTATATCTTTTTTTCAGGGTGTTTTTTTAAAAATATACACTGATATTTTTGCTCAGAAAATTTGGGTGTTAAGATTTTTGATGGTGGTGAAACGGTGACATGGACCCTTAATGACCCAGTAGTAGATAGATTTTTAAAACCCCTTTTAAACCCATGTAAAGATACATTTCCCCCCATTTAAGGGAAGGAGCACTACAGCGGGCCTGAGGGCCCATCTGGGCATTTCAACTCACACCCACTTTTTAAACTGTCTAAGCTATTTTTAAAGTACAGAAGGTTTAGCTTAAATGACGCACCTGAAGTTTTTTCCCACTTTCCAAAACTCTAGCCAAGCCATTTTTTCTAATCCTTCAAAATCAAAATTTTCCACTTTAGCCCATTGCTGCGACCCCGTCTTGGTTAGTTTTTTTTTAGCACGTTTATTTATACCCCCTTTTATTTATTCCTGTCTTCCCATTTAAACACCTCAATCAACCCCCCCCAAATTCTAGGGCCTTTCTAGAGATGTAGGTCAGGGCCCTCTCTACCTTTGGATAGACAGAAACCCTCAGTCTATACCGTAGGAAAAATTTCTGATAAGAAATCGATTTGTCATTCTTTTGTGTACGTTTTTTCGGGTGTTAGAAAAAAGTGTTGGGTTGATATTTACTGGGGATATTTTGGAGATAGATTAGGGGATCATTGGGTCAATTGTGTAAAGGGTTTGGAAGTAGACGACCAGGGGCAGCAGCATTGGAAAAACCATGACTGTAAGGAAAGATTAGGTAGAATGGGGAGGGGGTGAGAGATGAAGACAAAGGTCAGGGTTGGGGAAGAGCCCAGAGAGTATCTGGGGAGGAGTATCTCACCCCGTGTGTCCACAAGGAACCAGCATATCCCCTTCATTCCCGCGCAGATTTAGTTATTCCCACATGTAATTTGGCATTCCCATGCAGTTTTCCCAAATTTCCCACTTAAAGTTTTAATTCTTTCCACACAGTTTGGTGTTCCACTCGAAATTTGGTAATCCATGCAGATTTGATATACCCACACTGTTTTATGTCGTTCTTTCGCCGTAGTTGGGAAGAAAAGTTTGTGGCTGCCACACCCCTGTCCAGGTTCGAATTACCCTCGCCTTCCCCAAACATTGAGTATTTTCTCTTATTAAAGCTACTTTAAATTTTTTCTTTTCTCCCCTCGTGAAAATAATACATTTTCCTCTAAAAAAAATTTTTAACTTTTTTTCCCAACTTGATTTAAAGTTGTGTTAAGGAAAACTTTTTTTTTGGGGGGGAGCGACTCGTAACTAAGTTAGCTGGGGTTGATGGGCTCTTGATCCCGGAGTTAGGGGAAAACCCCCCCCCCTTCGGGATCCCTGGTCCCCTAAACACCCCTCTGGGTTTAGCGCTCTTCCCCTCCCCCGGAAGGCAGGAGAGGGGAGTAGTAAGTGATTGTAGAGAAGGGAAAAAGGAAAAGTGAGAGATAGGAAAGAGAAAATTAAAAAGCTAAAAAAGGAAAAAAGGGTAAAGGAAAATAGAGAAAGTTAAAAAAGATAAAGATAAAAAGAAAGGAGAGAAAGCTAAAAATGAAGGATAAGGGGGGAAAAAATAAAACGAGAAATTTAAAAAATGATAAAGGTGAAGAAAAAAAATGAGAGAAAAAAAGGTAAAGTGAAAGTGAGAGAAAAAACCTTTTAGAAATATTCCTTTTTTTAATAAGACCATCCTTTTATAAAACAGTAATGTTTCTTGTTTTAAGAAATACTTAAACCTTTCCTACCTCTGATTTTCAAAATTAAACCATTTTTGGTTTTAAAATTTGGTTTGTGTGTGTGTTTGTGTGGTTGTGTGTTTTTTTTGTGATTGTGTGTGTGATTTGGCGTTGTGTGTGTGTTTGTGTGGTTTGGGGTTTGGTCGTTTGTGTGTGGGTGCGTTTTTGTTGATTGGACGTTGTGTTTTGTGGCGTTGTGTTGTGATTGTGGCGTTTGGTGTTGGTCGTTGTGTGTGGATTGTGGGTTTGTGTGTGTGTGTGGGGTTTTGTGGTTGTGTTTGTGGGTTGTGTTTTGGGGTTTGTGTGCTTTTGTGTGTGGGGGTTTTGTGGGGCTTTTTTGTGTGTTTTGGTGCTTTTTGGTGTGTGATTGGCGTTTTTGTGTGTGATTGTGACGTTTGTGTGTGATTGTGTGCGTTTGTGGTTGGGGGTGTGTGATTTGAGGGGGTTTTGTGGTGATTGTGTGCGTTGTGTGTGTGTTGGGGCTTTTGTTGTGATGTGGCTTTGTGTGTATTGTGTGCGTTGTGGGGGATTGTGTGGTTTGTGTGTGATTTGGGGTTTTTTGGGTGTGATTGTGTGCTTTGTGTGTGATTTTTGTGCGTTTGTGTGTGTTTGGGTGTGTGTGATTGTGGCGTTGGTGTGTGATTGTGTGCGTTGGGGTGTGTGATTGGGTGTGGTTTGTGTGTGTGATTGTGTGCTTTGGTGTGTGATTTTTGGCGTTGTGTGTGATTGTGGCTTTGTGTGTGTGTTTTGTGTGCTTTTGTGTGTGTGTTTGTTGGGGGGTTGTGTGTGGGGGATTGTGTGCGTTGTGTGTGTATTGTGAGCTTTGTGTGTGTTTTGGTGGCGTTGTGTGTGTGTGTGTGCGTTTTGTTGTTGTTTTGTGGCGTTTTGTGTGTGATTTTTGTGCGTTGTGTGTGATTGGGGCTTTTTGGGTGTGATTGTGTGCTTTTGTGATTGCTTTGTGTGTGATTGTGTGCGTTTGTAAATTGTGGCGTTTGTGGGATTGTGACGTTTGTGTGTGATTGTGTGCGTTTTGTGTTTGGTCGTTTTGTGTGTGATTGTGTGCGTTGTGTGTGTGTTTTGTGCTTTTGGTGTGATTGTGTGGTTTGGGGAAATTGGGCGTTTTTTGTGTGTTGGTGCTTTTGTGTGTGTGATTTTTTCGTTGTGTGGTGATTGTTGCGTTGTGTGATTGGGCGTTGTTTTTAATTGGTGCGTGTGTGTGTGATTGTGGCTTTTTGTGTGTGATTGTGTGCTTGTGTGTGTGATTGTGCGTTTTGTGTGTATTGTGTGCTTTTTGTGTTTGGGTTTGCGTTGTGTGATTGTTGCGTTTTTGTTGATTTGGTGCGTTGTGTGTGTTTGTGGCTTTTTTGTTTGTGATTGTGTGCGTTTTGTGTGATTGTGTGCTTTTGTGGGTTTGTGGGGTTGTGTGTGTGATTGTGCCGTTTGTGTGTGATTGTGGGCGTTTTGTGTGATTGTGTCTTTTTGTGTTGATTGGTGCGTTGTGTGTGTTTTGGGGAGTTTTTGGTGTGATTGTGTGGTTTTGTGTTTTTTGGGTGCTTTTTGGTGATTGTGTCGTTGGGTGTTTGTGACTTTTTGTGTGGTTGTGGCGTTGTGGGAGTGTGCTTTTTGTGTGATTGTGTGCGTTTTGTGGTGATTGTGTGCGTTTTTTGTGATTGTTTTTTGATTGTGTGCGTTGTGTGATTTTTCGTTTTGTGTGATTGTTGCGTTGTGGTGATTGTGGGTTGTGTGGTGATTTGTGCGTTTTGTTGTTTATAATATATATTATATATTATATATAATATATATATATATATATATATATATTTAAAAAAAAAAAAAAAAAAAAAAAAAAAAAAAAAAAAAAAAACCCCCCCCCCCCCCCCTTTGAAAAAATATAATTTTAGATTTTTATTTAATTACAAACACAAAAACACAAACCCCATTTTTTTTCACAGTGGTGTTTTCTGCATATTGGGATAACCTGTTACTGTATCTTATGCGCGCGCCCCGAAATTTAAAAATTAAGCCCTTTTTCAAAAAGTTTACTTTTTCTTTTAGAGATTTTTTTTTTCATTTTAAAGGGGTAAAGTTAATAATTTTATTACCAAAAGAACCTAAAAAATTTTCCAAACCCTTTAATTTAAGAACGAATTTAATTTACCCTTTAAACCAACTAAATAATTTTAGATTAGTTTACAATAATTTAGAAATTTCACATTGAAATAAATTTTTTTTTTTAGGTTCAAATGATTTTTGCGAAATATTGCTCACACATTTTCACTCGCTTTTTTTCGGAAGAAAAGCGTTGCTGTTTAAATCAAAGTTGCAAGTTTTCCTATTCGGCACGATACACAACACACACACACCAAAAAAAAAAAAAAATAAAATATAAAATATGAAAAATATATTATATATAATTAAATATATTTATATATAAAATTAAATAAAATTATATTAAAATATATATAATTTTTCCCAAACACCGGCCGTATCCCCCCGAGGCGGGGGGGCCCAAAGGAAAAACGAAAGTTTTCCTTTTACATTAGTAATTTAATACAGGGGAAAAAGGTTACACCCCCTTCCCCGGCTTTTATCGCCTCTTTCAACACGCATGACTTACGGGGGGAAGAATTTGTTTCCCCTTCCCCCTGGGGTAAAAGGAAATAAACAAGAACAAGAACATAAAAAAATAGAAGAAAACCCCGAGGGGGTGTTATTAGCTTTACATTTTGGTGTGTGTGCCCAAGTGTAAGTAGAAGTAGCAAGACGACCTGAACCCTTTCATGTTTTTGAACAAAAAAAGGAAACCCAAAAATCCACCATCATGAAAACAATTACGGCTTCTGGTTTTTCACCACTTGGCAGGACGGTATACCTCCCTGGGCGGTTCTGTCTACCAACCTACTACTATATATAATATATATAAAATATACATAATTAGTGAATCAGGGAGGGGGTGATGGGGGGGAATACGGGGGGAGGGGGAGATATCAGGTTTCATTAAACACGTGACACAAGACACTGGGGGGGGGACACGTGGGGGGGGGAGTCTTTTTTATAAAAGAGGGAGCTTATATTTTTACACTCGTATTTGAGTATCACCTACACTACAGTATCTTGTAGTATCACCTACACTACAGTACCTTTTAGACACCCCACAACAGTACTTGTAGTATCATCCTACACTACATACCTTGTAGTATATCCACATACAGTACCCCGTAGTATCATCCAAAACTACAGTACCCGTGTATCACCACACTACAACCTTTTGTATCATCCTACACACAGTACCTTGTGTATCATCCTACACTCAGTACCTTGTAGTATCATCCTACATAAATACCTTGTAGTAAAACCTACAACAGTACCTTTTAGTATACCCCCAAATACAGTACTTGTAGTATCCACAAACAGTACCTTGTAGTTTTTCCTACACTACAGTACTTTAGTTATCCTACACTACAGTACCTTGAGTTTATCCCCACTACAGACTTTTAGTTCATCCTACACTACAGTACCTTGTAGTACACCACACAGTACTTGTGTATCATCCTACACTACAGTACCTTGAGTTATCCTACACTACGTACCTTGTAGTATCACCCACACTACTACTTGGTATCCTCCCTACAGACCTTGTGTAAAACCCTACACTACAGACCTTTTAGTTATCCTCATACAGTACGTGTATATCCTACCTACATACCTTGTATATACTACACTACAGTCCTTGTAGTTATCCTAAACTACATTCCCTTGTATATCCCACAAACAGCCTTTGTAGAACCCAACTACAGTACCTTTTGTATTTTACACTACTACCTTGTATATCCAAAACTACAGACCCCGTAGTATCCTAAAACAGTCTTTTTGTATCATCCACACTACAGTACCTTGTATTATCCACACACAGACCCTTTTAGTATCCTCCTACCAAAAAAACCCCCCCGTAGTTTTAAAAACATCGTACTGGTAATTTTTTTAAAATAAGGGACCTTGGTTTCCACACTCAACCTTGTTATTAATAATACCCTTTATATTAAAAGTACTTGTTTTTGTATTAATAAGTATTGAGTTTTTCCTACTACAGTATTGTAGTATTACACCGTACCGGTTTTTCCACACTAATAAAACCGGTATCATACATAAGTACCCTTGAGTTATTAACACAGTATTTTTAGTTCCAACACCAGTCCTTTGTTTTACCCAAAAAACAGCCTTGTAGTTCTCCAACACAGACCTTTTTGGGACCAAACCCGTACCTTTTTTAAAAATATTTCTCACCCCAATTTGTAATTTCCACATACTCTTGAGTATATCCAACCACTCCTTTTAATCTTTACACCTACCCCTTGTTTTGTATCCCCCCTTTCCCCCAGACCCTTTAGTATTTTACACTCTACCTTTTGGTATCCTACAAACCGTACCCTTGAGTTTTCACTCAGTCCTTGTAGAACACCCTCACCACCCTTTTGGGATCCTCTCGTTTTTTTATATTTACACTCTACCTTGTGTAACCTACCTCTCCTTGTAGTATCCCCTCCCAAATTTTCGCAGACACGCTGGTCCAACAGGTTTTAAACATTCCCTTGTGACTGGTGTATGTATTTCTTGAAAAGAATAAGCTGCCTTGCCCCCCCAAATTTGGGTTCCGCCTAAAATGTTTATATTCCCTCTTAATGGGAAAGTTTGAAAATTTTAAAATGTTTGTAGGGTTTTTGTTTCGACTTATCCGATTTGTGGGTTGACCCAGAGCCGGCCCCAAAAACTTTTTAATCAGGTCCCATATACAATTTGGAAAAACTTCGACGGCTTGAAAAACACAGATGTGTTGTGGTTCCTGACCAGCCGGGGGGTGTTTGGGCCGACTTGTTTTCTCAGCCCACAACGCCGGTTATAAACTCGTCCACCGGAGGCCCCTCACAACCGGGCCCCGGGGGGGGGGGGGTTGACCCCTGGGAAAAATCTTCCCTCCCTACTAGGTCCACATACACTCCCTGCTCCATGATCTTTATCATACCTATTCTTAAAGGTATATACGGTACCTGCCTCCACTTCCTCTCCAGACTATTCCATTTTTTGACAACTCTTACTGAGGAAATACTACCTAACATGCCTGTGACTCACTTGAGTCTTCAGCTTCCAATTGTGGCCCCTTGTCATAGTGGAACATCCTGCTCTATCCACTTGTCAATTCCTCTCGTTATTTTATATGTTATCATGTCTCTCCTGTCCTCCAGTGTCGTCAGGTCGAGTTACCTTAACCTCTCCTCGTAGGATATGCCCCTTTGCTCCGGGACTAGTCTCGTTGCAAACCTTTGTACTTATTCTAGTTTTCTGACGTGCTTGACCAGGTGTGGGTTCCAAACTGGTGCTGCATACCCCAATATGTGCCTGACGTACACGGTGTACAGAGTCCGGAACGACTCCTTCCTAAGATGCCAGAATGCTATTCATAGGCTCGCTAGTTGCCCATATCCTGCAGCAGCTATTTGGTTGATGTGCGCCTCATCAGATGTGCTCGGTATTATACTCACCCCAAGATCCTTTTCCTTGAGTGAGGTTTGTAAACTTTGACCCCCTAGACTGTACTCTGTCTGCGGTTTTCTTTGCCTTTCCCCGATCTTCCTGACTCTGCACTTGGTGGGGTTGAACTCCAGGAACCAGTTGCTGCACCAGGCCTGCAGCCTATCCAGATCCCTTTGTAGTCCTGCCTGATTTTCACATCGTGTGCAAACAGGGACACTTCTGTGTATATGCCTTCCGTCATGTCGTTCACATATACCAGAAACAGCACTGTGTGTGTGTGTGTGTGTGTGTGTGTGTGTGTGTGTGTGTGTACTCACCTATTTGTACTTGCCTATTTGTGGTTGCAGGGGTCGAGTCATAGCTCCTGGCCCTGCCTCTTCACTGATTGCTACTAGGTCCTCTCCCTGCTCCATGAGCTTTATCATACCTCGCCTTAAAACTATGTATGGTTCCCGCCTCCACTACACTTTCTAGGCTATTCCACGGCTTGACTACTCTGACTGAAGAAATACTTCCTAACATACCTTTGATTCATCTGAGTCTTCAACTTCCAATTGTGACCTCTTGTGTCTGTGTCCCATCTCTGGAACATCCCGTCTTTGTCCACCTCGTCTATTCCGCGCAGTATTTTATATGTCGTTATCATGTCTCCCCTGACCCTCCTGGCCTCCAGTGTCGTCAGGCCGATTTCCCTCAACCTTTCTTCGCAGGACAATCCCCGTAGCTCTGGGACTAGTCTTGTTGCAAACCTTTGCACTTTCTCTAATTTCTTGACGTGCTTGACTAGGTGTGGATTCCAAACTGGTGCTGCATACTCCAGTATGGGCCTGACGTAAATGGTATACAGAGTCTTGAACGAATCCTTACTGAGGTATCGGAACGCTATCCGTAGGTTTGCCAGGCGCCCGTATGCTGCAGCAGTTATCTGATTGATGTGCGCCTCGGGAGATATTCTCGGTGTTATACTCACCCCCAGATCTTTTTCCTTGAGTGAGGTTTGCAGACTTTGGCCATCTAAACTATATTGTGTCTGCGGTCTTCTTTGCCCTTCCCCAATCTTCATGACTTTGCATTTGGCAGGGTTAGACTCAAGGAGCCAGTTGCTGGACCAGGCTTGTAGCCTGTCCAGGTCTCTTTGTAGTCCTGCCTGATCCTCATCCGATTTGATTCTTCTCATTAACTTCATATCGTCCGCAAACAAGGACACTTCTGAGTCTATCCCTTCCGTTATGTCATTCACATATACCAAGAACAGCACAGGTCCTAGGACTGACCCCTGTGGAACCCCGCTTGTCACAGGCGCCCACTCTGACACCTCGTCGCGTACCATGACTCGTTGTTGCCTCCCTGTCAGGTATTCTCTGATCCATTGCAGTGCCTTAACTGTTATGTGTGCCTGATCCTCTAGCTTTTGCAGTAACCTCTTGTGAGGAACTGTGTCGAAGGCCTTCTTGCAGTCCAAAAATATGCAGTCGATCCACCCCTCTCTCTCTTGTCTTACTTCTGTCACCTTGTTATAAAACTCTAGTAGGTTTGTGACACAGGATTTTCCTTCCCTGAAACCGTGCTGGTTGTCAATTATACACTTGTTTCTTTCCAGGTGCTCCACCACTCTCCTCCTGATGATCTTCTCCATGACCTTGCGTACTATACACGTTAGTGATACAGGTCTGTAGTTTAGTGCCTCATGTCTGTCTCCCTTTTTAAAAACTGGGACTACATTTGCCATCTTCAGTACCTCGGGGAGTTGCCCAGTTTCAAATGATGTGTTGAAGATCTTTGTTAACGGTATGCACAATATCTCTGCTCCCTCTTTAAGGACCCATGGAGAGATGTTGTCTGGTCCCACCGCCTTTGAGGTGTCAAGTTCGCATAGCAGCTTCTTCACCTCCTCCTTGGTTATATGTACCTCATCCAGCACTTGCTGGTGTGCCCCCCTGCTCTGATTTCCTGGAGTCCTACTGGTTTCCACTGTAAATACTTCTTTAAATCTTGCGTTGAGCTCCTGACATACCCCCCGGGTTTCGTTTCTTTGTGAATTCCCCATCACCCTTCCTCAGTCTATTACCTGGTCCTTGACTGTTGTTTTTCTCCTGATGTGGCTGTATAACGCTTCGGGTCAGTCTTGACTTTCGATGCTATGTCATTTTCGTATTGCCGCGAGCCTCTCTTCTTATCTGTGCATATTCGTTTCTGGCTCTCCGGCAAATCTCTTTATTTTCCTGAGTTCTCTGTCTTCTGTCCCTTTTTCCATTCTCTAGTACACCTAGTTTTTGCCTCCTACACCTTTGGGTGAACCAAGGACTCGTTCTGTTCTTCCCATTATTTCTGTTTCCTTGGGAACAACCTCTCCTCTGCCTCCTTTTCATTTTGTTGCCACATAGTCCATCATTTCTTGTACGGTTTTCCTGTCAATTCCCTCTCCCACTGAATGTCTTGAAAGAAGTTCCTAAAGCCTGAGTATTTCCCCCCTTTTGTATTTTGGTTTTTCCACCCATTCCTGCTGCCTCTCCACTTGGGAGCTAAAACTATGTAGTCGAAGCACAGAACCACATGAACTCTCCCAGGGACCTTTCATACAGTACCCGATGTCAAACTATAAAGTGAATAAAAGGGGCCCCTTTCTTGCTTTTTCATCCTCTTTTTCTCTTTTTGGTAGTTTCTAACAGTTTGGCCCTATTTTTGGGGGGCCCACTCCATTCTTGGTCCCCATTTTTTTGGGAAAACCCCAAGGTGCTCCCTTTTCCCAGCTTCCCCTTTGTGATTGAACCCCCCAAAAAACTTTTGTTCCCCCCATTGTTCCCTGGCCACCCGGCTGTGTGTGCCCTTCCTTTTTTCCCCATTATTCTTCCTTGCCCCCCTGAAGTTCTTGGTGGGTTGTCTTCCTCCTTTCCCTTTGTCCCTCCTGTTTTGTTCCTTAAGTATTTCCCTTTCGCCCGGCCACCCAATTCCTTCCATTTCTCAACCCCCCCACTGGTTTTTAATGAGCAGTGCAACTCTCCCCCTCTCCTCCCTCTGTCTTTCTGAGGATTTGTTTATCCGGATGGAAAGATTGAATCTGTTATTTTGGTGATTTTTTGTTTCTGTGAGTGCTATTATGTCTGGGGATGTCCCCTTTGATTCTTTCTTTTGCCACTCCTCATACTTATTTGTTATTCCATCTGCATTTGTATACCACACCTTTAACTTCTTTTCTAAGATTGTGGTCTGGAAGGTTTGTATTGGGGTTGGGGGAAGTGGGAGACCTGATAAGGAAACTATGGGGGGTTTTGCTGTGGGGGTGGAGTTTGTAATGCAGTGGGTGGGAGCATTGGATGTGGCATGGGTGTTTTGGTTTAAAAGTGTTTGGTTTTCACTGGGGTTGACCTAGTTTGGGGGACTTCTATAGGAAGTTGTGAGGGAGGCTGTATTTGATCTTCCTGTGTCTGGGATCTCCTGTCTGTCTTCTCCATCCCCCCTCTTTCCTCCTTTCGCCTTTGTACCATCTCTCTCTGTTTCTGCCTTTCTGCTTGTGTTCTGTCGCGGTCGAGATACACCTTCCTGTATGCCGGCATGTCCCTTAATCGTGCTTTCTCCTGCAGGATCCTGTTCCGAGTCGATTCTGCCTTGAAGGTCATTTTCACTGGCCGGGTTCTTTTTTTTACAAACCCCCCTATTCTGTGTGTGTGTGTGTGTGTGTGTGTGTGTCATACACAGTATCAATAAGGTGTCATACACAATATCAACAAGGTGTCATACACAGTATCATCAATAAGGTGTCATACACAGTATCATCAGTTAGGTACCATACACAGTATCATCAATAAGGTGCCATACACAGTATCAACAAGGTGTCATACACAGCATCATCAACAAAGTGTCATACACCTCTCGTGGGCCAGTATCGCAGCAAGTCATAGGACTTATATTTCTCCTGTATGTATGATTGGTTTATGTGTACAAGGTGAGTGTAAACACAGGGTAGAACGAAAGTACTGGCGTTTTAATAATGTGTAGTGTGGGTTAGTTACTTTCTCTGATGTGGGGGATTTAAAGACAAGCTGTGGTACCTAATTATCTCCCCTAAACTACCCAAGATGTGGGGGATTTAAAGACAAGCTGTGGTACCTAATTATCTCCCCTAAACTACCCAAGATGTGGGGGATTTAAAGACAAGCTGTGGTACCTAATTATCTCCCCTAAACTACCCAAGATGTGGGGGATTTAAAGACAAGCTGTGGTACCTAATTATCTCCCCTAAACTACCCAAGATGTGGGGGATTTAAAGACAAGCTGTGGTACCTAATTATCTCCCCTAAACTACCCAAGATGTGGGGGATTTAAAGACAAGCTGTGGTACCTAATTATCTCCCCTAAACTACCCAAAATGTGTGGGATTTAAAGATAAGCTGTGGTACCTAGTGGTACCTAATTATCTCCACTAAACTACCCAAGATGTGGGGGATTTAAAGACAAGCTGTGGTACCTAATTATCTCCCCTAAACTACCCAAGATGTGGGGGATTTAAAGACAAGCTGTGGTACCTAATTTCCTCCCCAGAACTCCCCCTGATGTCCAGGATGCCTAATTACCTTCGTTTTATTTGAAGGAGATATCGTGTTTCTCAAGCTCTAGATATACTTCCAGCGACCTTCCCCATTACCTTGTGTTTCAGCGCAAGGCATCGTATTTCAACCTCTTGTACCTGCCCCTTTTTTCTCTAGAGTCGAACCAACTTCCCTCTGACGTCCTCAGGTCCGTAGCCGGAAATATATTATCTTTATCAACTTATAACAGTGTATATACACAATATATATATATATATATATATATATATATATATATATATATATATATATATATATACATTATATATATATATATATATACATTATATATATATATACATTATATATATATATATATATTATATATATATATATATATATATATATATATATATATATATATATTATTATTATATATAATATATTTATATATATTATTATATTTATATATCTTTCAACACACCGGCCGTATCCCACCGAGGCGGGGTGGCCCAAAAGGAAAAACGAAAGATTCTCCTTTTACATTTAGTAATATGTACAGGAGAAGAGGTTACTAGCCCCTTGCTCCCGGCATTTTAGTCGCCTCTTACAACACGCATGGCTTACGGAGGAAAAATTCTGTTCCACTTCCCCATGGAGGTAAGAGGAAATAAACAAGAACAAGAACTAGTAAGAAAAATAGAAGAAAACCCAGAGGGATGTGTATATATATGCTTGTACATGTGTGTGTAGTGTGACCTAAGTGTAAGTAGAAGTAGCAAGACGTACCTGAAACCTTGCATGTTTATGAGACAGAAAAAAAGGACACCAGCAATCCTACCATCATGTAAAACAATTACAGGCTTCTGTTTTACACTCACTTGGCAGGACGGTAGTACTCCCTGGGGGGTTGCTGTACTGGTAAAAGTGTAGTAGAGTTATAATTAGAAAGAATAAAGTAAGACGAGATAAGGATCCAGATGAACAAGGAGCTTAGGAAAGTAGGGGTGTGTGACAGGTTTTACAGTGAAACATATAAAACATATTTAATAAGGCTAAAGAGGTCTTTGTGCATTATGATTTGAAAGAGGCGTATGACAGGGTGTTGGGCAATGTGCAAATTTTGCAAGTGTAGGTAGGAGGTAGGTTACTGAAAGCATGAAGATTTTTACGAGATAGTGAGGCTCAATTAGAGTATGTAAAAGAGGAAAGTTTTGTTCCCATAAAATACCTTAACCAAGGATGTGTGATGTCACCGTGTTGTTTAAATATATTTATAGATGGGGTTGTAAAAATAAATGCGAGGGTCATGGCACTAGCGTGGAGTTAAAAGATAAAAGAATCACACACAAAAGTGGGAGTTGTCACAGCTGCTGTTTGCTGATGACACTGTGCTCTTGGGAATTCTGAAGAGAAGCTGCCAGAGATTGGTGATGAATTTGTAGGGTGTGCCAAAAGCAGAATAAGGTGAATACAGAAAGAAGTAAGTTATGAGGCTAACAAAAAGATTTTAGGTATGAAAGATTGGATATCAGATTGGAGGAAAGTTTGGAAGGTGAAGTTTCAGATATTTGGAATGGACGTGTCACGGATGTCTATGAAAGATAGAGTGAATCATAGAACTTGATGAGGAAAAAAGAGTGTTGTGCACTTAAGGATCTGGGAGAACAAGAACTTTGTCCTTGGACAAAGAGGGGAATGTATAGATATAGTTTTACGCAAGCTCTTAATGGTGTGAAAGCGCGGGTGATGAATGTTGCAGCGAGAGAAGGCTTGAACGCATTGGAAGTCATTCTGAGGGCAATGTGTGTTGAATATAATGCAGAGAATCGTGTTTGGAAGTTAGGAGGAGGTGCGGGAATTACCAAAAAACAGTTTCCAGAGGGTCGAGGAAGGGTTGTATGAGGTGGTCTGCACATGAGAGAGATGGAGCGAACCAGAAATGACTTCAAATGAATCAGTCTGTATGGAAGGAAGGCGGGTAGGGTAGCCTAAAGGGTTGAGGAGGGTAAAGAGGGTTGTTCAGGCAGGACTTCCAGCAGGCATGCGAGAGCGTGTTTGAGAGAGTGAATGGAGACAAATGGTTTTTAATACTTACGTGCTGTTGATGTAGCAAATAACATTTATGAAGGATCAGGAAACCGGCAGGCCGGACTTGAGTCCTGAATGGATGTCACTGCCTGCACTCTGAAGGAGGTGTAATGTTTGCAGTTTAAAAACTGTAGTGTAAAGCTCCCATCGGGCAAGACTGTGATGGAGCGAAAGATGGTGAAGTTTTCTTTTTCGGGCCACCCGGCCCTTGGTGGGAATCGCCCCAGTTGATAATAAAAAAAATAAATAATATATATATATTATATATATATATTTTTTATATCTATATATAATTAAATATATATAATATATATATAATAATTAAATAAGTAATATAATATATATATATATAGATATATTATTATAATATATATATATATATATATTTAATATAATTATATATATGTATATAATAATATATATATATATATCTATAGATATATTTTTTTTATTTTTTTTTAATATCACACCTGGCCGAGTCCCACCAAGGCAGGGTGGCCCGAAAAAGAAAAAACTTTCACCATCATTCACCCATCACTGTCTTGCCAGAAGTGCAGTACACTACAGTTTTTAACTGCCACATTAACAGCCCTCCTTCAGAGTGCAGGCACTGTACTTCCCATCTCCAGGACTCAAGTCCGCCTGCGTTGCCTGGAATCCCGTCATAAATGTTTACTGTTGCTCACACTCCAACGCAACGTCACGTATTAAAAACCTTTTGTCTCCATTCACTCTGTCAAACACGCTCACAGCATGTCTGCTGAAGTCCCAGCCCCTCGCAAACACAAAAACTCCTTTACCCCCTCCCTCCCAACTCTTCCTAGCCGACCCTTCCCCGCCTCC
>NC_069452.1:5937509-5950009 GCF_026875155.1 Cherax quadricarinatus
TTGAGCTACATACTGTGATAAACGTCGTTTTGAGCGTACAACACTGTATAGACGAGTTGTGAACGTACATATACTGTGATAGACGTATTGTGAGCGTAACATACACGGTGATCGACGTATTGTGACGGACATACACTGGATAGCCGTAGTTGTGAGCGACAATAAACTGTGATCGACGAGTTTATGTGAGCGACATACACTAGATAGACATATTGTGAGCGTACAACACTTGATAGACGCAGTGTGAGCGTACATACAACTGTGATAACATAGTTGTACGTACATATACTGTGATCACGCAGTTGTGACCGAAATACACTGTGATAGACCAGTTTTGACGTAAATACACTTGATAGACGCAGTATGACTTCCTACACTTGATAGAACGCAGTTGGTGAGCGTACATAACTGTGATACGGCGTAGTTGTGAGCGTCACATATACTATACCGTAAAGTGAGCCGTACATACTTGTGATAGACTAGTTGTAAGCGTACTACACGTGATAGACGCAGTTTGAGCGTACATAAATACTGTGATAGACGCAGGTTTTTTTTTAGTGGAGCCGTACATATACTGTGATAGACGTATTTGTGAGCGTACTTACACTGTGATAGACGCAGTTAGAGCGTACATATACGGATAGACTAGTTGTGAGCGTACATACACTGTGAAGACGTAAGTTGTGACGTACAAACACTGTGATAGACGCAGTTGTGACGTACCTATACAGTGATAGACTAGTTGTGAGCGTACAAACCCTGTGATAGACGTATTGGAGCGACATACACGTGATAGACTAGTTGTGAGCGTACATACACTGTGAATAGACGCAGTTGTTGAGCTACATAAACTGTATAGAACGGAGTTTGACGTACATACTCATGATAACTAGTTGTGAGCGTACCTACACTGAGATAGACGCATTGTGAGCGTACATATACTTATAACTATGTTGTGAGCGTACATACACTGTGAAAGACGAAAGTTGTGAGCGTACATACACTTGATAAGACGCAGTTGTGAGCGTACATACAATGTGGATAGACGTAGGTTTAAGCGTACATACAAACACTTGATACGTAGTTGTGAGCGTACATATACTTGATAACCGCATTGTCGAGCGTACAATTACACTAGATAGACGCATTAGACGTACATATACTTGATAGACGCAGTTGTAGCGTACATATACTGTGAAAGACGTAGTTGTGAGCGTAACATAAACGGTGATAGACGCATTGGACTACATATACTGTATAACGTATTGTGAGCGTACAAACACTGTGATAACCAGTTGTACGTACATAAACCTGTGATAGACCGTAGTTGTGAGCGTACAAACTGTAGACCAGTTTGAGCGTACTATACTGTGATCGACGTAGTTTAAGCGATCATACACTGTATAGACGAGTAGTGAGCGTACATACTGTGATGACTAGTTTGTGAGCGTACAAACACGGTGAAGACTATTGTGACGTACATACTGGTAGACGAATTTTGGAGCGTAACATACACGATGAAACGTATTGTGAGCGGTACATACGGTGATAGACCTAGTTTGAGCGTAAATACACTGTGATAGACGTATTTGAAGTACAAATACTGTAGAACTATTTGTGAGCGTACATACACTGTGAATAGACGCCCCCAGTTGGTGAGCGTACATACTGTGATATGACGTAGGTTGGTGAGCGTACATACACTGGATAGACGTGTTGTGAGCGTACAGACTGTATAACCTATGTAGCTACATACACTGTGATAGACGCAGTGGTGAGCGTACATACTTGATAACGTAGTTGTGAGCGTACAGACACTGTGATAGACGTAGTTGTGAGCGTACATTACGTGATTGACTATTGTAGCGTACATACACTGTGAGAGACGTATTTGAGCGTACATACACTGTGATAACGTAGTTGTGACGACAGACACTGTGAAGACGTAAGTTGTGAGCGTACATACTGGGATAGACGTATTTGTGAGCGTACATACACTGTGATAGACCAGTGTGAGCGTAACATACACTGTGATAGTCGGAGTTGTGAGCGAACATCACACTGGATAGACGTATTTGTGAGCGTAACATATACTGTGATAAGACGAGTTTGACGGACATATACACTGTGATAACGCAGTAGTGCGCGTACATACACTTGATAGACCGTAGTTGGAGCGTACATACTGTGTAGACGTATTGTGAGCGTACATACACTGTGATAGACGATTTTTGACGTATATACTGTGATAACTAGTTGTGAGCGTCCATACACTGTGAAGACGCAGTTGTGAGCGTACATACACTGGATAACTAGTTGGGAGCGTACAACACCTGTGATAGACGTAGTTGTGAGCGTACATAACTGTGATAGACGCAGTTGTGACGTACATATACTGTGATAGACGTATTGTGAGCGTACATATTCGTGAAGACGTAGTTTGAGCTTACATACACTTGATAGACGCAAGTTGTGAGCGTCCCATACCGTGATAGACACAGTTGGACGTACATACCTGTGATAGACGCAGTTGTGAGCGTACATATACTGTTATAGCCGCAGTAGTACGACATACACGTATAGACTTAGTTTGAGCACATACACTGTAAAGAAGCATTGTAGCGTACATACTCTGTGATGACGCAGTATGTTGGAGCGTAAATACACTGTGATAGAACGTAGTTGTGAGCGGACATATACTGTGATAACGCATTGTGAGCGTACATATACTGTATAACGCAAGTTGTGAGCGTACCATACACTGGGATAGGACCAAGTTGTGAGCGTAACCTTACACTGTGATAGACGCAGCTGTGAGCGCACATATACTGGATAGACGCGTTTGTGACGTACATATACTTTGATAGACTCAGTGTGCCGTACGTACATACACTGTGATAGACCATAGTAGCGTACATACACGTGATAGACGAGTTGAGCGTCACATACACTGATTAAACGCCATTGTGACGTACTATACTGGATAGACGCAATTTGTGAGCGTACATATACGGTGATAGACGCATTGTTAGAGTACAACACTGTGCTAGACCAGTTGTGCGCGTACATCACAGTGGATAGACTAGTTGTGAGCGACATATACGTGATAGACGAGTGGTGGACGGTACATACACTGTGATAGACGTATTTGACGTACCTACTCTGTTGATGACCGCCAGTTGTGAGCGTACATACACTGTGATAGACTATTTTGACGTACAAAATACGGTGATCGACGTATTGTGGAGCGTACATACACTTGATAGATACGCAAGTGTGAGCGTACATACACTGTGATAGACTCGTTGTGAGCGTAAATACTGTGATAGACTAGTTGTGAGCGTACATACACTGGATAGAACGCAGTTTGTGAGCGACATACACTGTGATAGACGTAGTTGTGACGACATACGGTGATAGACTAGTTGTAGCGACAACACGGATAGACCGTTGAGCGACATACACTGTGATAGACGTTGTGTTGACGTACTACACGTGATAGACGAGTGTGGAGCGTACATAACTGTGATTAGACGCAGTTGTGAGCGTACATATACTGTGATAACTATTGTGAGCGTACATACACTGTATAACGTATTTGTGAGCGTACATACACTGATGATAGAACGCATTTGAGCGTACATACTCTGTATAGACGAGTTGTGAGCGACATACACAGTGATAGACGTAGTTGTGAGCGTACATACACTGTGATAGACGTAGTTGTTAGCGAACCTACACGTGATAGACGTAGTAGAAGCGTACATACCCTTGATAGACGCAGTTTTGTGAGCGTACCTACACTGTAAGACGTAGTTTGTGAGCGTACATAACACTGTGGATAGACGTAGTTGTGATCGTACAATACACTGTGATAGACGTAGTTTGTGAGCGTACGATATACTGTGATAGACGCAGTTGTGACGTACATACACTGTGATAGACGCAGTGTGACGTCACATACACTGTGATAGACGAGTTGTGAGCGTACATATACTGTGATAGACGTAGTTGTAGCGTACATAAGACTGTGATAGACTATTTATGAGCGTAACATATACTGTGATAGACTAGTTGTGACCTACATATACTGTATAGACTAGTTGTGATCGTACAATACTGTCATAGACGTTAGTTGTCAGCGTACATATACTGTGATCGACTATGTTGTGAGCGTACATCTACTGTGATAGACGTAAGTTTGAGCGTACATATACTGTGATAGACGTATTGTAGCGTACATATACTGTGATAGACGAGTATGAGCGTCCATATACTGTGATAGACGAGTAAGTTGGACGTACATATACTGTGATAGACGTAGTTGTGGAGCGTACATATCCTGTGATAGACGTATTGTAGCGAACTATACTTGATAGACGTAGTTGTGTACGTACATAATACTGTGATAACGTAGTTGTGAGCCGTACATATACTGTGATAGACGCAGTCTGTGAGCGTACATAACTGTGATAACCGTATTGTGAGCGTACAATGTGATAGACGTAGTTTGAGCGTACAACTGTGATAGACGTATTGTGACGACATATACTGGGATAGACCTAGTTGGAGCGTAATCATACTGTGATAACGGAGTTGTGAGCGTACATATACTGGTGATAGACGTAGTTGTGTGCGTACAATATGTGATAACGTAGTGTGAGCGTACATATACGTGAGAGACGCAGTGTGAGCGGACATAACTGTGATAGACGTAGTTGTGACGACATACTGTATATACTAGTTGTGAGCGTACATACTGTGATAGACTAGTTGTGACGACATTACTGTGATAGACGTAGTTGTAGCGTACATATACTGGGATAGACTAGTTGTGAGCGGAACATAAACTGTGGATAGACGTAGTTTGAGCGTACATACACTGAAGACGTAGTTGTGAGCGGTACATACACGTATAGACCAGTGTACGTACATATACTGGGAAAGACGTAGTTTGTGAGCGGACATATACTTGATAGACCGTAGTTGTGACTACATATAACTGTGAAAACGCAGTTGTGACGACATACACTGTGATAGAACGCAGTTGGTGAGCGTACAAACCCTGGAATAGACGTAGTTGTGAGCGACATATACTGTAAAGACGCAGTTGTAGGCGACCAACACTTGTTGATAACCAGTTGTGACGTACATACACGTGATAGACTATTGTAGCGACATAGACTGTATAGACGAAGTTGTGAGCGTACAATACTTGATAGACGTATTGTGAGCGACATAACTGTGATAGACGTAGTTTGACGTACATACACTAGATAGACGAGTTGTGACGTACATACAACTGTGATGAGACGCAGTTTGACGTAACATACACTGTGATAGACGTAGTTGTGAGCGACATAGAACGGTGATAGACGCTTTGTGACGTACATAGACTGTGATAGACGTAGTTTTTGACGTACATACTGTGATAAAACGTAGGTTAGCGTACAAAGACGGTGATAGACGCAGTTTTAAGCGGACATACTGTATACGGAGTTGGACTACATACACTGGATAGACGTAGTTTGTGAGCGTACATATACTGTATAGACCATTGTGAGCGTACATATACAGTAATAGACCGTAGTTGTGAGCGTACATAACTGGATAGACGTAGTTGTGACGGTACATATACGTGATTAAGACGCAGTGGTGAGCGTAAATCACTGTGATCGACTAGTTGTGCGCGTACATACACTGTGATAGACGCTGTTGTGAGCGTACAAAATACTGTGAAGACGCAGTGGTGAGCGTACATATACGGTATAACCAAGTTGTGAGCGACATATACTGTGATAGACTAGTTGTGAGCTACATACACTGATGATAGACGTATTGGAGCGTACATATACTGTGTAGACGTATTTTGAGCGTTAACAAAAAAAAAAACCTATACTGTATAGACGTAGTTGAGGAGCGACATATACTGTATAGTCTATTTGAGCGGACATACACAGTGGATAACGTGTGTGTGAGCGTACATTACAACTGTGATAGACGTAGTTGTGAGCGTACATACACTGTGATAGACGTAGTTGTGAGCGTACATACACTGTGATAGACGCAGTTGTGAGCGTACATATACTGTGATAGACGTAGTTGTGAGCGTACATACACTGTGATAGACGTAGTTGTGAGCGTACATACACTGGATAACGCAGTAGTGACGTTACATATACTGTGTAGACTTAGTTGTGATCGTACATACACTTGATAGACGTAGTGGTGGACGTACATACACTGTGATAGACCAGTTGTAGAGCGTACATACAATGTGATAGACAGTTGTAAGCGTACATACACTGTATAACGAGTTGTGAGCGTACATTACTGTGATAGACCGCAGTTGTGAGCGACATACACTGTATAGACCAGTTGTGAGCGTACAATTACTGCGGATAAGACCGCAGTTAGGGAGCGTTCATATACTGTGATAGACAAGTTTTGGAGCGTAACATACACGTGATAACGCATTGTGAGCGGAATAGACTGTGATAGACTAGTTGGACGTACATACACTGTGATAGACGCCAGTTGAGCGTACATATACTGCATAACGTAGTTTGTGAGCGTACAACGTGTTAGACCGCAGTTGAGCGTACAAACTGTGGATAACGTAGTTGTTGAGCGTACATCACTGTGATAACGTAGTTGTGAGCGGTACATACTGTACGACGTAGTTGTAGCGTACATACACTGTGATAGACGTAGTTGTGAAGCGTACAATATGTGATAGAACGTATTGTGAGCGTACCTACACTATGAATAGACTAGTTGTGAGCGTACATACTGTGATAAAAGACACCACAATCCTATACCATCATGTAAAACAATTACTAGGCTTCTGTTTTACACTCCCTTGCAAGACGGTAGTACCTCCCTGGCGGTTCTGTTACCAACCTACGATAATATTATAATATATATATATATATTATATTATTATAGATATAATATATATATATATATATTATATATATATATATATATATAATAATATGGTTTAATAAAGACACGTAAGCACACACATAACATATTATTAAAAAACGTTCGTCCTGGGACCTGAGCACTCTAAAGTGATTCAAGGTCCCATACGAAACGATTTCGAATTAATATTTATAGTGGTGCATACGTGTCCTTCTAACCACTTGTCGGTATTTATTACCAAGGTTTATACCCTATATATATATATATTATATATATCATAATATAATATATATAATATATATATATATATACCTTTTCTTTCTTCAACACAATCCGCCCGTCCCACCGAGGCAGGTGTGCCCAACAAGGAAAAACGAAGTTTCTCCTTTAACCATTTATAATATACAGGAGAAGAGTTACTAGCCCCGTTGCTCCCGGCATTTTAGTCGCCTCTTACAACAACGCATGCTTTTATTTTTATATATTATATAGTAGTAGTTGGTAGACTACAACCACCCAGGGAAGTACTACGTCCTGCAGATGACCTGTGAAACAAAACCTTAACTGTTTGCATGAGGGTAGATTTGCTGGTGTCTTTTTCGTCTCATAAACAAAACGCTAATAACAGGATATCATGCTACTCTCCTACCTACTTACACTTTGTCACACTTCACAGACACGCACATGCATTAAAAATATACATTACATCTAAGGTTTTTCTCCTTTTTCCTAAATACTTCTTGTTCTTTTTTATTTCTCTATTGTCCATGGGGAAGTGGAAAAGAATCTTTACCTTCCGTAACCATCGTGTCGTATGAAGCGACTAAAAGCCGAGCCAAGGCTATAACCCCTTCTCCTGTATACATTTACTAAAAAAAGAGAAGAAAAAAACTTTATCAAATTGGATGCTTAAATTGCGTGATGAAGTGCGGATGACAAAAACAGAATGATTGCTGATGTTAGATGAAAAGAAGGTTGATGTCTCTCTAACGAAACAAAGCTAAGGGGTAGAGAATGTCATGGGGGGAAATAAATGGGATTAAATCTGGAAAGCCTGAAAGTTAACAAAGGAAGGGGAGCAGTAATGTTAAATGATCATTTATGAAGGGAGAAAAGAGAAATGAATGTAAATTTCAAGAATTATGTGAGTAAAGTAAAGGTGGATGCAGAAGTGGTCGTAATAAGCGTGTATGCACCTGGTGAAGAGAGAATGCAGAGGAGATAAGAGATTTTGGAGATTTAGATGAATTATAACCTTTGAACCAATGAGAGAGTAATTGTGGTAGGGACCTGATGCTAAAGTAGAGAAACTTTTGAAGGGTGAGGTAGTAAGTTTGGGGTGCCAGTGTTATATAATGACCCTTGATTGAACTTTTATAGAAGGTTTAGTTATAGGTAATACATATATTAAAAAAAAGAGGATAAATAAGTAGACACCGATATATGTGGGCGAAATGACAGTATTTGTTGATTATGTATTGGTAGATAAAAGAACAGTTGAGTAACTTCAATTACATGTTTTTAATAAGAAAAAGGGCCACAGATATATCAGATCACTTTCTAGTTGTAGCTACCTGAGAGAAAAGGTAATGGGATACAAGGAGAAGAAAGCATCAGAAGATGAAGTTTATATATAAAAGAGAGGCTTTTAGGGTAAGATATAAACAGCTATTGGAGGATAGATGGGCTAATGAGAGCATAGGCAATGGGGTCAAGAGGTTTGGTAGGTTTAAAAATGTAGTGGTTAGAGTTTTCAGCAGAAGTTTGGTGGGTACAGGAAAGTGGTGCAGAGGAAGAGAGTGATTGGTGGAATGCTGATGTAAAGAGATATAAGGGAGAAAAAGATAGCATAGAAACTAATTACAAAGTAGAATGATGCAAGGAGGGAGAGTATATGGAGAAAAAGAGAGAGTTAAGAATGGTGAACAATGTAATAGAGAGCCAATGAGAGAGGGTGAGAGTTATCAACAAATTTTGTTGAAAATAAGAAAAGTTTTGGAGTGAGAATAACAATAAGAAAGCCTAGAGAACAAATGGATTTGTCAGTTATAAATAGGAAGGAGAGTTATTACATGAGAGTTTATAGGTAGTGGAAATGAGGGAAATTTGAGAATTGTTAAATTTGATGAATATAGAAGCTTTGATCTTCGTGATAGGGCAAGGAGAATAACATCTTGTAGGAGGTAGAAGGCCAGTTGTGAGTGGGGCATTCGTAGAGGCAGTAGGTAAAATGAAAGGGAAGGCAGCCGGGATTTGATGGGATAAAGATAGAAATGTTAAAACAGGTGGGGATAAGTTTTTGAGTGGTTGGTGGCAATTATTTAATAAATGTATAAGAGGGTAGGTACTAGGGATTGGCAAGAGCTTGCATTGTTCCTTTGTATAAAGGCAAAGGATTAAAAAGATGCAAAAATTATAGGGGGATTAAGTCGTTGCTGTACTGGTAAAAGTGTAGTAGAGTTATAATTAGAAAGAATAAAGTAAGACGAGATAAGGATCCAGATGAACAAGGAGCTTAGGAAAGTAGGGGTGTGTGACAGGTTTTACAGTGAAACATATAAAACATATTTAATAAGGCTAAAGAGGTCTTTGTGCATTATGATTTGAAAGAGGCGTATGACAGGGTGTTGGGCAATGTGCAAATTTTGCAAGTGTAGGTAGGAGGTAGGTTACTGAAAGCATGAAGATTTTTACGAGATAGTGAGGCTCAATTAGAGTATGTAAAAGAGGAAAGTTTTGTTCCCATAAAATACCTTAACCAAGGATGTGTGATGTCACCGTGTTGTTTAAATATATTTATAGATGGGGTTGTAAAAATAAATGCGAGGGTCATGGCACTAGCGTGGAGTTAAAAGATAAAAGAATCACACACAAAAGTGGGAGTTGTCACAGCTGCTGTTTGCTGATGACACTGTGCTCTTGGGAATTCTGAAGAGAAGCTGCCAGAGATTGGTGATGAATTTGTAGGGTGTGCCAAAAGCAGAATAAGGTGAATACAGAAAGAAGTAAGTTATGAGGCTAACAAAAAGATTTTAGGTATGAAAGATTGGATATCAGATTGGAGGAAAGTTTGGAAGGTGAAGTTTCAGATATTTGGAATGGACGTGTCACGGATGTCTATGAAAGATAGAGTGAATCATAGAACTTGATGAGGAAAAAAGAGTGTTGTGCACTTAAGGATCTGGGAGAACAAGAACTTTGTCCTTGGACAAAGAGGGGAATGTATAGATATAGTTTTACGCAAGCTCTTAATGGTGTGAAAGCGCGGGTGATGAATGTTGCAGCGAGAGAAGGCTTGAACGCATTGGAAGTCATTCTGAGGGCAATGTGTGTTGAATATAATGCAGAGAATCGTGTTTGGAAGTTAGGAGGAGGTGCGGGAATTACCAAAAAACAGTTTCCAGAGGGTCGAGGAAGGGTTGTATGAGGTGGTCTGCACATGAGAGAGATGGAGCGAACCAGAAATGACTTCAAATGAATCAGTCTGTATGGAAGGAAGGCGGGTAGGGTAGCCTAAAGGGTTGAGGAGGGTAAAGAGGGTTGTTCAGGCAGGACTTCCAGCAGGCATGCGAGAGCGTGTTTGAGAGAGTGAATGGAGACAAATGGTTTTTAATACTTACGTGCTGTTGATGTAGCAAATAACATTTATGAAGGATCAGGAAACCGGCAGGCCGGACTTGAGTCCTGAATGGATGTCACTGCCTGCACTCTGAAGGAGGTGTAATGTTTGCAGTTTAAAAACTGTAGTGTAAAGCTCCCATCGGGCAAGACTGTGATGGAGCGAAAGATGGTGAAGTTTTCTTTTTCGGGCCACCCGGCCCTTGGTGGGAATCGCCCCAGTTGATAATAAAAAAAATAAATAATATATATATATTATATATATATATTTTTTATATCTATATATAATTAAATATATATAATATATATATAATAATTAAATAAGTAATATAATATATATATATATAGATATATTATTATAATATATATATATATATATATTTAATATAATTATATATATGTATATAATAATATATATATATATATCTATAGATATATTTTTTTTATTTTTTTTTAATATCACACCTGGCCGAGTCCCACCAAGGCAGGGTGGCCCGAAAAAGAAAAAACTTTCACCATCATTCACCCATCACTGTCTTGCCAGAAGTGCAGTACACTACAGTTTTTAACTGCCACATTAACAGCCCTCCTTCAGAGTGCAGGCACTGTACTTCCCATCTCCAGGACTCAAGTCCGCCTGCGTTGCCTGGAATCCCGTCATAAATGTTTACTGTTGCTCACACTCCAACGCAACGTCACGTATTAAAAACCTTTTGTCTCCATTCACTCTGTCAAACACGCTCACAGCATGTCTGCTGAAGTCCCAGCCCCTCGCAAACACAAAAACTCCTTTACCCCCTCCCTCCCAACTCTTCCTAGCCGACCCTTCCCCGCCTCCTTCCACTACATCTGATTACACTCTTTGAAGTTTTCAGTTTCCGCTCCATCCCCTTACATGCTCCAACCAACTCAACAACCCTTCCGCACAGTCTGGACAACATTTGGTAATCCCCACCTCCTCCTAACTTCCAACTATGGGGGGGAAGGGAAAATCTCTGCATATATTCACACAACACATTGCCCTCAGACATACATCTCCACTGCCTCCACCTCTCCTCGCTCAACAATTCATCACCCATGCTTCACACCCATATAAGAGCTTGGTAAAAATATACTCTCAACATTCCCCTCTTTTGCCTCCAAGGACAAAGTTTCTTTGTCTCAACAGACCCCTAATGCAACCACTCACTCTTTTTCCCTCATCAAGTCTAGATTCACGGGGGTGGGGGGGTGTGGGGGGGGTGCCCATCGTTCATAGACCCATCCGCTGACACGTCCACTCCCAAATATCTGAAGACGTTTTTCCACCTCCTCCAACTCTCTCCCTCAATCTGATTTCAATCGTTCATCACCTAATCTTTTTGTTATCCTCAAACCTTACTCTTTCCGTAGATCACCTTAATTTCTTCTATTGGCACACCCTACCAAATTCATCCTCCAATCTCTGCAGCTTCTCTCAGAAGCTCCCCAGAGCACAGTTCATCAGCCAAAGAGCAGCTTGGACAACGCCCTCTTTTGTGTGTGATTCTTTATCTTTAACTCCACGCCTCTTGCCAAGACCCACGCAGTTTCTTCTCTTACAACCCCATCTATATATATATTAAACAACCACGTGACTTCACACATCCTTGTCCTAAGCCTACTTTTACTGGGAAAAAATTTCCCTCTTTCTACATACTCTAACTTGAGCCTCACTAGTCCTCGTAAAAACTCTTCACTGCTTCAGTAACCTACCTCCTACACCATACACTTGCAACATCTGCACATTGCCCCCTAACCACCCTTCCATACGCCTTTTCTCAATTCCATGAATGCCACCAAAGACCACTTTAACCTATCTAAATACGTTCACTTAAGGTTTCACTGTAAACACCTTGCCACCACCCCCGACCTTCTAAAGCCTCCTTGTTCATCTGCTATCCTATTCTCCTCTACTCCTAATTCTTTCAAATATA
>NC_069452.1:5952509-5960306 GCF_026875155.1 Cherax quadricarinatus
TGACTAATACTCTGGTGATAGACGTATTGTGACGACATATTCGGTGATAGACCAGTGAGAGCGTACATATACTGTGATAGACCTATTTGTGAGCGTACATACACTGGTGATATACCTAGTTGTGAGCGTACATACACTGTGATAGACGTAGTTGAGCGTACATACACTGTGCTAGACGTAGTTGTGAGCGATACATTATACTGTGATAGACGTAGTTGTGACGTACATACTGTGATAGACGTACTTGAAGCGTCCTATACTGATAGACCTAGTTGTGGAGCGTACATACACTGTGATAGGACGTATTTGATGACGTACCATATACTGTGATAGACGTAGTTGTTGAGCGTACATAGTACTGTGATAGACGTAGTTGTGAGCGTACATATACTGTTCTAACGTAATTGTGAGCACATAACGACGTATAACGATTGTAGCGGACCTCTACTGTGATAGACAGTTTGACGTACATACCGTGATAACGTAGTTGGAGCGTACATATCGTGATAGACGTAGGTTTGTGAGCGTACATAACTGTAGACTAGTTTTGAGCGGACATAACTTGTAGACGTATTGTAGCGTACATGTACTGTGGATAGACGTAGTTGTGAGCGTACCTACACTGGATAGACGTAGTGTGAGCGTACATACACTGTGATAACTATTGTGAGCGTACATATTCTGTGATAGACTAGTTTGGAGAGACATATACTGTGATAACTAGTTGTGAGCGTACATATACTGTTGATAGACGATTGTGACGTACCTATACTGTGATAGACTAGTTTGACTACAGATACTTATAGACTATTGTGAGCGTACATACTTAAAGACGTAGTTGTGAGCGTACATAACACTGTGATCACGTAGGTTGGAGGTCATACACTTATAGACGTAGTTGTTGACGTACATATACAGTGATAGACCGTAGTTGTGAGCGTACATATACGGTTATAGACTATTTGTGAGCGTACATAATGTGATAACGTAGTTTTGTGAGCGAATATACTTTGATAGACGTAGTAGTGACGTACATACACGGTGAAAGACGTATTGTGAGCGGACATATACTGTATAGACTTTGTGAGCGTACAAACGTGATCGACGTGTTGTGAGCGTACATGTACGTGAACGACTAGTTGTGACGAACATACCTGTATAGACGTAGTTGTGAGCGTACATACACAGTGATAGACTAGTGGAGCTTACATATACTGTGATAACGTAGTTGTGAGCGTACATAACTGTGATCGACTAGTTTTGAGCGTACATATACTGTGAAAGACGTAGTTGTGAGCGTACAAAAAACTTGATAGACCAGTTGTGAGCGTACATATACTGTGAATACGTAGTTTTAGCGGCAAAAACTGTGATAGACGTTGTTTGAGCTACATACTGTGATAAACGTCGTTTTGAGCGTACAACACTGTATAGACGAGTTGTGAACGTACATATACTGTGATAGACGTATTGTGAGCGTAACATACACGGTGATCGACGTATTGTGACGGACATACACTGGATAGCCGTAGTTGTGAGCGACAATAAACTGTGATCGACGAGTTTATGTGAGCGACATACACTAGATAGACATATTGTGAGCGTACAACACTTGATAGACGCAGTGTGAGCGTACATACAACTGTGATAACATAGTTGTACGTACATATACTGTGATCACGCAGTTGTGACCGAAATACACTGTGATAGACCAGTTTTGACGTAAATACACTTGATAGACGCAGTATGACTTCCTACACTTGATAGAACGCAGTTGGTGAGCGTACATAACTGTGATACGGCGTAGTTGTGAGCGTCACATATACTATACCGTAAAGTGAGCCGTACATACTTGTGATAGACTAGTTGTAAGCGTACTACACGTGATAGACGCAGTTTGAGCGTACATAAATACTGTGATAGACGCAGGTTTTTTTTTAGTGGAGCCGTACATATACTGTGATAGACGTATTTGTGAGCGTACTTACACTGTGATAGACGCAGTTAGAGCGTACATATACGGATAGACTAGTTGTGAGCGTACATACACTGTGAAGACGTAAGTTGTGACGTACAAACACTGTGATAGACGCAGTTGTGACGTACCTATACAGTGATAGACTAGTTGTGAGCGTACAAACCCTGTGATAGACGTATTGGAGCGACATACACGTGATAGACTAGTTGTGAGCGTACATACACTGTGAATAGACGCAGTTGTTGAGCTACATAAACTGTATAGAACGGAGTTTGACGTACATACTCATGATAACTAGTTGTGAGCGTACCTACACTGAGATAGACGCATTGTGAGCGTACATATACTTATAACTATGTTGTGAGCGTACATACACTGTGAAAGACGAAAGTTGTGAGCGTACATACACTTGATAAGACGCAGTTGTGAGCGTACATACAATGTGGATAGACGTAGGTTTAAGCGTACATACAAACACTTGATACGTAGTTGTGAGCGTACATATACTTGATAACCGCATTGTCGAGCGTACAATTACACTAGATAGACGCATTAGACGTACATATACTTGATAGACGCAGTTGTAGCGTACATATACTGTGAAAGACGTAGTTGTGAGCGTAACATAAACGGTGATAGACGCATTGGACTACATATACTGTATAACGTATTGTGAGCGTACAAACACTGTGATAACCAGTTGTACGTACATAAACCTGTGATAGACCGTAGTTGTGAGCGTACAAACTGTAGACCAGTTTGAGCGTACTATACTGTGATCGACGTAGTTTAAGCGATCATACACTGTATAGACGAGTAGTGAGCGTACATACTGTGATGACTAGTTTGTGAGCGTACAAACACGGTGAAGACTATTGTGACGTACATACTGGTAGACGAATTTTGGAGCGTAACATACACGATGAAACGTATTGTGAGCGGTACATACGGTGATAGACCTAGTTTGAGCGTAAATACACTGTGATAGACGTATTTGAAGTACAAATACTGTAGAACTATTTGTGAGCGTACATACACTGTGAATAGACGCCCCCAGTTGGTGAGCGTACATACTGTGATATGACGTAGGTTGGTGAGCGTACATACACTGGATAGACGTGTTGTGAGCGTACAGACTGTATAACCTATGTAGCTACATACACTGTGATAGACGCAGTGGTGAGCGTACATACTTGATAACGTAGTTGTGAGCGTACAGACACTGTGATAGACGTAGTTGTGAGCGTACATTACGTGATTGACTATTGTAGCGTACATACACTGTGAGAGACGTATTTGAGCGTACATACACTGTGATAACGTAGTTGTGACGACAGACACTGTGAAGACGTAAGTTGTGAGCGTACATACTGGGATAGACGTATTTGTGAGCGTACATACACTGTGATAGACCAGTGTGAGCGTAACATACACTGTGATAGTCGGAGTTGTGAGCGAACATCACACTGGATAGACGTATTTGTGAGCGTAACATATACTGTGATAAGACGAGTTTGACGGACATATACACTGTGATAACGCAGTAGTGCGCGTACATACACTTGATAGACCGTAGTTGGAGCGTACATACTGTGTAGACGTATTGTGAGCGTACATACACTGTGATAGACGATTTTTGACGTATATACTGTGATAACTAGTTGTGAGCGTCCATACACTGTGAAGACGCAGTTGTGAGCGTACATACACTGGATAACTAGTTGGGAGCGTACAACACCTGTGATAGACGTAGTTGTGAGCGTACATAACTGTGATAGACGCAGTTGTGACGTACATATACTGTGATAGACGTATTGTGAGCGTACATATTCGTGAAGACGTAGTTTGAGCTTACATACACTTGATAGACGCAAGTTGTGAGCGTCCCATACCGTGATAGACACAGTTGGACGTACATACCTGTGATAGACGCAGTTGTGAGCGTACATATACTGTTATAGCCGCAGTAGTACGACATACACGTATAGACTTAGTTTGAGCACATACACTGTAAAGAAGCATTGTAGCGTACATACTCTGTGATGACGCAGTATGTTGGAGCGTAAATACACTGTGATAGAACGTAGTTGTGAGCGGACATATACTGTGATAACGCATTGTGAGCGTACATATACTGTATAACGCAAGTTGTGAGCGTACCATACACTGGGATAGGACCAAGTTGTGAGCGTAACCTTACACTGTGATAGACGCAGCTGTGAGCGCACATATACTGGATAGACGCGTTTGTGACGTACATATACTTTGATAGACTCAGTGTGCCGTACGTACATACACTGTGATAGACCATAGTAGCGTACATACACGTGATAGACGAGTTGAGCGTCACATACACTGATTAAACGCCATTGTGACGTACTATACTGGATAGACGCAATTTGTGAGCGTACATATACGGTGATAGACGCATTGTTAGAGTACAACACTGTGCTAGACCAGTTGTGCGCGTACATCACAGTGGATAGACTAGTTGTGAGCGACATATACGTGATAGACGAGTGGTGGACGGTACATACACTGTGATAGACGTATTTGACGTACCTACTCTGTTGATGACCGCCAGTTGTGAGCGTACATACACTGTGATAGACTATTTTGACGTACAAAATACGGTGATCGACGTATTGTGGAGCGTACATACACTTGATAGATACGCAAGTGTGAGCGTACATACACTGTGATAGACTCGTTGTGAGCGTAAATACTGTGATAGACTAGTTGTGAGCGTACATACACTGGATAGAACGCAGTTTGTGAGCGACATACACTGTGATAGACGTAGTTGTGACGACATACGGTGATAGACTAGTTGTAGCGACAACACGGATAGACCGTTGAGCGACATACACTGTGATAGACGTTGTGTTGACGTACTACACGTGATAGACGAGTGTGGAGCGTACATAACTGTGATTAGACGCAGTTGTGAGCGTACATATACTGTGATAACTATTGTGAGCGTACATACACTGTATAACGTATTTGTGAGCGTACATACACTGATGATAGAACGCATTTGAGCGTACATACTCTGTATAGACGAGTTGTGAGCGACATACACAGTGATAGACGTAGTTGTGAGCGTACATACACTGTGATAGACGTAGTTGTTAGCGAACCTACACGTGATAGACGTAGTAGAAGCGTACATACCCTTGATAGACGCAGTTTTGTGAGCGTACCTACACTGTAAGACGTAGTTTGTGAGCGTACATAACACTGTGGATAGACGTAGTTGTGATCGTACAATACACTGTGATAGACGTAGTTTGTGAGCGTACGATATACTGTGATAGACGCAGTTGTGACGTACATACACTGTGATAGACGCAGTGTGACGTCACATACACTGTGATAGACGAGTTGTGAGCGTACATATACTGTGATAGACGTAGTTGTAGCGTACATAAGACTGTGATAGACTATTTATGAGCGTAACATATACTGTGATAGACTAGTTGTGACCTACATATACTGTATAGACTAGTTGTGATCGTACAATACTGTCATAGACGTTAGTTGTCAGCGTACATATACTGTGATCGACTATGTTGTGAGCGTACATCTACTGTGATAGACGTAAGTTTGAGCGTACATATACTGTGATAGACGTATTGTAGCGTACATATACTGTGATAGACGAGTATGAGCGTCCATATACTGTGATAGACGAGTAAGTTGGACGTACATATACTGTGATAGACGTAGTTGTGGAGCGTACATATCCTGTGATAGACGTATTGTAGCGAACTATACTTGATAGACGTAGTTGTGTACGTACATAATACTGTGATAACGTAGTTGTGAGCCGTACATATACTGTGATAGACGCAGTCTGTGAGCGTACATAACTGTGATAACCGTATTGTGAGCGTACAATGTGATAGACGTAGTTTGAGCGTACAACTGTGATAGACGTATTGTGACGACATATACTGGGATAGACCTAGTTGGAGCGTAATCATACTGTGATAACGGAGTTGTGAGCGTACATATACTGGTGATAGACGTAGTTGTGTGCGTACAATATGTGATAACGTAGTGTGAGCGTACATATACGTGAGAGACGCAGTGTGAGCGGACATAACTGTGATAGACGTAGTTGTGACGACATACTGTATATACTAGTTGTGAGCGTACATACTGTGATAGACTAGTTGTGACGACATTACTGTGATAGACGTAGTTGTAGCGTACATATACTGGGATAGACTAGTTGTGAGCGGAACATAAACTGTGGATAGACGTAGTTTGAGCGTACATACACTGAAGACGTAGTTGTGAGCGGTACATACACGTATAGACCAGTGTACGTACATATACTGGGAAAGACGTAGTTTGTGAGCGGACATATACTTGATAGACCGTAGTTGTGACTACATATAACTGTGAAAACGCAGTTGTGACGACATACACTGTGATAGAACGCAGTTGGTGAGCGTACAAACCCTGGAATAGACGTAGTTGTGAGCGACATATACTGTAAAGACGCAGTTGTAGGCGACCAACACTTGTTGATAACCAGTTGTGACGTACATACACGTGATAGACTATTGTAGCGACATAGACTGTATAGACGAAGTTGTGAGCGTACAATACTTGATAGACGTATTGTGAGCGACATAACTGTGATAGACGTAGTTTGACGTACATACACTAGATAGACGAGTTGTGACGTACATACAACTGTGATGAGACGCAGTTTGACGTAACATACACTGTGATAGACGTAGTTGTGAGCGACATAGAACGGTGATAGACGCTTTGTGACGTACATAGACTGTGATAGACGTAGTTTTTGACGTACATACTGTGATAAAACGTAGGTTAGCGTACAAAGACGGTGATAGACGCAGTTTTAAGCGGACATACTGTATACGGAGTTGGACTACATACACTGGATAGACGTAGTTTGTGAGCGTACATATACTGTATAGACCATTGTGAGCGTACATATACAGTAATAGACCGTAGTTGTGAGCGTACATAACTGGATAGACGTAGTTGTGACGGTACATATACGTGATTAAGACGCAGTGGTGAGCGTAAATCACTGTGATCGACTAGTTGTGCGCGTACATACACTGTGATAGACGCTGTTGTGAGCGTACAAAATACTGTGAAGACGCAGTGGTGAGCGTACATATACGGTATAACCAAGTTGTGAGCGACATATACTGTGATAGACTAGTTGTGAGCTACATACACTGATGATAGACGTATTGGAGCGTACATATACTGTGTAGACGTATTTTGAGCGTTAACAAAAAAAAAAACCTATACTGTATAGACGTAGTTGAGGAGCGACATATACTGTATAGTCTATTTGAGCGGACATACACAGTGGATAACGTGTGTGTGAGCGTACATTACAACTGTGATAGACGTAGTTGTGAGCGTACATACACTGTGATAGACGTAGTTGTGAGCGTACATACACTGTGATAGACGTAGTTGTGAGCGTACATATACTGTGATAGACGTAGTTGTGAGCGTACATACACTGTGATAGACGTAGTTGTGAGCGTACATACACTGTGATAGACGTAGTTGTGAGCGTACATACACTGTGATAGACGTAGTTGTGAGCGTACATATACTGTGATAGACGTAGTTGTGAGCGTACATATACTGTGATAGACGCAGTTGTGAGCGTACATATACTGTGATAGACGTAGTTGTGAGCGTACATATACTGTGATAGACGTAGTTGTGAGCGTACATACTGTGATAGACGTAGTTGTGAGCGTACATATACTGTGATAGACGTAGTTGTGAGCGTACATACTGTGATAGCC
>NC_069452.1:5960806-5968306 GCF_026875155.1 Cherax quadricarinatus
GGAGGGTCAGTACCGTATGAGGGTACAGTAGTGGGGTGGTAAGTCCCTGGTGGATGGTACAGTACTGTGATGAATGGTACAGTACCGTGGTGGATGCTACAGTACTGTAGTGGATGGTACAGTACCGTGATGGATGGTACAGTACCGTGATGGATGGTACAGTACCGTGATGGATGGTACAGTACCGTGATGGATGGTACAGTACCGTGATGGATAGTACAGTCCCGGGTGATGGATGGTACAGTACCGTGATGGATAGTACAGTACCGTGATGGATGGTACAGTACCGTGATGGATAGTACAGTACCGTGATGGATGGTACAGTACCGTGATGGATAGTACAGTACCGTGATGGATGGTACAGTACCGTGATGGATAGTACAGTACCGTGATGGATAGTACAGTACCGTGATGGATGGTACAGTACCGTGATGGATGGTACAATATTTTGATCGATGGTACAGTACCGTGATGGATGGTACAGTACTTTGATGGATGGTACAATATTTTGATCGATGGTACAGTACCGTGATGGATAGTACAGTACCGTGATGGATAGTACAGTACCGTGATGGATGGTACAGTACCGTGATGGATGGTACAATACTTTGATCGATGGTACGGTACCGTGATGGATGGTACAATATTTTGATCGATGGTACAGTACCGTGATGGATGGTACAATACTTTGATGGATGGTACAGTACTGTGATGGATTGTACAGTACCGTGATGAATAGTACATTACCGTGATTAATGGTACCGTACCGTGGTACAGTACCGTGGTGGATGGCACAATACTTGATTGGTGGAGTTTTCCACCAATAAGAAACCTAGCTGCTGGCTAGCGCATCCACGAGCTGATTGGTGGAGGTTTCCACAAATTAGGAGAGTCCTAGGTGCTGGTTTGTACTTTACGAGTTGATTGGTGGAGGTTTCCACCAATAAGAAGTGTCCTGGGCGCCAGCTTAAGCTTGGTCAGCTTTAAGAAGCTTCTTAAGTCTTATGACTCCAAGCCTGTTGAGTGACGTCATCAGGTGTTCCAGCCAATCAGAGAAGAGAAACTTTCTTACCTCATAATTATGAATTATCTGTCTTTTTTCTCTCTCTCTCTCTTTCTCTCTTTTCTCTCTCTCTCTCTCTCTCTCTCTTTTTTCTCTTTCTTTCTCTCTTTTTTTCTCTCTCTTTTTCTCTCTCTCTCTCTTTCTCTCTCTCTTCTCTCTCTCTCTCTCTCTCTCCTCTCTTCTCTCCTCTCTCTCTCTCTCTCTCTCTCTCTTACACAGGGTTTGACAAGGTTAAGGATCCCTAGCTGTATTGACAAGCTATTTACAGGTTAAGGATTCCTAACTTTACTGGCAAGCTAAGAGCTGTTACCTACATCAGCTCATTTGAAAGCATTTTTATTGTTATGAGACATACAAGTAGGAAACAGGATGAAGTTGGAGCCATCTGTGGGCCAGCATTTTCATTTGATCAACTGACTTTATCTCGTTGACATCATAATGCTGTACGAATGTGTTCCATAGTCGAGTCATCCTGGAGATAAATGATCTCAGATGGAGTAATGTTCTGGAGAAGGGTACAGCCAGAGTGAAGTTGCTGCTGGCTGCCCGTCTTGTGGCATAAAAGCTTGTTTCACGCTGTCCTCGAAGTGGATCCAAGTGTGGTATTTTGACAATATTGGCCTTGTACATAACAGTAAGGCCACCCACATCCCTCCTATGTTGAAGGCTCTGCTGAAATGACAGATCTATCCAGGATGGGTCCAGGCGAGAGATGAGACGTCTTGCTCTGTTCTCTACTCTGTCAAGCAGTCGCAGATGAGAGGGGGGGGGGCAGGCATACTCAAGGTGTGAGCGTACTTGTGCCTCGTACAGGATCTTGTAACCCCTACTGTCAAGCAGATGCGAGATACGGCGAAGTGCTGTAAGCTTTCTAGCTGTCTTGTTTGCTAGATTTACAACATGGTTCTTCATGGTTAGTTTGGAGTCAAATTTCACCCCAAGGAGGGTGTTGGCACCCCAGGTGCCAACACCCTCCCATTCATCCTTACTACTGCACCAGCATTACCATCATGGTGCCTAGACACCATCATTTGCGTTTTCTCAGGTGCAAATGTTACTTAACATCTATTTCCCCAAGCTGATATAGCTCTTAGCTGGTGATTGATGTAGCTTAGAGCAGCTGGCATTTCTTCTCTTGGATAAGTGTATGTCAGTGTACAGTCGTCTGCATATGCATGTGATTCTGGGATGAGATGAAGAAGGTCGTTGAAGTAGACATTCCATAACAATGGTCCCAGCACGCTTCCTCGTGGAACACTTGCCCCAATAGGATGTCTTTCTGATTCCATTCCATTGAGAACTACACTTAGAGATCTACAATGAAGGTAATCACTGAGGAGACATAGCGTAGAGCCTGCAATTCCCAGTGCTTGAAGTTTTGCTAAGAGGCCCTGGTGCCACACCTGGTGCCACACCCGGTCGAAAGCACCAGCAATGTCCAGTGCTACCACACAGCTGACTTTGGATTCATCCAGTGACTGGTGCCACTTAGTGGAGAGGTTTAACAACAGATCAGCAGCAGAGTAACCTTTCCTGAAGCCATATTGACGATCACAAAGTAGTGAGTGGTAGTCAAAAAACTCTGTCATTTGTCTTGAGATTATTGTCTCAAGGATCTTACCAGTGATTGACAGGAGTGACACTGGTCTGTAGTTGCTGATTTCTGCTCTGCTCTTCTTTTTGTGAACAGGGACTACATTTGCCTCTTTCCACAGAGAGGGCCATTTACACTGTACTAGGCAGTGCTGAAAGATGCGAGTTAGAGGTGCTGCTAGCTGGTCTGCACATCTCAGCAATCTTGGGCTCAACTTGTCTGGGCCCACAGCCTTTTCTTGGTCAAGCGATTTAAGAAGGAAATGCACCTCCTCCTGCCTTATTGTCATCACTGACAGTTTTGACACAGTTCTTGCAGCTAACCAAGGAGGGTCCCTTGCTGGATCAGGAACTTGCATTTTGGTAGCAAAGTGTTCAACAAAGAGGTCCGCCTTCTCTTGACTACTAGTAGAGGTGGTCCCATCCTGTCGATTTAGAGGTGGAATGAGTTCATCAGGCAGATAACCTTGTCTGTCCTTGACCAGGGACCACCAGGTTTTGGAGCCTACCCTACCTGATGCTAGCTTTCTTTTTGTGTCCACCTCCCATTTAGCAATGGCCCACTTATGAACGTCACCCATATGCCTACAGGCTTGCCTGTGCAAGTTCCTGTTATAGGTGGTAGGATGTCTTATACCTTCGCCATGCTTTGTACTTAGCAGTAGCAGCCTCTCTACAACGAAAGCCAAACCAAGGCTGATCTGTAGGCTTCGTCACATATTGCCGGTGAGGAATGTGTTCTTGTTGTAGATTAAGGATGTGTCTAGTGAAGGCTTTCACTTGGTTGTCAACATCCCCTTGGAGAAGAGCATTCCAATCGGTGGTGGTGAGCTCAGAGCAAAGGCTGGCCAATTACCTCTTTCCCATAGCCAGGTTGTGGGTGTGGACTCCTCACCACGTTCTGTTGGGATCTTAAGTGTCGTAAAAACAGCCTTGTGGTCAGACGATCCAACGTAGCCGAGGGGTTGACAAGTGACTATGCCTTCTGCCAAATCACTCACTACTGGGTCAAGGGAGGAGCCAGAGATATGAGTGGGGAAATCAACAAAGATTCTCATGTCAAATACTGCAAGAAGGTCATCAAAGTCCCTCTGTATAAGGTGCTGGTTGAGGTCACCAACAATTATAATATGTTGACAGTTTGTGTTGTAGCAGAAGGGAGTCAATATTTCCATTAGGAAGTTGATAGGTCTGCATGTTGCCACTGAGGTCTGTACATTGCACATGCTAGTACAGAGTACTAGTGTTTATACAGAGCTTGAAGAACATCATTTCAAGATGTGTAGGGGTGGCAACATCAATGTGCTGGGCATGAACACTTTTAGAGAAGCACACAGCAACACCTCCTCCTTGCCCTTGCCTGTCTCTTCTCATCCATGAGATGTAGCCAGCAATTCTTGCAAAATTTTCTGGAGTCCTGTCATCCAAAAATGTTTCAACAACAGCTATCATGTCGGGACGTCGAGTGTTCACAAAACTATGTGTGAGCTCTCCAACATTAGTAATGAAACCTCTAATGTTGGCCGACAGGATGCTGATAGGCTGGCTCCTCATGATGTGGTCAGCTTGAGGTGGTGGGTGTGTAAGGCATGTAAGGTGCCTGCCCTTGAGAGAGGTAGGGTACTGAGGCAGCTGCAGGGATGTAGGTCTGTGGTCTTGTATAAGCACAATACCACCACCTGGGCTGAGATAGGAGTAGCTGAGTGGGTGACCTGAGAGAGTGTTCACCAATTCAGAGGATCCTGCTGGTTTGTTCTGAGAACAGGTCTCTAAACAGATGGTCCTGTCTGTCAAGTTCCTCTCTCTCTCTCTCTCTCTCTCTCTCTCTCTCCTCTCCCCAACTCTCTCTCATCTCCTCTCTCTCTCTCTCTCTCTCTCTCCCTCTCCCTCTCCTCTCCCTCTCTCCCTCTCTCCCTCTCTCCCTCTCTCCCTCTCTCCCTCTCTCTCTCTCTTTTCTCTCCCTCTCTCTCTCCTCTCTCTCTCTCTCACTCTCTCTCCCTCTCTCCCTCTCTCTCCCTCCCCCTCCTCCCTCCCTCTCCCTCTCCTCTCCCTCCCTCCCTCCCTCCCTCTCCATCTCTGGTACACAAAAGAAATGACCTAAAATTATTAAATGACGTCATAAAAGAATCCTCTCACTGCAGGTTGGGAAGGTTTCCGATCTTTTTAGTGAGGTTTCCTATTCTTTTAGTGACGTTTCCGATCCTTTTAGTGAGGTTTCCTATTCTTTTAGGTCTATTCTTTTAATAAGGTTTCCGATCCTTTTAGTGAGGTTTGTCCTTCTTTTAGTGAGGTTTCTTCTTCTTTTAGTGAGGTTTCCGACACACACTGAGTACAGGTGTTGAACAAAGGTGCGTTTTGTTGTGAGTGACATGACACGCCTGTCACTGACAGTTGTGTCATGCCCCCCCTCTCTCTCTCTCTCTCTGGGTCTCTACAACATAGAACTCGACTCTCAAAGAGTTGAAAAGAGTTAGCTCTTACTAGAGAGAGGGAGAGTCAGAGGTCAGCTAGGAGGGAGGGAAGGAGAGGAGGTAAGGTCGAAGGTCAGTATGTTATTGAAGGTAAATTGACCCTTAACAGCTTGACATCTTGGCCTGAAGACTTTGATCTGTGTTCCCTGCTGTAGTGTGTACCATCTTGCCGTGTGTTCCCTGCTGTAGTGTGTTCCCTCTCACCCTGTGTTCCCTGCTGTAGTGTGTTCCCTCTCACCGTGTGTTCCCTGCTGTAGTGTGTTCCCTCTCATCGTGTGTTCCCTGCTGTAGTGTGTTCCCTCTCATCGTGTGTTCCCTGCTGTAGTGTGTTCCCTCTCACCGTGTGTTCCCTGCTGTAGTGTGTTCCCTCTCACCGTGTGTTCCCTGCTGTAGTGTGTTCCCTCTCACCGTGTGTTCCCTGCTGCAGTGTGTTCCCTCTCACCGTGTGTTCCCTGCTGTAGTGTGTTCCCTCTCACCGTGTGTTCCCTGCTGCAGTGTGTTCCCTCTTCACCGTGTGTTTCCCTGCTGTAGTGTGTTCCCTCTCACCGTGTGTTTCCCTGCTGCAGTGTGTTCCCTCTCACCGTGTGTTCCCTGCTGTAGTGTGTTCCCTCTTACCGTGTGTTCCCTGCTGTAGTGTGTTCCCTCTCATCGTGTGTTCCCTGCTGTAGTGTGTTTCCTCTACCGTGTGTTCCCTGCTGTAGTGTGTTCCTCTCATCGTGTGTTCCCTGCTGTAGTGTGTTCCCTCTCACGTGTGTTCCCTGCTGTATGTGTTCCCTCTACCGTGTGTTTCCCCTGCTGAGTGTGTTCCCTCTCACCGTGTGTTCCCTGCTGCAGTGTGTTCCCTGCTGTAGTGTGTTCCATCTTGCCGTGTGTTCCCTGCTGTAGTGTGTTCCCTCTCACCGTGTGTTCCCTGCTGTAGTGTGTTCCATCTCACCGTGTGTTCCCTGCTGCAGTGTGTTCCCTCTCACCGTGTGTTCCCTGCTGTAGTGTGTTCCATCTTGCCGTGTGTTCCCTGCTGTAGTGTGTTCCCTCTGCAGTGTGTTCCCTGCTGTAGTGTGTTCCCATCTCACCGTGTGTTCCCTGCTGTAGTGTGTTCCCTCTCACGTTGTTCCCTGCTGTAGGTGTGTTCCCTCTCATCGTGTTTTTCCCTGCTGTAGTGTGTTCCCTCTCATCGTGTGTTTTCCCTGCTGTAGTGTGTTCCCTCTCACCGTGTGTTCCCTGCTGTAAATGTGTTCCCTCTCACCGTGTGTTCCCTCTGCAGTGTGTTCCCTGCTGTAGTGTGTTCCCTCTCACCGTGTGTTCCCTCTCATCGTGTTTCCCTGCCTGTAATGTGTTCCCTCCATCGTGTGTTCCCTCGCTGTAGTGTGTTTTCCCCCTCACCGTGTGTTCCCTGCTGTAGTGTGTTCCCTCTCATCGTGTTTCCCTGCTGTCAGTGTGTTCCATCTTACCGTGTTTCCCTGCTGTAGTGTGTTCCCTCCATCGTGTGTTCCTCCTCACGTGTGTTCCCTGCTGTAGTGTGTTCCATCCCTACCGTGTGTTCCCTGCTTATGTGTTCCCTCTCATCGTGTGTTTCCCTCCACCGTGTTTCCCTGCTGTATGTGTTTTCCCTTTTCATCGTGTGTCCCCTGCTGTAAGTGTGTTCCCATCTTGCCGTGTGTTTCCTGCTGTAGTGTGTTCTCTCTCATTGTGTTCCCTGCTGTAGTGTTCCAGCTGCCGTGTGTCCCTGCTGTAGTGTGTTCTCTCTCATTGTGTTCCCTGCTGTAGTGTTTCCCTCCCACAGTGTGTTCCCTCTCTCACCGTGTGTTTCCCTGCTTAGTGTGTTCCCTCTCACAGTATGTTCCCTGCGTAGTGTGTTCCCTCCACCGTGTGTTCCTTGCTGTAGTGTGTTCCCTCTCACCGTGTGTTCCTTGCTGAGTGTGTTCTCTCTCACAGTTGTTCCCTGCTGTAGTGTGTTCCCTTCACCGTGTGTTCCCTATGTAGTGTGTTCCCCTCTCACCGTGTGTTCCCTGCTGTAGTTGTTCCCTCCACCGTGTGTTTCCCTGCTGTAGTGTTTCCTCTCACCGTGTGTTCCCTGCTGTAGTGTTCCCTCTCACCGTGTGTTCCCTGCTGTAGTGTTCCCTCTCACCGTGTGTTCCCTGCTGTAGCGTGTTCCCTCTCACCGTTTGTTCCCTGCTGTCGTGTGTTCCCTCCCGTAGTGTTTCTCCACAGTGTGTTCCCTCCCACAGTGTGTTCCATCCCACAGTGCGTTCCCTCCCACAGTGTGTTCCCTCCCACAGTGTGTTCCATCCCGTAGTGTGTTCCATCCCGTAGTGTGTTCCATCCCGTAGTGTGTTCCCTCCCATAGTGTGTTCACCTATAGTGTGTTCCATCCCA
>NC_069452.1:5973306-5980806 GCF_026875155.1 Cherax quadricarinatus
TATTTTCAAACACTGTCAGCAAAGCACGCTAACGGACTATTTCAAACACTGTCAGCAAAGCACGCTAACGGACTATTTCAAACACTGTCAGCAAAGCACGCTAACGGACTATTTCAAACACTGTCAGCAAAGCACGCTAACGGACTATTTCAAACACTGTCAGCAAAGCACGCTAACGGACTATATTTCAAACAGTATCAGCAAAGCACGCCTCCAACGTGAATGAAACATTTCATATTCTCAAGAGTGTAGTACGTATCGTCTAGCATAACATGGGTGCTCTGTAAGAACGGTAATATTTCCCTTCTTAGGTTCCCTGAGGACATTCCTTCCATGATACGTAAACAGTGTACCCTCCGTTCTTGCTGTGGAATTGTTGTCCCGCTCATCATCATTCTGCGAAACTTATTAATGTGTGATAGAGATAACTGACTCAAGAAATCGTAGTGACACGATTGCAAATAAACCATACCCCCGGTCACTACGATTTCGTGAATCATGTTGACGGCAGTGAAGGGACTTGAGCTAGAGTTCGTCACGGCCACGCTAGCTGGAGATTCGTCTGTAAAAACTTGCATTTGTGGTCACAGAGGTGCCTGTGCTAACTTTCCTATGGTGTAGAAATATACCTAGTTGGATGAATCTTATTGTGGCTAGCTGGTCTAGTGGCTAACGCGACGGTCTGGAGTTTTGAGACTCTATGACCGCGGGTTCAATCCCGGCCGGGGGTATGGTTTGTGATAAAGATATTTTGGAGCATCAAGATCTTTGGTTTCTTAAGATAGATTCTTCATGCCCATGGACGGAGAGACTATCCTTGTAGGTTAAAAAATTTAAGGAGGAGCACTGCAGCAGGCCTACTGACCCATGCTAGTCAGTTCCAGCTCTCACCCACCTTCGGTATATATACCAGGAGAGCGTTTACAAGTACAAGAATTGATCCCTAGACCACAACATTGTAGAAATTGCTGGCGCTTTGGCCACCCAACCAAATGTTTCAGGTCAATAGACTGGCCATTTTGTGGTGCAGTTGACCATAGCAATCCGGCACTCAACGAGGCTCACCCTGATTCTTCTTAACGTTGTAATGGGAGATCTGTTGTCTTGAGAAAGAGGTTCTCTCTCAGGGTAGTTTGTGATCTCCGACGTCAAGGATGACTACCAGAGTTAAGTGTTCCAGAGTTGCTAGATGACTTCAAACCTATATGGTACCTACTTCCAGTCACCTGCGTAGTGCCTACTTCGTCACCTATGTAGTGCCTACTTCGTCACCTATGTAGTGCCTACTTCGTCACCTATGTAGTGCCTACTTCGTCACCTATGTAGTGCCTACTTCGTCACCTATGTAGTGCCTACTTCGTCACCTATGTAGGGGCCTACTTCGTCACCTATGTAGTGCCTACATTCGTCACCTATGTAGTGCCTACTTCGTCACCTATGTAGTGCCTACTTCGTCACCTATGTAGTGCCTACTTCGTCACCTATGTAGTGCCTACTTCGTCACCTATGTAGTGCCTACTTCGTCACCTAATGTAGTGCCTACTTCGTCACCTATGTAGTGCCTACTTCGTCACCTATGTAGTGCCTACTTCGTCACCTATGTAGTGCCTACTTCGTCACCTATGTAGTGCCTACTTCGTCACCTATGTAGTGCCTACTTCGTCACCTATGTAGTGCCTACTTCGTCACCTATGTAGTGCCTACTTCGTCACCTATGTAGTGCCTACTTCGTCACCTATGTAGTGCCTACTTCGTCACCTATGTAGTGCCTACTTCGTCACCTATGTAGTGCCTACTTCGTCACCTATGTAGTGCCTACTTCGTCACCTATGTAGTGCCTACTTCCAGTCATCACTGTAGTACCTCTTATCACAGTCACCTGTGTAGTACCTACTTCGTCACCACTGTAGTACCTATTACCAGTCACTACTGCTTCCAATTCTTTTACAGTACTAGGCTCTGAGGTTTCAATCTTATCTACTATTCTCATTCCAAGACGACCTTCATCTATCGCTTCAGCGTCTTAAAGACTACGGTGCTCGTCGCCAAGGCTGAGGGACTGAGTACCTCGGCTTTAGTATGTAGTTCTACAGTCTTCCCATTATGTACTTTGTATTGATAAAGCCACTGGATGGCGAAACGTCTACAAATAAAGATGCCTAGATGTTAGACATGTATCTAATTTTTCACCTTGTAGGTATATAATCTGTTTATATCTCCTCCACCGTTATCGGCTCATGTTAATTTTCTGTATTTTATTCCTTCCTTCATCCACTGCTTTTATCATTTCCTCTGGGGGAGTGTCTCATTGTGACTCGTGGCCATCAGTGAGAGAGGCTTTTCTCACTCCTCGACTGCTACTACTAACTACTACTGCAACTTGCTACTACTACTAGCATTACCTCTGTCACTACTTCTCCACTTCCTTCCTTCTGTCCCTGCCCTCCTATATATGCGCTGGCTCCCTCACCTTCCTGTGTTAGTGTGGCTAGTCAATGGTCCAAGTCTACTAATACTAGTATTATTGCTACTACCACCTACAGTGATTATATTATGCTTTACCTCTCACTCTAATATATATGCGTACTGTTTACTTGTACTTTCCGGCTTGATAAAGCTCCTGGAGAGTGAAACGTTGCCACAATCAAATGTCACATTAGTTGCACTTGTGTCCTTTTACCTAACATCAGTGCCTGTCTCAACGTCCGTAGTTGTTCATTCCTTCAGTGCTTTACAGGCTACCCAGAAATTTGACTATATTCCCCCTCGTCCGTCATGTACAACTTTGGTTGGGCTGCATCTATAGTCAACACACAGACATTGTCTTCTGCTGGGTCCTGTTGGGTCCCTGGGCGACTACTGCTGCTGCTGTTGCAGCTACCACTACTGCTGTTGCTACTACCACTGTTGCTATTACTACTACTACTGTTGCTACTACCACTGCTGTTCCTGTTACTATTATTACTGCTGCTGTTGCTATTACTACTGCTGTTGCTACTACTAATGCTACCACTACTGCTGCTACTGCTACTACTACTACTACTACTACTGCTGCTACTTCTACTACTACTACTACTGCTACTACTACTGCTGCTGCTGCTACTGCTGCTGCTGCTACTGCTGCTGCTACTGCTGCTACTGCTGCTATTATATTCTACATCTCTCACTAATACCTATATATGTCGTTTGTTTATCCGTAAAACAGTTTTTCTGTCAAAGCGTATTTGTGTTTGTGGTCTTATGACTGTGGTGTTTGGGAGAGTAACTCTCCCACCTTCGTACCAAAGAGAGACGTCTCGCACGTCAGACACATCTCGCTCATACGTGCTAAAAATATCTTAACCAAGATAGGACTCACAGAAGTGGGTTCTTGGTGGAAAAATTCAGATTGAGAGGATATAGGAAAGCATTGGCTTGGCAGTAGAGTTGTGAATGAGTGGAACAAACTCCCGAGTATCGTCATTGAAGCTAAAACCTTGTGTAGCTTTAAAAATAGCATAGACAAGTATGTGTGTGAGTTGGACCTGTCTAGCATGGGGCAGTAGGCCTGCTGCAGTGCTCCTTGTGCTTTTATATTCTCGTAGAGAAACGATCTCAGTCCGTTTGTGAGAACTGTCAAGTGCCTTGTCAATTTTCCATCTCATAATAGACACGCAGAATTTACCTCCAGCGTCGTCGCACTGACTTTAACTGGCCACCTCACCGACGGCCCCATCTTTCACGCTGGCAGCAACAGTTTTATTACACCAACCTTAATGAATCTGCCTTTTAAAATTAGACACAGGGGCGACATTTGGATACCTTTATTGTGGAAACATTTCGCCACACATTGGCTTCATCAGTACAATACAAAGGATGGTGAAGATCAGAAGGGGTTTGAGGTAATCATTCCCTCAACCTGGAGTCGATGGGACAAGTCCTTCATCAGTCTTACACACTACTGACGTTCACACACTGCAGCCTGTGTGACCCTTATAATAACGAGAGTAACTGAGATCAGTAGACTCTGTAACTGAGATCAGTAAACCCAGTAACTAAGATCAGTAAACCCAGTAACTGAGATCAGTAAACCCAGTAACTGAGATCAGTAAACCCAGTAACTGAGATCAGTAAACCCAGTAACTGAGATCAGTAAACCCAGTAACTGGGATCAGTAAACCCAGTAACTGAGATCAGTAAACTTAGTAACTGAGATCAGTAAACCCAGTAACTGATATCAGTAAACCCAGTAACTGATATCAGTAAACCCAGTTACTGAGATCAGTAAACTCAGTAACTGAGATCAGTAAACCCAGTAACTGAGATCAGTAAACCCAGTAACTGGGATCAGTAAACCCAGTAACTGAGATCAGTAAACCCAGTAACTGAGATCAGTAAACCCAGTAACTGATATCAGTAAACCCAGTAACTGGGATCAGTAAACCCAGTAACTGAGATCAGTAAACCCAGTAACTGAGATCAGTAAACCCAGTAACTGGGATCAGTAAACCCAGTAACTGAGATCAGTAAACCCAGTAACTGAGATCAGTAAACCCAGTAACTGAGATCAGTAAACTTAGTAACTGAGATCAGTAAACCCAGTAACTGAGATCAGTAAACCCAGTAACTGAGATCAGTAAACCCAGTAACTGAGATCAGTAAACCCAGTAACTGAGATCAGTAAACTTAGTAACTGAGAATCATAAAACCCAGTAACTGAGATCAGTAAACTCAGAAAACTGAGATCAGTAAACTTAGTAACTGAGATCAGTAAACCCAGTAACTGGGATCAGTAAACCCAGTAACTGAGATCAGTAAACCCAGTAACTGGGATCAATACAAAACTTGATTTGCTCACTGAAAATAAATCTTAATCTTGGAGAAAGCTTAAAATGACCGAGTTAAGAAGGACGCCAAGAATAACAGATCAATAATACCAGAATAACAGACAGAGAGAGAGAGAGAGAGAGAGAGAGAGTGCTTTCTAGAGTGGAATATTCCTGTCTGCCAACAATAACAGGTTGATCAGTCGGCAGTGGGTTGTCCCCCCACCCCACAGTTTCCTTCTTGGAGGAAGAGGAAGAAGTGAAGAATATAAAACATAGCGAAGTCACAGTCACTAAGAATAACCTACGTCAACTTCTCTTCTTAATTAGTCTCGACCTCATTCATGTCTGTGCCTGTAAAAGGTGTGGGGGGGGGTATGTGTGTGAGGTGTGTGTCTGTGAGTTGTGCGTCTGTGTGAGAGGTGTGTGTCTGAGAATTGTCTGTGTGTGAGGTGTGTTTGTGAGAGTTTGTGTGTCTGTGAGAGTTGTCTGTGTGTGAGGTGTGTGTCTGTGAGAGTTGTGCGCCTGTGTGAGAGGTGTGTTTGTGAGTTGTGCGTCTGTTGTGAGAGGTGTGTGTCATGAGAGTTGTCTGTGTGTGAGGGGGTCTGTGAGAGTTGTCTGTGTGAGAGGTGTGTGTCTGTGAGAGTTGTCTGTGTGTGGGGAGAGAGAGAGAGTTGTCTGTGAGAGTGTGTGTGTGTGTATGTGTGAGAGTGTGTGTCTGTGTGAGAGGTTGTGTGTGTCTGTGAGAGAGGGGGTGTGTCTGTGAGAGTTGTGCGTCTGTTTGAGAGTTGTGGGGTCTGTGTGAGAGGTGTGTGGTGTGAGTTATGCGTCTGTGGGGAGAGATTGTCTGAGAGTTGTCTGTGTGTGAGGTGTGTTTGTGAGAGTTTGTCTGTGTGAGAAAGGGGGTGTCTGTGAGAGTTGTCTGTGTGTGAGGTGTGTGTGTGAGAGAGAGAGAGTTGTGTCTGGAGTTGTGACTGTGTGGAGAGTGTGTGTATGTGAGAGTTATGTGTGTGGTGAGTTGTGTGTCTGTGTGAGAGGTGTGTGTCTGTGAGTTGTGCGTCTGTGTGAGAGGTGTGTGTCTGAGAATTGTCCCGTGTGTGAGGTGTGTTTGTGAGAGTTGTGTGTCTGTGTGAGAGTGTGTGTCTGTGAGAGTTGTCTGTGTGTGAGGTGTGTGTCTGTGAGAGTTTGTGCGCCTGTGTGAGAGGTGTTTGTGAGTTGTGCGTCTGTGTGAGAGGTGGTGTGTCAATGGAGTTGTCTGTGTGTGGGGAGAGAGAGAGAGAGAGAAGAGAGAGAGAGAGAGAGAGAGAGTTTCTGTGAGAGTGTGTGTGTGTCTGTGAGAGAGGTGTGTGTCTGTGAGAGTTGTGCGTCTGTGTGAGAGTTGTGCGTCTGTGTTTAGAGGTGTGTGTGTGTGAGTTGTGCGTCTGTGTGAGAGATTGTCTGAGAGTTGTCTGTGTGTGAGGGTTGTTTGTGAGAGTTGTCTGTGTGAGAGGTGTGTGTCTGTGAGAGTTGTCTGTGTGTGAGGTGTGTGTGTGAGGAGAGAGAGGTTGTGTCTGTGTGAGAGGTGTGTGTAAAGTGAGTTTTTGCGTCTGTGTGAGAGGTGTGTCTGTGAGTTCTGTGTGTGAGGTGTGTTTGTGAGAGTTGTGTCTGTGAGAGGTGTTGTCTGTGGGGAGTTTTTCTGTTTTGTGAGGTGTGTGTGTGTGTGAGGTTGTGTGCCTGTGTGAGAGGTGTGTGTCTATGAGAGTTGTGTGTCTGTGTGTGGGGGTGTGTCTGTGAGAGTTGTGCGTCTGTGTGAGAGGTGTGTGTGTCTGTGAGATGTGTTGCCTGTGAGAGTTGTGTGTCTGTGTGTGAGGTTTTGTGTGTGAGGTGTGTGTGGTGTGAGGTGTGTGTGTGTGAGGTGTGTGGGTGTGGGTGGGGTGTGTGTGAGGTGTGTGTGTGAGGTGTGTGTGTGTGAGGTGTCTGTGAGAGAGGTATGTGTGAGGTGTGTGTCTGTGCGAGATGTGTGTGTGTCTGTGAGGTGTGTCCGTGTGAGGTGTGTATGAGGTGTGTATGAGAGAGGTGTGTGCGCCTGTGAGAGGTGTGTGCGCCTGTGAGAGGTGTGTGCGCCTGTGAGAGGTGTGTGTGCCTGTGAGAGGTGTGTGTGCCTGTGAGAGGTGTGTGCGCCTGTGAGAGGTGTGTGCGCGTGTGAGAGGTGTGTGAGAGAGAGGTGTGTGTGCCTGTGAGAGGTGTGTGTGTGAGAGGTGTGTGCGCCTGTGAGAGGTGTGTATGAGAGGTGTGTGCGCCTGTGAGAGGTGTGTGCACCTGTGAGAGGTGTGCGTACCTGTGAGAGGTGTGTGTACCTGTGAGAGGTGTATGTACCTGTGAGAGGTGTGTGTGAGCCTGTGAGAGATGTGTGCGCCTGTGAGAGGCGTGTGTGCCTATGAGAGGTGTGTGTCTGTGAGAGGTGTGTCTGTGAGGTGTTTGTGCCTGTGAAAGGTGTGCACGCCTGTGAGAGGTGTGTGTGTGCCAGTGAGAGGTGTGTGTGAGGCTGTGAGAGGTGTGTGTGAGGCTGTGAGAGGTGTGTGCGCCTGTGAGAGGTGTGTGTGAGCCCGTGAGAGGTGTGTGTGCCTGTGAGAGGTGTGCGTGAGGCTGTGAGAGGTGTGTGCGCCTGTGAGAGGTGTGTGTGAGCCTGTGAGAGGTGTGTGTGAGCCTGTGAGAG
>NC_069452.1:5985806-6050637 GCF_026875155.1 Cherax quadricarinatus
TTTTGGGGTTGTGGTAGTTTGGGGTTTTTTTGGGTTTTTTGTTTTGTTTTTGTTTTTGTTTGGTTGGGTTTGGGAAATGCTGTGTTGTGTATTTTGGGTGATTTGTGTAGGGTTGTTTTGTGTATGTTGTGTTGTGTATGCTGTGTTGGTGTATGCTGTTTTGGGTTTTATGCTGGTTGTGTTTTTTTGTTGTTTTTCTGTGTTGTGTTTAATGTTGTTTTGTGTTTGCTGGGGTTTTGGTTGTTGTTTTTGGGTGTTTGTATTGTGTTGTGAAAGTTGTGTTGTTTTATTTTTGTGTTGTGTATGTTGTTTTGGGTGTATGTTGTGTTGTGTATGTTGTGTTGTTATGTTTGTTTGGGTGTATTTTGGGGTGTTTGGGGTTTAAATGTTGTTTTGTGTAGCTGTTTTGGGTGTTTTTTTTTTAAAGTATCCCTGGTTGGTTGCTGGGGTTGTTTTGTTGTGTTGGTTTTTGTTGTTTTGTGTATGTTGTGTTGTGTTGTTGTGTTGTGTAGGCTTTTTTGGGTTTTTATGCTGTGTTGTGTAGGTTGTGTTGTTTTTGGGTTTGTGTTGTGAAATGTTGTTGTTTGTGAAATGTTGTTTTTGTGTATGTTGTGTATGTTGTGTTGTGAAATGTTGTTTTTGTGAAATGTTGTGTTGTGTATGGGGGGTGTTTGGTGTATTTGTTGTTTGTGTTTTGTTGTTTTTGTATTTTGTGTTTTTTAATGCGGTGTTTGTGTATGCTTTTGTTGTGTATGCTGGGGTTGTGTATGCTGTGTTGTGTATGTTGGTTGTGTGTGCTGTTTTTGTTTATGCTGTGTTGTGTATGCGGGTTTTTGTGTATGCTTTTTGGGGTTTATTTTTGTGTTTGTAGGGTTGTTTGTGTATGTTGGGGTTGTTTTATGTTGTTTGTGTATGTTGTGTATGTTGTGTTTTTGTATTTTTGTGTTTGTGTATGTTGGTTGTGATTTGTGTTGTGTTTTGGGGTTGGGTGTATGCTGGTTTTTGTATCCCGGGGTTGTGTATTGCGGTGTTGTGTATTTTATGTTTTTGTATGCTGTGTTTGGAAAATGCTTTTTGGGTTTTATGTTGTGTTGTGTATGCTTTTGTGAATCGTGTTGTTTTATGTTGTGTTGTGTATGTTGTGTTGTGTATGTTGTTTTGTGTTTTTGTTTTGTGTATGTTGTGTTTGTGTATGTTGTTTGTGTATTTTTTGGGTTGTGTATGTTTTTTTTTGGTATGTTGTTTGTGTTGTTGTGTTGTGTATTTTGTGTTGTGTAGGGTTGTGTATGTTTTTTTAGTGTTGGGGAAATGCTGTGTTGGGTATCCTGTGTTGTGTATGCGTTTTGTGTAGGGTTGTTTTATGTTTGTGTATGTGTTTGTTTGTTGGTTGTGTATGTTGTGTTGGAATGTTGTGTTGTGTATTTTTGTGAAATTTGGGTTGTTTATGTTGTTTGTTATGTTGGGTTGTGTTTGTTGTTTGTGTATGCTGTGTTGTGTATGCTGTGTTGTGTATGCTGTGTTGTTAGCTGTGTTGTGTAGCGTGTTTTTGGTTTTTATGTTGTGTATGCCGTGTTGTGTATGCTGTGTTGTGTATTTTTGTTTTGGTGTATTTTTGTGTTGTGTAGGGCTGTGTTGTGTATGTTGTGTTGTGTATTTTGGGTGTTGTTTTGGTTGTGTTGTGTATGTTTTTTGTTTGTTGTGTTGTTTATGTTGTGTTGGTATTTTGTGTTGTGAATGTTGTGTTGTGTAGGGCTGTTTTGTGTATGTTGGGGTTGGGGTATTTTGTGTTGTGTAGTTGTGTTGTGTATTTTGTGTTGTGTATGTTGGGGTTGTAATTTTTTGTGTTTTTATGTTGTGTTGTGTAGGTTGTTGTGTATGCTGTGTTGTGTATGCTGTGTTGTGTATTTTTTGTGAAATGCGTGTTGTTTTATGCGTTTGTGTATGTTGTGTTGTGTATGTTGGGGTTGTGTATGTTGTTTTGTATGCTTTTGTTGTGTTTGCTGTGTTGTGTATGCTGTGTTTGTTGTTGGTTTTTGTTTTTTGTGTTGTGTATGTTTTTTGTGTATGTTGTGTTGTGTATTTTTGTTTTTTGTGTATTTTTGTTGTGAAATGTTGTGTTGTGTTGCTGTGTTGTGTTTTGCTGTGTTTGGTATGTTTTTTGTTGCTTGGTTTTTGTATCTGTGTTGTGAAATCTGTGTTGTGTATTTTGGGTGTTGTGTATTTGTGTTGGTTTTGCGGGTTGTTGTGTATGTTTGTATGTTGTGTTGTGTATGTTGTGTTGTGTATTTTGTTTTTGTGAAATTTGTGTTGTGTATGTTTTTTGGGTGTATTTTTGTGTTGTGTATGTGTTTGTTTGTATGTTGTTTTGTATGCTTTTTTGGGTGTATGCTGTTTTTGGGGAAAGCTGTGTTGTGTATGTTTTTGGTTGTGTATGTTGTTTGTTATGCTGTTTTGTGTATGTTTTTTTGTGTAGCTGTTTTTGTGTATGTTGTGTTGTGTATTGTGTTGTGTATGCTGTTGTTGTTTATGCTGTGTTGTGTATGTTGTTTTGTGTATGTTGGGGTTGTGTATTTTTGTGTTGTGAAAATTTTTGGGGGTTGTGTATGTTTGTTGGGTATGTTGTGTATGCTTTTTTTTTGGGTGTATGTTGTGTTTGTTTGTTGTTTTGTGTATGTTGTGTTGTGTATTTTGTGTTGGGGTATGTTGTTTTGTGTATCTGTGTTGTGTTGTTGTGTTGTTTGTTTTGTTGTGTATTTTGTTTTGTGTATGTTGTTTTGGGTATTTTGGGTTGTGTATGTTGTGTTGTGTATGTTTTTGTGTATTTGTGTTGTGTATGTTTGGTTGTGTAGGCTGTGTTGTGTATCTTTTGTTGTGATTTGTGTTGTGTATGTTGTGTTGTGTATTTGTGTTGTGTATGTTGTGTTGTGTATGTTGTGTTGTGTATGTTGTGTGTGCTGTTTTGGGTTGTATTTTGTTTTTGTGTATGTTGTGTTGTGTATGTTGTGTTGGTTTGTTGTGTATGTTGTGTTGTGAAATTTTGTGTTGTGTATTTTGTGTTGTGAAATTTTGTGTTGTGTATGTTGTGTTGTGTATGTTGTGTTGTGTATGTTTTTGTTTTGTTTTGTGTGTTGTGTTTTTCTGTTTTGTGTATGCTGTGTTGTGTAGTTTTTGTATGCTGTGTTTTGTATGCTGTGTTGTGTATTTTTTGGGGTTGTGTTTTTTGTGTTGTGTTTTGTTGTGTATCTGTGGGGGGGTTTTGCGGGTTTTTGTGTATGTTGTGTTGTGTATTTTGTGTTGTGTTTTTTGGGTTTTTTTGTATTTTTTGTGTTGTTTTATTTTTGTGTATGCGATGTGTTTGTGAAACGGGTAATAATCCTGGTTACCCGGGGGGTTTATCACATGTAAAAGGATAGAAAAGGGAATAATTTTGGGGATCTTTCCCTTTCGGGGGTGGGTTTTTGGTTTGGTCATGGTAAAATTTTTGCGTAGGAGGGAAAAGGTGTTGTCCTCAAGTATGGTGGTGTAGGATGACAGGTGTTGTCCACTAATATGGTAGTGTAGGATGACAGGTGTTGTCCTCAAGTATGGTGGTGTAGGATGACAGGTGTCCTCAAGTATGGTGGTGTAGGATGACAGGTATCCTCAAGTATGGTGTAGGATGACAGGTATCCTCAAGTATGGTGGTGTAGGATGACAGGTATCCTCAAGTATCGTGGTGTAGGATGACAGGTATCCTCAAGTATGGTGATGTAGGATGACAGGTGTCCTCAAGTATGGTGGTGTAGGATGACAGGTGTCCTCAAGTATGGTGGTGTAGGATGACAGGTATCCTCAAGTATTGTGGTGTAGGATGACAGGTATCCTCAAGTATTGTGGTGTAGGATGACAGGTGTCCTCAAGTATGGTGGTGTAGGATGACAGGTATCAAGTATTGTGGTGTAGGATGACAGGTATCCTCAAGTATGTGGTGTAGGATGACAGGTATCCTCAATATTGTGGTGTGGGAAAGACAGGTATCCTCAAGTATGGTGATGTAGGATGACAGGTGTCCTCAAGTATGGTGGTGTAGGATGACAGGTATTCTCAAGTATTGTGGTGTAGGATGACAGGTGTCCTCAAGTATGGTGGTGTAGGATGACAGGTATCATCAAGTATTGTGGTGTAGGATGACAGGTATCCTCAAGTATGATGGTGTAGGATGGCAGGTATCCTCAAGTATTGTGGTGTAGGATGACAGGTATCCTCAAGTATGATGGTGTAGGATGACAGGTGTTCTCAAGTATGGTGGTGTAGGATGACAGGTGTTGTCCACTAATATGGTAGTGTAGGATGACAGGTGTTGTCCACTAATATGGTAGTGTAGGATGACAGGTGTTGTCCACTAATATGGTAGTGTAGGATGACAGGTGTTGTCCACTAATATGGTAGTGTAGGATGACAGGTGTTGTCCACTAATATGGTAGTGTAGGATGACAGGTGTTGTCCACTAATATGGTAGTGTAGGATGACAGGTGTTGTCCTCAATACCTGCCATCCTATTTATAGCTACCAACACCTGTAGAAGGGTTAGGGTGTTGAGCTGCAGCTCCTGGTCCTGTTATTTAAATCATGCCGAGTGTTTGGAGGTTTTCACATTGTTGTTGAACGTGAGATGTTGGGAAGGTGTTGAACGTGAGATGTTGGGAAGGTGTTGAACGTGAGATGTGGGAAGATGTTGAACGTGATATGTTGGGAAGTGTTGAACGTGAGATGTTGGGAAGGTGTTGAGAACGTGAGATGTTGGGAAGGTGTTGAACGTGAGATGTTGGGAAGGTGTTGAACGTGATATGTTGGGAAGGTGTTGAACGTGAGATGTTGGGAAGGTGTTGAACGTGAGATGTTGGGAAGGTGTTGAACGTGAGATGTTGGAAGGTGTTGAACGTGAGATGTTGGCAAGGTGTTTGAACGTGAGATGTGGCAAGGTGTTGAACGTGAGATGTTGGCAAGGTGTTGAACGTGAGATGTTGGGAAGGTGTTGAACGTGAGATGTTGGGAAGGTGTTGAACGTGAGATGTTGGCAAGGTGTTGAACGTGAGATGTTGGGAAGGTGTTGAACGTGAGATGTTGGGAAGGTGTTGAACGTGAGATGTTGGGAAGGTGTTGAACGTGAGAGGGTTGGGAAGGTGTTGAACGTGAGATGTTGGCAAGGTGTTGAACGTGAGATGTTGGGAAGGTGTTGAACGTGAGATGTTGGGAAGGTGTTGAACGTGAGATGTTGGGAAGGTGTTGAACGTGAGATGTTGGGAAGGTGTTGAACGTGAGATGTTGGCAAGGTGTTGAACGTGAGATGTTGGGAAGGTGTTGAACGTGAGATGTTGGGAAGGTGTTGAAACGTGATGTGGGAAGGATGTTGAACGTGAGATGTTTGGGAAGGTGTTGAACGTGAGATGTTGGGAAGGTGTTGAACGTGAGATGTTGGGAAGGTGTTGAACGTGAGATGTTGGGCAAGGTGTTGAACGTGAGATGTTGGGAAGGTGTTGAACGTGAGATGTGGGAAGGTTTTGTACGTGTGGAATGTTGAACTGATATGTTGGGAAGGTGTTGAACGTGATATGTTGGGAAGGTGTTGAAACGTGATGGGAAGATGTTGAAACGTGATATGTTGGGAAGGTGTTGAACGTGAATGTTGGAAGGTGTTGAACGTGATACGTTGGAAGGTGTTGAACGTGATGGGAAGTGTTGAACGTGATATGTGGGAAGGTGTTGAACGTGATAGTTGGGAAGGTGTTGAACGTGATATGTTGGGAAGGTGTTGAACGTGATATGTTGGGAAGGTGTTGAACGTGATGGGAAGATGTTGAACGTGATATGTTGGGAAGGTGTTGAACGTGAGATGTTGGGAAGGTGTTGAACGTGAGATGTTGGGAAGGTGTTGAACGTGATATGTTGGGAAGGTGTTGAACGTGAGATGTTGGGAAGGTGTTAAACGTGAGATGTTGGGAAGGTGTTGAACGTGAGATGTTGGGAAGGTGTTGAACGTGAGATGTTGGGAAGGTGTTGAACGTGAGATGTTGGGAAGGTGTTGAACGTGATGGGAAGATGTTGAACGTGATATGTTGGGAAGGTGTTGAACGTGATATGTTGGGAAGGTGTTGAACGTGATGGGAAGATGTTGAACGTGATATGTTGGAAGGTGTTGAACGTGATAGTTGGAAGGTGTTGAACGTGATATGTTGGGAAGGTGTGTGAACGTATGGGAAGTGTTGAACGTGATATGTTGGGAAGGTGTTGAACGTGATATGTTGGGAAGTATTTAACGTGAGATGTTGGAAAGGGTGTTGAACGTGATGGGAAGATGTTGAACGTGATATGTTGGGAAGGTGTTGAACGTGATATGTTGGGAAGATATTGAACGTGAGATGTTGGGAAGGTGTTGAACGTGATGGGAAGATGTTGAACGTGATATGTTGGGAAGATGTTGAACGTGATATGTTGGGAAGGTGTTGAACGTGAGATGTTGGGAAGGTGTTGAACGTGATATGTTGGGAAGGTGTTGAACGTGATATGTTGGGAAGGTGTTGAACGTGATATGTTGGGAAGGTGTTGAACGTGAGATGTTGGGAAGGTGTTGACGTGAGATTTTGGGGAAGGTGTTGAACGTGAGATGTTGGGAAGGTGTTGAACGTGAGATGTTGGGAATGTGTTGAACGTGAGATGTTGGGAAGGTGTTGAACGTGAGATGTTGGGAAGGTGTTGAACGTGAGATGTTGGGAAGGTGTTGAACGTGAGATGTTGGGAAGGTGTTGAACGTGATGGGAAGATGTTGAACGTGATATGTTGGGAAGGTGTTGAACGTGATATGTTGGGAAGGTGTTGAACGTGATATGTTGGGAAGATGTTGAACGTGAGATGTTGGGAAGGTGTTGAACGTGAGATGTTGGGAAGGTGTTGAACGTGAGATGTTGGGAAGGTGTTGAACGTGAGATGTTGGGAAGATGTTGAACGTGAGATGTTGGGAAGGTGTTGAACGTGAGATGTTCGGAAGGTGTTGAACGTGAGATGGTGGGAAGGTGTTGAACGTGAGATGTTGGGAAGGTGTTGAACGTGAGATGTTGGCAAGGTGTTGAACGTGAGATGTTGGCAAGGTGTTGAACGTGAGATGTTGGCAAGGTGTTGAACGTGAGATGTTGGCAAGGTGTTGAACGTGAGATGTTGGCAAGGTGTTGAACGTGAGATGTTGGCAAGGTGTTGAACGTGAGATGTTGGCAAGGTGTTGAACGTGAGATGTTGGCAAGGTGTTGAACGTGAGATGTTGGCAAGGTGTTGAACGTGAGATGTTGGCAAGGTTTTTGAACGTGAGATGTTGGCAAGGTGTTGAACGTGAGATGTTGGGAAGGTGTTGAACGTGAGAGGGTTGGCAAGGTGTTGAACGTGAGATGTTGGCAAGGTGTTGAACGTGAGATGTTGACAAGGTGTTGAACGTGAGATGTTGGCAAGGTGTTGAACGTGAGATGTTGGCAAGGTGTTGAACGTAAGATGTTGGCAAGGTGTTGAACGTGAGATGTTGGCAAGGTGTTGAACGTGAGATGGTGGGAAGGTGTTGAACGTGCGAGATGTTGGCAAGGTGTTGAACGTGAGATGTTGGCAAGGTGTTGAACGTGCGAGATGTTGGCAAGGTGTTGAACGTGCGAGATGTTGGGAAGGTGTTGAACGTGAGATGTTGGCAAGGTGTTGAACGTGCGAGATATTGTGAAGGTGTTGAACGTGAGATGTTGGCAAGGTGTTGAACGTAAGATTTTGGGGCAAGGTGTTTGAACGTGCGAGATGTTGGCAAGGTGTTGAACGTGCGAGATGTTGGCAAGGTGTTGAACGTGCGAGATGTTGGCAAGGTGTTGAACGTGCGAGATGTTGGCAAGGTGTTGAACGTGCGAGATGTTGGGAAGGTGTTGAACGTGAGATGTTGGCAAGGTGTTGAACGTAAGATGTTGGCAAGGTGTTGAACGTGCGAGATGTTGGCAAGGTGTTGAACGTGAGATGTTGGCAAGGTGTTGAACGTGAGATGTTGGCAAGGTGTTGAACGTGAGATGTTGGGAAGGTGTTGAACGTGAGATGTTGGCAAGGTGTTGAACGTGAGATGTTGGCAAGGTGTTGAACGTGAGATGTTGGGAAGGTGTTGAACGTGAGAGGGTTGGCAAGGTGTTTGAACGTGAGATGTTGGAAGGTGTTGAACGTGAGATGTTGGCAAGGTGTTGAACGTGAGATGTTGGCAAGGTGTTGAACGTGAGATGTTGGGAAGGTGTTAAAACGTGAGATGTTGGCAAAGTGTTGAACGTGAGATTTTGGGGAAGGTGTTGAACGTGAGATGTTGGAAGGTGTTGAACGTGAGATGTTGGCAAAGTGTTGAACGTGAGATGTTGGGAAGGTGTTGAACGTGAGATGTTCGGAAGGTGTTGAACGTGAGATGTTGGGAAGGTGTTGAACGTGAGATGTTCGGAAGGTGTTGAACGTGAGATGTTGGCAGGTTGTTGAACGTGCAGAGTGTTGGCAAGGTGTTGAACGTGCGAGATGTTGGGAAGGTGTTGAACGTGAGATGTTGGGAAGGTGTTGGACCTATGATTTTCGAGGCGTTGAACGTAGGAATACGAAAATAATTTATTGAACGTAAGACTATTGAGATGTTTTGAACGTAAGATACGGAAAATATCGTGAACACAAGATTTTGATGTTTTGAACGTAAAATGGATAATATTTCGAACGTAGGATTTTGGAACGTGATATATAAATATATATATATATATATATATATATATATATATATATATATATATATATATATATATATATATATATATAATTAGATAGATTAATAGAGGTTGACTTACCTATCCTGGGCACATCATATGGTCTGGGACCTGAACGCGCATGCCGCAGGAAGTTAGAGGCTATTGATGCGCCGACCTGCTGAAGTCCTGCGGTTACTGCGGCCTCCTGCTGCCCTTCCTGCGGTTCCTGTTGCGGTTCCTGTACGTTCACTTGGGTATCACTGCCCTCTTGCGCACCGCGCTTATCCCAAGCCCTGCGCGCCTCTTCCTCCTCCTGCAGGTCGACCGCGGGTTCATGCGGCGCTTGGAAGTGGGTATGCGGCATGCCCGCATTGCCGCGGCGGTAGAGCTGCGGGTATTGTTGCGGGTGGCGGTGGATGGCGGTAGCGGCGCGCAGGAGCGCCAGGAGGGTGTAGCGCTGCGGCGGCAGCGGCGCTGCGCCGCTGCGCGAGGTCAGGCAGGGTTGAGAGACGCACGCCACGGCCGCAAGACATAAGAGGAGGCCGCCCGTGTGCATGGTACGTTGTGACGGACGACACTGCACTGAGACTCTCCAACTCTACCCTTCCCCTCTCTTCTTAACCCCCCCATCCCCCACATCAGTTCCCCCCCTTCCCTACCCAAACCCCCCCCCCCTCCCCTCCCCCCTACCTCATGCGCACAATCCTACCTGCGCTGGACACGCACGCACACACACATGCACACACATGCCTTCCCCTCTCCCCTACCTCCCCCACCTTCGGTCTTCCCCCTCCCCTCGTATAGGACACACACACGCCGCCCACACCGCCCACACAGTGGGTCGCCGCCCACTCTCCCACCCTCCCCCTTTTTCTTTAAACACCCCCCCCCTTCTTCCCCCTACAAATAAGACAATATCTTTCATGTATTTTGGTGGGGGTGCTGCCACCCACGCCTACCCCCACCTCGCTTAACCCCCCTTCCCCCTACCATTCCCTTCCAACCCCCTTCGTCCACCCTCCCTCACCCTTCAACACCCTTCCTCTTCCTCTCTCTCACCCCTCCTCCCCCCTACCATTCCTCTTTCACCACCCCTCCCCCTCTCTACGTTCCCCCCTCCCCCCCTTCCCCCGGTGCCGAATACTGAATGGAAAAGAGGGTGGGAATAATTCTCTTGCGTTTTTTTCGACGTAGTTTGTGTGGGACGGAACATTCAGAGTCTGGCGTTCTTGAGACGTGTTTACGTTCCTTGGACGAGTGTTGTGTGTTCTCGAGACGCTTTTACGTTCCCTAGGCGACAGTTGGGACGTTCTTACGATATGTTTACGTTCCCTGAACGTTTTTGCGATGTGTTTACGTTCTTTACGCGATAGTTGGTCGTTCTTACGATGTGTTTACGTTCCCTGGGCATTTTTGCGATGTGCTTACGATACTTGCACGGTCAGTCCCTCAACCTTGATAGTTGGTGGTCAGTCCCTCAACCTTGATAGTTGGTGGTCAGTACCTCAGTATTGATAGTTGGTGGTCAGTCCCTCAGTATTGATAGTTGGTGGTCAGTCCCTCAGTATTGATAGTTGGTGGTCAGTCCCTCAGTATTGATAGTTGGTGGTCAGTCCCCCAGTATTGTAGTTGGTGGCAGTCCCTCAGTATTGATAGTTGGTGGTCAGTCCCTCGTATTGATAGTTGGTGGTCAGTCCCTCAGTATTGATAGTTTGGGGGTCAGTCCCTCAGTATTGATAGTGGTGGTCAGTCCCTCAGTATTGATAGTTGGTGGTCAGTCCCCCCAGTATTTATAGTTGGTGGTCAGTACCTCAGTATTGATAGTTGGTGGTCAGTCCCTCAGTATTGATAGTTGGTGTTCAGTACCTCAGTATTGATAGTTGGTGGTCAGTCCCTCAGTATTGAAGTTGGTCATCCCTCAGTCTTGATAGTTGGTGGTCCCGTCCCTCAGTATTGATAGTGGTGGTCAGTACCCAGTATTGATAGTTGGTGGTCAGTCCCTCAGTCTTTATAGTTGGTGGTCATCCCCCATATTGATAGTTGGTGGTCAGTCCCTCGTATTGATAGTTGGTGGTCAGTCCCTCAGTCTTGATAGTTGGTGGTCAGTCCCTCGTATTGATAGTTGGTGGTCAGTCCCCAGTAAATTTATAGTTGGTGGTCAGTACCTCAGTTTTTGATAGTTGGTGGTCAGTCCCTCAGTATTGATAGTTGGTGGTCAGTCCCTCAGTATTGATAGTTGGTGGTCAGTCCCTCAGTATTGATAGTTGGTGATCAGTCCCTCAGTATTGATAGTTGGTGGTCAGTACCTCAGTATTGATAGTTGGTGGTCAGTCCCTCAGTATTGATAGTTGGTGGTCAGTCCCTCAGTATTGATAGTTGGTGGTCAGTACCTCAGTATTGATAGTTGGTGGTCAGTCCCTCAGTATTGATAGTTGGTGGTCAGTACCTCAGTATTGATAGTTGGTGGTCAGTCCCTCAGTATTGATAGTTGGTGGTCAGTACCTCAGTATTGATAGTTGGTGATCAGTCCCTCAGTATTGATAGTTGGTGGTCAGTACCTCAGTATTGATAGTTGGTGGTCAGTCCCTCAGTATTGATAGTTGGTGGTCAGTACCTCAGTATTGATAGTTGGTGATCAGTCCCTCAGTATTGATAGTTGGTGGTCAGTACCTCAGTATTGATAGTTGGTGGTCAGTACCTCAGTATTGATAGTTGATCAGTCCCTCAGTATTGATAGTTGGTGGTCAGTACCTCAGTATTGATAGTTGGTGGTCAGTACCTCAGTATTGATAGTTGGTGATCAGTCCCTCAGTATTGATAGTTGGTGGTCAGTCCCTCAGTATTGATAGTTGGTGGTCAGTCCCTCAGTATTGATAGTTGGTGGTCAGTACCTCAGTATTGATAGTTGGTGGTCAGTACCTCAGTATTGATAGTCAGTACCTCAGTCTTGATAGTTGGTGGTCAGTACCTCAGTATTGATAGTTGGTGGTCAGTACCTCAGTCTTGATAGTTGGTGGTCAGTCCCTCAGTATTGATAGTTGGTGGTCAGTACCTCAGTATTGATAGTTGGTGATCAGTCCCTCAGTATTGATAGTTGGTGGTCAGTACCTCAGTATTGATAGTTGGTGATCAGTCCCTCAGTATTGATAGTTGGTGGTCAGTACCTCAGTATTGATAGTTGGTCATACCTCAGTATTGATTTGTTGGTGGTCAGTACCTCAGTATTGATAGTTGGTGGTCAGTACCTCAGTATTGATAGTTGGTGGTCAGTACCTCAGTATTGATAGTTGGTGGTCAGTACCTCAGTATTGATAGTTGGTGGTCAGTACCTCAGTATTGATAGTTGGTGGTCAGTCCCTCAGTATTGATAGTTGGTGGTCAGTCCCTCAGTATTGATAGTTGGTCAGTCCCTCATTCTTGATGGTTTACCTGGAGAGGGTTTCGGGGGTCAACGCCCCCGCGGCCCGGTCTGAGACCAGGCCTCATTGTGGATCAGGGTCTGATCATCCAGGCTGTTACTGCTGGCCGCACGCAAACTGACGTACGAACCACAGCCCGGTTGGTCAGGTACTGACTTTAGGTGCCTGTCCAGTGCCTTATATAAAACAGCCAGGGGTCTGTTGGTAATCCCTCTTATGTATGCTGGGAGGCAATTGAACAGTCTTGGGCCCCGGACACTTGTGTTTCTCAGTGTATTCGTGGCGCCCCTGCTTTTCATGGGGGGAATGTTCTCCCCTGCTGAGTCTTGCTTCATAGGGAGTGATTTTGGGTTTTGCAAGTTTGGTCCAATCCCTCCGGGCCCCTTTCCAAGTTTTATTATCATCATGTGTCGCCTGCTTCGAGGGATCAGATAAAGGCCCTTTCAACCGTTCCCAGTAGTTTGGGTCCTTATCGCCTTACGTGTGCTGTAAAAGTTCTTTGTACTCTCCAGGTCAGCAATTTCCCCACCAAAAGGTCCCTTTAGTGTACAGCTTTCCCCAGCCTGAGAGCACAAGAGATTTGAGAATTATCATGGGCGGGGCGTCCCTATCATTTTCCTAGCGATCAGTCCCTCATATTGATAATTTGGGGATCCCCTTTCGTTTGATATTTGGTGGTCACCCCTCAGTTTTGATAGTGGTCAGTCCCTCTTTCTTACCTACTAATTTGCCTACCCACTTAGGGGTGTTTACCAGGGGAAAATGTTGATATTAGGGAACGGTTCTGACCCTAGGAAGAGTTCGGACCCTAGGGAAGGGGAAATTCGTGACCCTAGGGAAGGGAAAAATTTGTGGCCCCATGGAAGGGAATTAGTACCTAGGGAAGGGAAGTTAGTGACCCTGGGAAAGGGAAATTAGTGACCCCAGGGAAGGGAAGTTAGTGACCCCAGGGGGGGAAGGGGAATTAGTGGCCCCATGGAAGGGAATTTATGACCCCAGGAAGGGAATTAATGACCCCGGGAAGGGAAGTTAGTGACCCCGGGGGGAAAGGGGAATTTGACCCTAGGGGGGGAAAGGGGAAATTAGTGACCCTGGGGGGGAAGGAAGTTAGTGACCCTAGGGGAAAGGGGAGTTAGGCCCAGGGAGGGAATTTAGTGACCCCAGGGAAGGGAAGTTAGTGACCCTAGGGAAGGGAAGTTAGTGACCCTAGGGAAGGGAAGTTAGTGACCCTATTGAAGGGTTAATGAGGTTAAGGAATGGAGAGTAAGTGAAACACGGCAAGATGTGACCCTAGATTTAACCTGACTCAGATTGACTCTTAATACAGTGAAATATGGATACCATTGACCTTAGACTTGTTATAGTTACTGGTACCTCCAATAATAATGATAATAGTATGTGTCAGCATCGCTGACAACCAGAACTGGCTGTCAGCGATGACACCCCCCACGCCACCCCGCCTGTCAGGAGACGATGTTTCCCCCGTCTCCTGACAGCCAAAACACCAGCAAATACCACACACACACACACACACACACACACACACACACACACACACACACACACACCAAACAGGAAACCACTAGAGAGAATTTGGAGAAACATCGGCTGGTAAACTCATGGTTTTAAAAGGCCCAAAACTTGTTTTTTTCTCTACATAAACCTTGAGAATAATGTGTTTGTATTTAGTGTGTATGTGTGTTTAGGGCGTGTGTGTGTATGTTTAGTGTGTGTGTGTGTGTGTGTGTGTGTGTGTGTTTCCCCTGAGTTTGTGAGCTTATGAGCTAAGTTAGTTTAAGTTGGAAGTTTTGTCAGTGCGAAGTTAGTTGTGTTTTATCTGAGTTGTGTTTAAGTGAGTTATGAAGGTAGGTGGGTGGTGTTTGTGAGTTCTGGGTGTGTTTGTGAGTACTGTGTGAGTACTGTGTGTTTGTGAGTACTGGGTGTGTTTGTGAGTACTGTATGAGTACTGTGTGTGTTTGTGAGTGCTGGGTGTGAGTACTGTGTGTTTGTGAGTACTGTGTGAGTTCTGTGTGTGTTTGTGAGTACTGTGTTGTGTTTGTGAGTACTGTGGGTGTTTGTGAGTACTGTGGGTGTTGTGTGAGTACTGTGTGTGTTTGTGAGTACTGTGTGTGTTTGTGAGTACTGTGTGTGTTTGTGAGTACTGTGGGTGTTTGTGAGTACTGTGTGTGTTTGTGAGTACTGTGGGTGTTTGTGAGTACTGTGTGTGTTTGTGAGTACTGTGGGTGTTTGTGAGTACTGTGTGTGTTTGTGAGTACTGTGTGTTTGTGAGTACTGTGTGTTTGTGAGTACTGTGGGTGTTTGTGAGTACTGTGTGTGTTTGTGAGTACTGTGGGTGTTTGTGAGTACTGTGTGTGTTTGTGAGTACTGTGGGTGTTTGTGAGTACTGTGGGTGTTTGTGAGTACTGTGTGTGTTTGTGAGTACTGTGGGTGTTTGTGAGTACTGTGGGTGTTTGTGAGTACTGTGGGTGTTTGTGAGTACTGTGTGTTTGTGAGTACTGTGTGTGTTTGTGAGTACTGTGGGTGTTTGTGAGTACTGTGTGTGTTGTGAGTACTGTGTGTGTTTGTGAGTACTGTGTGTGTTTGTGAGTACTGTGGGTGTTTGTGAGTACTGTGTGTGTTTTGTGAGTAGTGTGGGTGTTTGTGAGTACTGTGGGTGTTTGTGAGTACTGTGGGTGTTTGTGAGTACTGTGTGTGTTTGTGAGTACTGTGGGTGTTTGTGAGTACTGTGGGTGTTTGTGAGTACTGTGTGTGTTTGTGAGTACTGTGTGTGTTTGTGAGTACTGTGGGTGTTTGTGAGTACTGTGGTGTGTTGTGAGTTACTGTGGGTGTTTGTGAGTACTGTGGGTGTTTGTGAGTACTGTGTGTGTTTGTGAGTACTGTGGGTGTTTGTGAGTACTGTGTGTGTTTGTGAGTACTGTGTGTGTTTGTGAGTACTGTGTGTGTTTGTGAGTACTGTGTGTGTTTGTGAGTACTGTGGGTGTTTGTGAGTACTGTGGGTGTTTGTGAGTACTGTGGGTGTTTGTGAGTACTGTGGGTGTTTGTGAGTACTGTGGGTGTTTGTGAGTACTGTGTGTGTTTGTGAGTACTGTGTGTGTTTGTGAGTACTGTGTGAGTACCGTGGGTGTTTGTGAGTACTGTGGGTGTTTGTGAGTACTGTGTGAGTACCGTGGGTGTTTGTGAGTACTGTAACAGCAACAACAGTAGGTACATTAGCAGTAACAGCAGCACCCGCGTCACGCCTCGCTTCTAGTCCCTTGAGAAATGATTCTGAGCACGTGGGCGTGTGGTGACTGTGGTGGGTGTGGTACTGTGGGCTGTTGTGATGGGCACTGTGTGGACAAGGTAGTGTGTGGTAGTGCGTGGTATGGTGTGGCTGTCACTGTGTGGACAAGGTAGTGTGTGTGGTAGGCGTGGTAGTGGGCGTGTGTGTCACTGTGTGGACAAGGTAGTGTGTGTGTGGTAGGCGTGGTAGTGGGCGTGTGTGTCACTGTGTGGACAAGGTAGTGTGTGTGTGTGGTAGGCGTGGTAGTGGGGGTTGTGGTCACTGTGTGGACAAGGTAGTGTGTGTGTGGTAGGCGTGGTAGTGGGTGGCTGTGTGTGACTGTTGTGGGTGTGGTAGTGGGGTGCGTGCGTGACACTGTGTGGACAAGGTAGTGTGTGTGTGTGCGTGGTAGTGGGCGTGTGTGTCACTGTGTGGACAAGGTAGTGTGTGTGTGGTAGGCGTGGTAGTGGGCGTGTGTGACTGGGTGTGTGGTAGTGGGCGTGCGTGACGCTGTGTGGACAAGGTAGTGTGTGTGTGCGTGGTAGTGGGCGTGTGTGTCACTGTGTGGACAAGGTAGTGTGTGTGTGGATAGGCGTGGTAGTGGGCGTGTGTGTCACTGTGTGGGCAAGGTAGTGTGTGTGTGGTAGGCGTGGTAGTTGACGTGTGTCACTGTGTGGGTGTGGTATGGGCGTGCGTGATACTGTGTGGACAAGGTTGTGTGCGTGGTAGTGGGCGTGTGTATCACTGTGTGGACAAGGTAGTGTGTGTGTGGTAGGCGTGGTAGTGGGCGTGTGTGTCACTGTGTGGACAAGGTAGTGTGTGTGTGGTAGGCGTGGTAGTGGGCGTGTGTCACTGTGTGGACAAGGTGGTGTGTGTCACTGTGTGGGTGTGGTAGTGGGCGTGCGTGACACTGTGTGGACAAGGTTGTGTGCGTGGTAGTGGGCGTGTGTGTCACTGTGTGGACAAGGCAGTGTGTATTTGGTAGGCGTGGTAGTGGGCGTGTGTGTCACTGTGGACAAGGTAGTGTGTGTGGTAGGCGTGGTAGTGGGCGTGTGTGTCACTGTGATCTTTGTTTATAGTGATATTTGTGACCCTAGTCTGATCTTATTGATCTTAATCTGTGATCTTAGTCTGTGACCTTAGTCTGTGAGCTTAATCTGTGACCTTAGTCTGTGAGCTTAATCTATGACCTTAGTCTGTGACGTTAGTCTGTGAGCTTAATCTGTGACCTTAGTCTGTGAGCTTAATCTGTGACCTTAGTCTGTGAGCTTAATCTGCGACCTTAATCTGTGAGCTTAATCTGTGATCTTTGTGAGCTTAATCTGCGACCTTAGTCTGTGAGCTTAATCTGTGACCTTAGTCTGTGAGCTTGATCTGCGACCTTAGTCTGTGAGCTTAATCTGTGACCTTAGTCTGTGAGCTTAATCTGCGACCTTAATCTGTGAGCTTAATCTGCGACCTTAGTCTGTGAGCTTAATATGTGACCTTAGTCTGTGAGCTTAATCTGCGACCTTAGTCTGTGAGCTTAATCTGCGACCTTAGTCTGTGAGCTTAATCTGCGACCTTAGTCTGTGAGCTTAATCTGTGACCTTAGTCTGTGAGCTTAATCTGCGACCTTAGTCTGTGAGCTTAATCTGTGACCTTAGTCTGTGAGCTTAATCTGCGACCTTTGTGAGCTTAATCTGTGACTTTAGTCTGTGAGCTTAATCTGTGACTTTAGTCTGTGAACTTAATCTGTGACCTTAGTCTGTGAGCTTAATATGTGACCTTAGTCTGTGAGCTTAATCTGTGACCTTAGTCTGTGAGCTTAATCTGTGACCTTAGTCTGTGAGCTTAATCTGTGACCTTAGTCTGTGAGCTTAATCTGCGACCTTAGTCTGTGAGCTTAATCTGTGACCTTTGTGAGCTTAATCTGTGACCTTAGTCTGTGAGCTTAATCTGCGACCTTAGTCTGTGAGCTTAATCTGCGACCTTAGTCTGTGAGCTTAATCTGCGACCTTAGTCTGTGAGCTTAATCTGTGACCTTAGTCTGTGAGCTTAATCTGCGACCTTAGTCTGTGAGCTTAATCTGTGACCTTAGTCTGTGAGCTTAATCTGCGACCTTTGTGAGCTTAATCTGTGACTTTAGTCTGTGAGCTTAATCTGTGACTTTAGTCTGTGAACTTAATCTGTGACCTTAGTCTGTGAGCTTAATATGTGACCTTAGTCTGTGAGCTTAATCTGTGACCTTAGTCTGTGAGCTTAATCTGTGACCTTAGTCTGTGAGCTTAATCTGTGACCTTAGTCTGTGAGCTTAATCTGCGACCTTAGTCTGTGAGCTTAATCTGTGACCTTTGTGAGCTTAATCTGTGACCTTAGTCTGTGAGCTTAATCTGCGACCTTAGTCAATGATACTGGGCTTAATCTGAGATCTTAGTGATCTTATTGATCTTAATTTGTGATCTTTGTGTGATCTTAGTCTCGTTTCCTACCTTTGTACATTTTTCAGTTAAAAATATTTCTGATTTAGAGAGTTTTAACCTGCCGGTCGTTAACACTGGGGGGGTCGTTAACACTGGGGGGGGGGTCGTTAAAAACTGGGGGGGAGGGTACACGCCAAAAAATAGCTCATTTGTATTGAGAGGGTGGTGAGGAGGCCTTTCGCGTCGCAATCAACACGTCGTCAGGAGCTCGCAGTGTTACAGAAATAAGTAGGAAGTCCAAGGAAGTACGAAGTGCCTTTGGAGCGAAGACGCTTCGTATTTCCCTGGACTCTGCTCATTTCTGGAATATTGCAAGCTCCTGATGTGTTCATTGCAACACGAAAGGTCTAGAGCTATCATTCACCCCCCCCCCCCGGTGGTTATTTTGCATCTTTTATTGCTTATATGTATAAGTGGCTGTTAGAGTTCAACCCTAAGAAATACATGGTAATGAATATGCGATCCAGAGGGAGAGGAGGCAGCAGTCTTTCCTCGGATCAAACCCGTCTATCTGACGTTCTTAAGACGCAAGTCTAAAGACGTCTCTCAGACCTAAGTCTAAAACCTTGTTACGTCTTTCGTAAACACAAGAATGCCAAGGTAGTTTAGGGGGCTGTGAAAATTTCCCTAGTGACTGTATATAACTTGTCCAGGACGGGATTTTGTCGTGTGTGTGTGTGTGTGTGTGTGTGTGTGTGTGTGTGTGTGTGTGCTCACCTATTTGTACTCACCTATTTGTGGTTGCAGGGGTCGAGTCCTAGCTCCTGGCCCCGCCTCTTCACCGGTTGCTACTAGGCCCTCTCTCTCCCCGCTCCATGAGCTTTATCAAACCTCGTCTTAAAACTGTGTATGGTTCCTGCCTCCACTACGTCATTTTCTAGGTGTGTGTGTGTGTGTGTGTGTGGCGTGAAACCACACACACACACACACACACACACACACCTGGTCGGTTTTTGTCAAATTGCAAAAATGCTTCTGCCTGTTGTCAACTAGTGATGGAAGAAGGAGGAAGTGAGGGAGGGAGGGGGGGAGAGAGAGTAATTAAGATATACTAATTGCGATACACAGGTTTCAAGTCTATTACACGAGGGTTGGTTAATGGGGTTTCAAGCCTATCTATTACACGAGGGTCATGTCTCCTGTTCACCAGTCAAGAATACTTGAATACCTAAAATACTGAGCAAACTGTCAGTGTATATTCATTGATATACATACCTCTGTATATGTACTGAGAGTTGTATACACCTTGGTGTATATACACATCGTATGTATGTTTTGACAAGTGTAGAGTAAGGTTTCCTCCGGGCAGTGTTTCGGCCTGTGTAGAGCTTTTTGAAGCCACGTTTTGTTGTCTCCTTAGAGGATGAAACAAAGGGCTTGTTCTAACCTTAGTGGGCGAAACAGGCCTTGTTCTAACCTTAGTGGGCGAAACAGGCCTTGTTCTAACCTTAGTGGGCGAAACAGGCCTTGTTCTGCTGTTTGTCAGCCTGGTTGTGGCTAATACAAGACCTCTGTTTCGCCCTCTAAGGACAGAACAAGGACTGACTGCTGCTTGTCAGCAGGGTCGGTCGGACCGACCAAACCCGTTAGCCGGGCTTCTTCATCGCTCTTAAGTCGGACTACCCGCTGATGGTGTTGGATCCTCTCCCGCTGCTACACTCCAGGGAGTCGGATATCTTCCCTTCACACAGAGGATATCAGTCCCTTCCACACCTGTCGTAATTCTCTTAAATGATTTAGATACAGTTGTGTTTGTGTACTTCCCACACCTTTGTAGATTCTGTTGTTGAGTGCTTTGGGTACAGTTAGGGATGTGGGTACTTTGCACACCTGTTGTGATTCTCAAAGTACGTGGGTACTTTCCACACCTGTTTAGATTCTCACTTGCTTCGAATACAGCTCTATAGGTGGCTACTTTCCACAGCTGTTTTTACAGAACAAAAAGGCACACTGGAACAATACACAACCCATAACTAGAAGAAAAGAGCTGACCACGAATTTACGCTCCACTTAACCATTGACAAGTCACACTAACACACGAAGTTGAGGGAGCCACTGTACATAGAGAGGGAGGAGGGACGGGACATAGCAAGGAAGACGTAAGGGTAAAGGTGATATTGGTAGGTAATATTCTTTTATTCTCCTCTTCCTTGTGTTAGATACAGTTGTGGATGTGGGGTAAGAAGATACATCCCTGCAAGGAAGGTGTCTAAATACAGGTAACCATACGCACGTACCCTGTCATACAGCTACGTATAATTCTGCTGTCGTGTAGACGGTAGGTGTCACGGATACGTTAAGAGTACGTTATCTAGATTTAAGCTAGGATAACCCACGATTTAGCTAGGATAACCCAGGATTTAGGCTAGGATAACCCAGGATTTGAGCTAGGATAACCCAAGATTTAGGCTAGGATAACCCAGGATTTGAGCTAGGATAACCCAAGATTTAGGCTAGGATAACCCAAGATTTAGGCTAGGATAACCCAGGATTTGAACTAGGATAACCCAAGATTTAAGCTAGGATAACCCAAGATTTAGGCTAGGATAACCCAGGATTTAAGCTAGGATAACCTAGGATTTAAGCTAGGATAACTCAGGATTTAGGCTAGGATAACCCAGGATTTAGGCTAGGATAACCCAGGATTTGAGCTAGGATAACCCAAGATTTAAGCTAGGATAACCCAAGATTTAGGCTAGGATAACCCAGGATTTAAGCTAGGATAACCTAGGATTTAAGCTAGGATAACTCAGGATTTAGGCTAGGATAACCTAGGATTTGAGCTAGGATAACCCAAGATTTAGGCTAGGATAACCCAGGATTTAAACTAGGATAACCTAGGATTTAAGCTATGATAATCCAGGATTTAAACTATGATAACCCAGGATTTAAGCTAGGATAACTCAGGATTTAAGCTAGGATAATCCAGGATTTAAGCTATAACCCAGGATTTAAGCTAGGATAACTCAGGATTTAAGCTAGGATAATCCAGGATTTAAGCTATAACCCAGGATTTAAGCTAGGATAACTCAGGATTTAAGCTATGATAACCCAAGATTTAAGCTAGGATAACCCAGGATTTAAGGTAGGATAACTCAGAATTTAAGCTAGGATAACCCAGGATTTAAGCTAGGATAACCCAGGATTTAAGCTAGGATAACCCAGGATTTAAGCTAGGATAACCCAGGATTTAAGCTAGGATAACCCAGGATTTATGCTAGGATAACCCATGATATTAAGCTAGGATAATCCAGGATTTAAGCTAGGATAACCCAAGATTTAAGCTTGGATAATCCAGGATTTAAGCTAGGATAACCCAAGATTTAAGCTTGGATAATCCAGGATTTAAGCTAGGATGAGGGACTGATGCCTCAAACTCCTGATCTTCGCCATTCTTCATTGATTAGGACTGATGAATCCACCGTTGTTAAATTGAGAGTCAACTTTGTTGAGAGTTGCAAGTTGGGTGAGTCATTGCAGCTGCAACATCACAGTTGTTGCTGGATTCTGGTCCTTGTTGTGTACGAGAGTTGGAGGTTTGAGTTCGATCTGTTGAGGGGTTCTCGAGTTAGGAGGAGGGTAGGTGAGGTAAAGGTCTCTCTCTCTCTCTCTCTCTCTCTCTCTCTCTCTCTCTCACACACACACACACACACACACACACACACACACACACACATTTTTTCTGAAAACAGCTAAAACTAAAAAAAATCGTTTTCATTATATATTTTACGCTCCATTTTGGTATTAATGGCGCATATTTCCGTGAGGAAATTGCTGGTGGGCGTGTGGACGGGCGGGTGGGTGTATTGCGGGTGTATGGGTGAAACTGATCTGCAGGATGTGATTGGTACAACAGTAAATACTTTGAACAGTATGTGATTAGGTGTGTGTGTGTGTGTGTGTGTGTGTGTGTGTGTGTGGTGTGTGTGTGTGTGTGTGTGTGTGTGTGTGTGTGTACTCACCTAGTTGTGGTTGTAGGGGTCGAGTCAAAACTCCTGGCCTGGCCTCTTCACTGGTCGCTACTGGGTCACACTCCCTGCACCATGAGCTTTATCATACCTCTTCTTAAAGCTATGTATGGATCCTGCCTCCACTACATCACTACCCAGACTATTCCACTTACTGACTACTCTGTGACTGAAGAAATACTTCCCTGTGATTCATCTGAGTCTTCAACTCCTAACTGTGTCCCCTTGTTACTGTGTCCCATCTCTGGAACATCCTCTCTTTGTCCACCTTGTCAATTCCTCTCGGTATTTTATATGTCGTTATCATATCCCCCGTAATTCTCCTGTATTCCAGTGTCAAGTCGATTTCCCTTAATCTCTCCTCGTAGGACATACCCCTTAGCTGCGGGACTAGTCTTGTTGCAAATCTTATCACTTTCTCAAGTTTCCTCGTATGCTTGGCTAGGTGTGGGTTCCAAACTGGTGCCGCATACTCCAATATGGGCCTAACGTACAGAGTGTACAGGGTCCTGAATGACTCCTTATTAAGATGTCGGAATGCTGTTCTTAGGTTTGCCAGGCGCCCATATGCTGCAGCAGTTATTTGGTTGATGTGCGTCTCAGGAGATGTTCCCGGTGTTATACTCAACCCAAGATCCTTTTCCTTCAGTGAGATTTGTAGGCTCGGGCCCCCTGGATTGTACTCCGTCTGTGGTCTTCTTTGCCCTTCCCCGATTGGGGTTGAACTCCAGGAGCCAGTTGCTGGACCAGGCCTGTAGCCTGTCTAGATCCCCGTGTGTGTGTGTGTACGTCCGTCTGGTACTCAGTGAATTATGTTTGCATGGGTTGAGACTCGGCTCCTGGCCCCGCCTGCTAATCACCTTGATCGTCATAACTGACTTGTGGTCTCTTGTGTCTTGTCTTATCTTCTCTTGAAGCTGTGTATTAAGTCAGTCTCCACCACTGTCTCGTCCAAGCCATTCCACTTTCCAACTATTCTGAGGCTAAATAAATTGTTCCTGACATCCCTATGGTTCATGTGTCTCTTGACCCTGTATCCCCTTGATCCTGGTCCTCTTAATTTATCTCTCACACACACACACACACACACACACACACACACACATACACACACACACACACACAAAACACACAAAACACACACACAAACACACACACACACACACACACACACACACACACACACACACACACACACACACACAAACACACACACACACACACACACACACACACACACACACACCACACACACAAACACACACACACACACACACAACAGAGGCCAAATAAAGCAAGAAAATGTCATGGGCTTCCTATAGTCATTCCTGTGCTGACATTCCGTTTTCTATGCGTTTGTCCCGTTTTCTATCTATAAACCTGTAGAAATAAACCAATATACATAAACTTTTGTGGGAATAAAACGGGGATGTGTGTGTGGGGGGGTTAAGGAGTGGTGTATGTGGTGGTGCCAGTAAGGTGTGGTGGTGCCAGTGAGGCATGTGGTGCCAGTGGTGTATGTGGTGGTGCCAGACTGGAGCCAGGCACCACCACATATTCATGGCACTCCCACGCCTGAGTGGGGGATGGCACGGTGCCATTTTTGGCTCTTATGGTAGGAGGAGTTGGCAGTGCCAGACATGTTCTTGTGAGGGAGTGAGAGAGAGAGAGAGAGAGAGAGAGAGAGAGAGAGAGAATCCACTGCTTGCTGTTATTCCATTGTACCGATTCTCTCTCCTCTCTCTCTCTCCCAAACAATATAGTTAATCTATAGTGCCAGACACTTAGACCGTCCTAGACCCTCCCACACCGTCCTAATAGATCCTCCTAGATCCTTCTAGACCCTACCATACCCTCCTAGACTACTAGACACTCTTAGAACCTCCCAGACCCTTTCAAGACTACTAGAACCTCCTGAACCCTACTAAACCCTCCCGAGAGGTTCCTAGTCCCTCCTAGACCACATAAGAACGAAGGAACACTGCAGAAGGCCTACTGGCCCATGCAAGGCAGGTCCAAGTCTCCTACCGGCTTAACCCAATGCACCCAACCTAGTCAGGTCAGGTCACATTGACTTAAGGGAGGAACACGGCAACCGACCTGGTAGCACAAGCTATCAGGTCTAACTCACACCCACCCACATCCACTCATGTATTTATCTAACCTATTTTTAAAGCTACACAACGTTCTGGCCTCTATAACGGTACTTGGGAGTTTGTTCCACTCATCCACAACTCTATTACCAAACCAGTACTTTCCTATATCCTTCCTGAATCTAGACCCTCCTAGACCACGTAGTAGACTCTCCTAGACCACGTAGTAGACCCTCCTAGACCACGTAGTAGACCCTCCTAGACCACGTAGTAGACCCTCCTAGACCACGTAGTAGACCCTCCTAGACCACGTAGTAGACTCTCCTAGACCACGTAGTAGACCCTCCTAGACTACGTAGTAGACCCTCCTAGACCACGTAGTAGACCCTCCTAGACCACGTAGTAGACCCTCCTAGACCACGTAGTAGACTCTCCTAGACCACGTAGTAGACCCTCCTAGACCACGTAGTAGACCCTCCTAGACCACGTAGTAGACTCTCCTAGACCACGTAGTAGACCCTCCTAGACCACGTAGTAGACCCTCCTAGACCACGTCATAGACCCTCCTAGACCACGTAGTAGACTCTCCTAGACCACGTAGTAGACCCTCCTAGACCACGTAGACCCTCCTAGACCACGAAGTAGACCCTCCTAGACTACGTAGACCCTCCTAGACCACGTAGACCCTCCTAGACCACGTAGACCCTCCTAGACCACGTAGTAGACCCTCCTAGACCACGTAGTAGACCCTCCTAGACCACGTAGTAGACCCTCCTAGACCACGTAGTAGACCCTCCTAGACCACGTAGTAGACCCTCCTAGACCACGTAGTAGACCCTCCTAGACCACGTAGTAGACCCTAGACCACGTAGTAGACCCTCCTAGACCACGTAGTAGACCCTCCTAGACCACGTAGACCCTCCTAGACCACGTAGTAGACCCTCCTAGACCACGTAGTAGACCCTCCTAGACCACGTAGTAGACCCTCCTAGACCACGTAGTAGACCCTCCTAGACTACGTAGACCCTCCTAGACTACGTAGACCCTCCTAGACTACGTAGTAGACCCTCCTAGACCACGTAGACCCTCCTAGACCACGTAGTAGACCCTCCTAGACTACGTAGTAGACCCTCCTAGACCACGTAGTAGACCCTCCTAGACCACGTAGTAGACCCTCCTAGACCACGTAGTAGACACTCCTAGACCACGTAGTAGACCCTCCTAGACCACGTAGTAGACCCTCCTAGACTACGTAGTAGACCCTCCTAGACACGTAGTAGACCCTCCTAGACCACGTAGTAGACCCTCCTAGACCACGTAGTAGACCCTCCTAGACCACGTAGACCCTCCTAGACCACGTAGTAGACCCTCCTAGACTACGTAGACCCTCCTAGACTACGTAGTAGACCCTCCTAGACCACGTAGACCCTCCTAGACCACGTAGTAGACCCTCCTAGACCACGTAGACCCTCCTAGACCACGTAGTAGACCCTCCTAGACCACGTAGTAGACCCTCCTAGACCACGTAGTAGACCCTCCTAGACCACGTAGTAGACCCTCCTAGACTACGTAGACCCTCCTAGACTACGTAGTAGACCCTCCTAGACCACGTAGACCCTCCTAGACCACGTAGTAGACCCTCCTAGACCACGTAGACCCTCCTAGACCACGTAGTAGACCCTCCTAGACCACGTAGTAGACCCTCCTAGACCACGAAGTAGACCCTCCTAGACCACGTAGTAGACCCTCCTAGACCACGTAGTAGACCCTCCTAGACTACGTAGTAGACCCTCCTAGACCACGTAGTAGACCCTCCTAGACCACGTAGTAGACCCTCCTAGACCACGTAGTAGACCCTCCTAGACTACGTAGTAGACCCTCCTAGACCACGTAGTAGACCCTCCTAGACCACGTAGTAGACCCTCCTAGACCACGTAGTAGACCCTCCTAGACCACGTAGTAGACCCTCCTAGACCACGTAGACCCTCCTAGACCACGTAGTAGACCCTCCTAGACCACGTAGACCCTCCTAGACCACGTAGACCCTCCTAGACCACGTAGTAGACCCTCCTAGACCACGTAGTAGACCCTCCTAGACCACGTAGTAGACCCTCCTAGACCACGTAGACCCTCCTAGACCACGTAGTAGACCCTCCTAGACCACGTAGACCCTCCTAGACCACGTAGTAGACCCTCCTAGACTACGTAGACCCTCCTAGACTACGTAGACCCTCCTAGACTACGTAGTAGACCCTCCTAGACCACGTAGACCCTCCTAGACCACGTAGTAGACCCTCCTAGACCACGTAGACCCTCCTAGACCACGTAGACCCTCCTAGACCACGTAGACCCTCCTAGACCACGTAGACCCTCCTAGACCACGTAGTAGACCCTCCTAGACCACGAAGTAGACCCTCCTAGACCACGTAGTAGACCCTCCTAGACCACGTAGTAGACCCTCCTAGTCCACGTAGTAGACCCTCCTAGACCACGTAGTAGACCCTCCTAGACTACGTAGTAGACCCTCCTAGACCACGTAGACCCTCCTAGACCACGTAGTAGACCCTCCTAGACCACGAAGTAGACCTAGACCACGTAGTAGACCCTCCTAGACCACGTAGACCCTCCTAGACCACGAAGTAGACCCTCCTAGACCACGTAGTAGACCCTCCTAGACCACGTAGACCCTCCTAGACCACGTAGTAGACCCTCCTAGACCACGTAGACCCTCCTAGACCACGTAGACCCTCCTAGACCACGTAGCAGACCCTCCTAGACCACGTAGTAGACCCTCCTAGACCACGTAGCAGACCCTCCTAGACCACGTAGTAGACCCTCCTAGACCACGTAGTAGACCCTCCTAGACCACGTAGCAGACCCTCCTAGACCACGTAGTAGACCCTCCTAGACCACGTAGTAGACTCCTAGACCACGTAGTAGACCCTCCTAGACCACGTAGTAGACCCTCCTAGACCACGTAGTAGACCCTCCTAGACCACGTAGTAGACCCTCCTAGACCACGTAGTAGACCCTCCTAGACCACGTAGTAGACCCTCCTAGACCACGTAGTAGACTCTCCTAGACCACGTAGACCCTCCTAGACCACGTAGTAGACCCTCCTAGACCACGTAGTAGACCCTCCTAGACCACGTAGTAGACCCTCCTAGACCACGTAGTAGACCCTCCTAGACCACGTAGTAGACCCTCCTAGACCACGTAGTAGACCCTCCTAGACCACGTAGTAGACCCTCCTAGACCACGTAGCAGACCCTCCTAGACCACGTAGCAGACCCTCCTAGACCACGTAGTAGACCCTCCTAGACCACGTAGTAGACCCTCCTAGACCACGTAGACCCTCCTAGACCACGTAGTAGACCCTCCTAGACCACGTAGTAGACCCTAGACCACGTAGTAGACTCTCCTAGACCACGTAGTAGACCCTCCTAGACCACGTAGTAGACCCTCCTAGACCACGTAGACCCTCCTAGACCACGTAGACCCTCCTAGACCACGTAGTAGACCCTCCTAGACCACGTAGTAGACCCTCCTAGACCACGTAGTAGACCCTCCTAGACCACGTAGCAGACCCTCCTAGACCACGTAGTAGACCCTCCTAGACCACGTAGTAGACCCTCCTAGACCACGTAGCAGACCCTCCTAGACCACGTAGTAGACCCTCCTAGACCACGTAGTAGACCCTCCTAGACCACGTAGCAGACCCTCCTAGACCACGTAGTAGACCCTCCTAGACCACGTAGTAGACCCTCCTAGACCACGTAGTAGACCCTCCTAGACCACGTAGTAGACCCTCCTAGACCACGTAGTAGACCCTCCTAGACCACGTAGTAGACCCTCCTAGACCACGTAGTAGACCCTCCTAGACCACGTAGTAGACCCTCCTAGACCACGTAGTAGACTCTCCTAGACCACGTAGTAGACTCTCCTAGACCACGTAGTAGACCCTCCTAGACCACGTAGTAGACCCTCCTAGACCACGTAGTAGACCCTCCTAGACCACGTAGTAGACCCTCCTAGACCACGTCAAGAGTGTCTGGTGGCAAGCTGCCAGAAAGCAGTTGTTTTTATGAATAAAGGCTGTAAACCCGTCAGGGCTGTGACGTCACTCACCTCAGTGGTCTCCTGATTGGCTGAATGAAGTGACGTCACTCATGTCTCCTGAATCACGTGATGTGACTCATGTCTTAGTGAGGTAACGTCACTCGTCTTCTGATAGGTTGAATGACATGAAGTCACGTGTTATAACCTGTGTGGTTCTTGTTGTCCAGTAACACGTTACGCTAGTGACTATTAGTTGTTAGTGACTAGTAGTTGTTGGTGATTAGTAGTTGTTAGTGATTAGTTGATAGTGGATAGTTAGTGGCTCTTGAACAGGGTGATGACGTCACTGATGACCTTTTAGCAATGGAGGGTTGTAACGTAACTCCAGGCTGGTGATGACCTTTGTTAGTGTTACCTTGTTAACCTCTCCCTTCCCCCCCCACCCCCCTCCGGAACATTGGCAGCCACTCCAGAACATTGGCAGCCACTCCAGAACATTGGCAGCCACTCCAGAAAAGTGGCAGCCACTCCAGAACAGTGGCAGCCACTCCAGAAGCCCACAGACGTGGCGCCACTCCAGAAAGTGGCAGCCACTCCAGAAACAGTGGCAGCCACTCCAGAAAAGTGGCAAGCCATACCTCCAGAACAGTGGACGCACTCCAGAACAGTGGCAGCCAACTCCAGAAAGTGGCAGCCAACTCCAGAATAGCATTGGCAGCACACTCCAGAACACTGGCAGCCACTCCAAGGACACCAAACACGTGCACCCACTCCAGAACAGTGCGCCAAAATCCAGAACAGTGCACAGCTCACTCCAGAAGTGGCATGTTCACTCCCAATGAAGCAGTGGACAAGCCATCCAGAATAGTACAGCCTTAGAGAACAGTGGCAGCAGCTCCAGGACCGTGGCGATCACTCCAGAACAGTATAGTGCAAGCACTTTAGGACACGCCCAAATGTGAATTGGCGGGCTCTACAAGTTGAGGCAGCTGCTTCTGTGTTTCATTTACAAATATACAGGACTTAAGCCATTCCAGAACAAGCTGACATATAGCCTTCAGTAGAAGTCCTGGGTTTTGGCGTCAATGGTGTACGTGGGGCGTTCCATTTTACCCAACATGAGTATCACTTCAAAAGGGTGAACAAGGATATCAGAGAAAATTTAACAAAAGACTTGACAGGAATGTGGAGGGACGCTGGTGGATTGTGCGTGAGAGGTCAGCATCCAGTAGAAAATAATATAGTGGAGGTGATGGGTTGAACCATGGATAGTTGGGGGTAAATCTGGTGAGGCAAGAAGAGTGGTTTTGGGAGAAATCGGAATAGGAGTAAAGGTGTAGGATACCGAGGGAGAGTGAAGCGAAGTGGGGGGGGGATGGGGCCAGAGAGGGGTTAGCTCGTGGTCCTAGTGGAGGAACATTGGAGGCTTAATACGCACATCCGAGTGGAGAGGCGTAGATCGAGGCTGGAGGGGGACACATCCAGTAGCTGGATTAGGGAGAAAGGATGGGGGTTAGGTGTACGTGGGAGCGGAGAGGAGAGGTGGGAGGTCTATCGAGTGGAGCAAGAAAGGGGGAAGAACATCAGATAAGAAAGGGAGGGTGAGGATCAAGTTGAAGGCCCATTGAGTAAGGGAAGAGGAAGATCAGTGACATCAGAAATTGGGGAGAGGGATGAGTCAGATGAGATGAGAGTACGAGAGAGAGAGTGAGAGAGACTAGAGTAGAGAGGGAGAGAGAGAGGGAGTAGACATCCAGAGTGAGAGAGAGAGAGAGGGGGTTATGAAGAGTGAGAGGGGGGGAGAGAGAGAGAGAGAGAGAGGGAGAGAGAAGAGTGAGAGGGAAGGGGAGAGCATCCAGAGTGAGAGGAGGAGAGAGAGAGGGAGGGAGAGAATCCAGAGTGAGAGGAGAGAGAGAGAGGGGGGGAGAGACATCCAGAGTGAGAGGAGCGAGAGAGAGAGGGGGGGTGGGAGAGACATCCAGAGTGTGAGGAGACGGGGGAGAGAGAGGGGCGGGGAGGAGAATACACAGAGTGAGAGGAGGGAGAGGAGGGGGGGAGAGACATCCAGAGTGAGAGGAGGAGGAGAGAGGAGAGAGAGGGGGGGAGAGACATCCAGAGTGAGAGGAGGAGAGAGAGAGAGGGGGGGAGGGGAGAGGGAGAGACATCCAGAGTGAGAGGAGAGAGAGAGAGGAGGGGGGGGAGAGACATCCAGAGTGAGAGGAGAGGAGAGAGGAGGGGGGGGAGAGAGCATCCAGAGTGAGAGAGAGGAGAGAAGAGAGGGGGGAGAGACATCCAGAGTGAGAGGAGGGGGAGAGAGAGGGGGGGAGAGACATCCAGAGTGAGAGGGAGAGGACACGAGAGAGGAGGAGGGGGGGAGTAGAGACATCCGAGTGAGAGGAGAGAGAGAGGAGGGGGGGAGAGACATCCAGAGTGAGAGGAGAGAGAGAGAGAGAGGGGGGGAAGGGTAGAGACATCCAGAGTGAGAGGAGAGAGAGAGAGAGAGGGGGGGGAGAGACATCCAGAGTGAGAGGAGGGAGAGAGAGAGAGGGGGGGGGAGAGACATCCAGAGTGGAGGAGAGAGGAGAGAGAGAGAGGGGTGAGAGACATCCAGAGTGAGAGGAGAGGAGAGAGAGAAGAGTGAGAGGGGAGAGGGGGGAGGAGACATCCAGAGTGAGGGAGGGAGAGGAGAGGAGAGAGAGGGGGGGAGGAGACATCCAGATGTGAGAGGAGAGAGAGAGAGAGAGAGGGGGGAGAGAGACATCCAGAAGTGAGAGAGGAGAGAGAGAGAGAGGGGGGGGAGAGACATCCAGAGTGAGAGGAGAGAGAGAGAGAGAGGGGGGGGGTGGTTAGAGACATCCAGAGGAGAGGAGGGGAGACCGAGAGGAGAGGGAGAGAGAGAGAGGAGAGAGAGAGAGAGAGTCAGTCTAAATGTCCAAAGACTATAAAGATCTTCACATTAAATGTTAAGTGTGTGTACCAGAGTCAGTAAAACATTTTAACTTAGTGTTTTAAGAGGAGTGTAAACACACTTAGAGAGTGTTTTATGTAACATTAACCACTAGTGCGTCAGGGGGTGAGTGAGAAACACTCTAAAAATGTTTATTTGGAATGGTGATTGTTGTGTGTGTTTCGTGGTGAGTTTAAATGGCTTGAGTGTGTTTAAAAAGGTTCCTTGATGTTTAGTAATGTTTTATTTTTAAAAGGGATGTTTGGAAAAGGCTTTGTGAATGTTCTTAGAATGTTTAAAATGGTCTTTAATGTTTAGTTTAAAAGGAATGTTTTAAAAGGCTTTGGGAATTAAAATATTAATAATTACGAATGTTTTAAGAAGTTTTGGGAATTAAAATGTTCTTATTGATGTTTACTAATGTTTTAAAAGGCTTTCGGGATGTTTAAAATGTTGAGGAATCTTTTAAAAGGTTTGGGAATGTTTAAGAATGTTTAAACAGCCGCCTAACTTTTAATAATTTAATACAAACAACTGGCATATTTTTTTCTGGTCTTCGGTAATTGACTGAACCTTGTGTAGCCTGCTGGTGTAGTCTACCTGGCTGTGTAGCCTGCTGGTGTAGTCTACCTGGCTGTGTAGCCTGCTGGTGTGGACTACCTGGCTGTGTAGCCTGCTGGTGTAGTCTACCTGGCTGTGTAGCCTGCTGGTGTGGACTACCTGGCTGTGTAGCCTGCTGGTGTAGTCTACCTGGCTGTGTAGCCTGCTGGTGTAGTCTACCTGGCTGTGTAGCCTGCTGGTGTTGTCTACCTGGCTGTGTAGCCTGCTGGTGTAGTCTACCTGGCTGTGTAGCTGCTGGTGTAGTCTACCTGGCTGTGTAGCCTGCTGGTGTAGTCTACCTGGCTGTGTAGCCTGCTGGTGTAGTCTACCTGGCTGTGTAGCCTGCTGGTGTAGTCTACCTGGCTGTGTAGCTGCTGGTGTAGTCTACTGGCTGTGTAGCCTGCTGGTGTGTCTACCTGGCTGTGTAGCCTGCTGGTGTAGTCTACCTGGCTGTGTAGCCTGCTGCTGTAGTCTACCTGGCTGTGTTGCTGCTGGTGTGGACTACTGGCTGTGTAGCCTGCTGGTGTAGTCTACCTGGCTGTGTAGCCTGCTGGTGTAGTCTACTGGCTGTGTAGCCTGCTGGTGTAGTCTACCTGGCTGTGTAGCCTGCTGTGTAGTTACCTGGCTGTGTAGCCTGCTGGTGTAGTCTACCTGGCTGTGTAGCCTGTGGTGTAGTCTACCTGGCTGTGTAGCCTGCTGGTGTAGTCTACCTGGCTGTGTAGCCTGCTGGTGTAGTCTACCTGGCTGTGTAGCCTGCTGGTGTAGTCTACCTGGCTGTGTAGCCTGCTGGTGTGTCTACCTGGCTGTGTAGCCTGCTGCTGTAGTCTACCTGGCTGTGTAGCCTGTGGTGTAGTACCTGGCTGTGTAGCCTGCTGGTGTAGTCTACCTGGCTGTGTAGCCTGCTGGTGTAGTCTACCTGGCTGTGTAGCCTGCTGGTGTAGTCTACCTGGCTGTGTAGCCTGCTGGTGTTGTCTCCTGGCTGTGTAGCTGCTGGTGTAGTCTACCTGGCTGTGTAGCCTGCTGGTGTAGTCTACCTGGCTGTGTAGCCTGCTGGTGTAGTCTACCTGGCTGTGTAGCCTGCTGGTGTGGACTACTGGCTGTGTAGCCTGCTGGTGCAGTCTACCTGGCTGTGTAGCCTGCTGGTGTAGTTACCTGGCTGTGTAGCCTGCTGGTGTGGACTACCTGGCTGTGTTAGCCTGCTGGTGTAGTCTACCTGGCTGTGTAGCCTGCTGGTGTAGTCTACCTGGCTGTGTAGCTGCTGGTGTGGACTACCTGGCTGTGTAGCCTGCTGGTGCAGTCTACCTGGCTGTGTAGCCTGCTGGTGTAGTCTACCTGGCTGTGTAGCCTGCTGGTGTAGTCTACCTGGCTGTGTAGCCTCTGGTGTGGACTACCTGGCTGTGTAGCCTGCTGGTGTAGTCTACCTGGCTGTGTAGCCTGCTGGTGTAGTCTACCTGGCTGTGTAGCCTGCTGGTGTAGTCTACCTGGCTGTGTAGCCTGCTGGTTGTAGTCTACCTGGCTGTTGTAGCCTGCTGGTGTAGTCTACCTGGCTGTGTAGCCTGCTGGTGTAGTCTACCTGGCTGTGTAGCCTGCTGGTGTAGTCTACCTGGCTGTGTGCCTGCTGGTGTGGTCTACCTGGCTGTGTAGCCTGTCTGGTGTAGTCTACCTGGCTGTGTAGCCTGCTGGTGTAGTCTACCTGGCTGTGTAGCCTGCTGCTGTAGTCTACCTGGCTGTGTAGCCTGCTGGTGTAGTCTACCTGGCTGTGTAGCCTGCTGGTGTAGTCTACCTGGCTGTGTAGCCTGCTGGTGTAGTCTACCTGGCTGTGTAGCCTGCTGGTGTAGTCTACCTGGCTGTGTAGCCTGCTGGTGTAGTCTACCTGGCTGTGTAGCCTGCTGGTGTAGTCTACCTGGCTGTGTAGCCTGCTGGTGTAGTCTACCTGGCTGTGTAGCCTGCTGGTGTAGTCTACCTGGCTGTGTAGCCTGCTGGTGTAGTTACCTGGCTGTGTAGCCTGCTGCTGTAGTCTACCTGGCTGTGTAGCTGCTGCTGTAGTCTACCTGGCTGTGTAGCCTGCTGGTGTAGTCTACCTGGCTGTGTAGCCTGCTGGTGTAGTCTACCTGGTGTGTAGCCTGCTGCTGTAGTCTACCTGGCTGTGTAGCCTGCTGGTGTAGTCTACTGGCTGTGTAGCCTGCTGGTGTAGTCTACCTGGCTGTGTAGCCTGCTGGTGCAGTCTACCTGGCTGTGTAGCTGCTGGTGCAGTCTACCTGGCTGTGTAGCCTGCTGGTGCAGTTCTACCTGGCTGTGTAGCCTGCTGGTGTAGTTACCTGGCTGGTTTGTAGCTGCTGGTGCAGTCTACCTGGCTGTGTAGCCTGCTGTAGTCTACTGGCTGTGTAGCCTGCTGGTGTATGTCTTACCTGGCTGTGTAGCCTGCTGGTGCATGTCTACCTGGCTGTGTAGCCTGCTGGGTGTAGTCTACTGGCTGTGTAGCCTGCTGGTGTAGTCTACCTGGCTGTGTAGCCTGCTGGTGTAGTCTACCTGGCTGTGTAGCCTGCTGGTGTAGTCTACCTGGCTGTGTAGCCTGCTGGTGTAGTCTACCTGGCTGTTGTAGCCTGCTGGGTGTAGTCTACTGGCTGTGTAGCCTGCTGGGTGTAGTCTACCTGGCTGTGTAGCCTGCTGGTGTAGTCTACCTGGCTGTGTAGCCTGCTGGTGCAGTCTACCTGGCTGTGTAGCCTGCTGGTGTAGTCTACCTGGCTGTGTAGCCTGCTGGTGTAGTCTACCTGGCTGTGTAGCCTGCTGGTGACTCTACCTGGCTGTGTAGCTGTGGTGCAGTCTACCTGGCTGTGTAGCCTGCTGGTGTGGTCTACCTGGCTGTGTAGCCTGCTGGTGTGGTCTACCTGGCTGTGTAGCCTGCTGGTGTAGTCTACCTGGCTGTGTAGCCTGCTGGTGTAGTCTACTTGGCTGTGTAGCCTGCTGGTGTGGACTACCTGGCTGTGTAGCCTGCTGGTGTGTCTACCTGGCTGTGTAGCCTGCTGGTGTAGTCTACCTGGCTGTGTAGCCTGTGGTGTAGTTACTTGGCTGTGTAGCTGCTGGTGTAGGGTCTACCTGGCTGTGTAGCTGCTGGTGTAGTCTACCTGGCTGTGTTAGCCTGCTGGTGTAGTCTACCTGGCTGTGTAGCCTGCTGGTGTAGTCTACCTGGCTGTGTAGCCTGCTGGTGTAGTTCTACTTGGCTGTGTAGCCTGCTGGTGTAGTCTACCTGGCTGTGTAGCCTGCTAGTGTAGTCTACCTGGCTGTGTAGCCTGCTGGTGTAGTCTACTGGCTGTGTAGCCTGCTGGTGTAGTCTACCTGGCTGTGTAGCCTGTGGTGTAGTCCACCTGGCTGTGTAGCCTGCTGGTGTAGTCCACCTGGCTGTGTAGCCTGCTGGTGATAGTCACCTGGCTGTGTAGCCTGCTGGTGTGTCTACTGGCTGTGTAGCCTGCTGGTGTAGTCTACCTGGCTGTGTAGCCTGCTGGTTGTAGTCTACCTGGCTGTGTAGCCTGCTGCTGTAGTCTACCTGGCTGTGTAGCCTGCTAGTGTAGTCTACCTGGCTGTGTAGCCTGCTGGTGTGGACTACTGGCTGTGTAGCTGCTGCTGTAGTCTACATGGCTGTGTAGCCTGCTGGTGTAGTTACCTGGGCTGTGTAGCCTGCTAGTGTAGTCTACCTGGCTGTGTAGCCTGCTGGTGTAGTCTACCTGGCTGTGTAGCCTGCTGGTGTAGTCTACCTGGCTGTGTAGCCTGCTGGTGTAGTCTACCTGGCTGTGTAGCCTGCTGGTGTGGACTACCTGGCTGTGTAGCCTGCTGGTGTAGTCTACCTGGCTGTGTAGCCTGCTGGTGTAGTCTACCTGGCTGTGTAGCCTGCTGGTGTAGTCTACCTGGCTGTGTAGCCTGCTGGTGTAGTCTACCTGGCTGTGTAGCCTGCTGCTGTAGTCTACCTGGCTGTGTAGCCTGTGGTGTAGTCTACCTGGCTGTGTAGCTGCTGCTGTGTAGTCTACTGGCTGTGTAGCCTGCTGGTGTAGTCTACCTGGCTGTGTAGCCTGCTGGTGTAGTCTACCTGTGTGTAGCTGCTGGTGTTAGTCTTACTGGCTGTGTAGCCTGCTAGTGTAGTCTACCTGGCTGTGTAGCCTGCTGGTGTAGTCTACCTGGCTGTGTAGCCTGCTCGTGTGGACTACCTGGCTGTGTAGCCTGCTGCTGTAGTCTACCTGGCTGTGTAGCCTGCTGGTGTAGTCTACTGGCTGTGTAGCCTGGTGTGTAGTCTACCTGGCTGTGTAGCCTGCTGGTGTAGTCTACCTGGCTGTGTAGCCTGCTGGTGTAGTCTACCTGGCTGTGTAGCCTGCTGGTGTAGTCTACCTGGCTGTGTAGCCTGCTGCTGTAGTCCACCTGCCTATGTAGGAGGAAGGTGCCCTCACGGGTTTACCGTGCCACGTTCATTATAGTAACCTCCTCCTGATTGGCTAAGACTTCCAAGTGATGTCGTAGGATTAGAGCTCGGTGATTGGCTTAATTTCCTCCGTGATGTCACGAGATCAGAGATCACTGATTGGGCAGACATCTCTGACGTCACGGGCACTATGACGTCGGAGTGGGAAGAGAGGGAGAAGTGATAGGAATGTGAGGAGAGTGATAGTGGGAGGAGAGGGAACTCCGGATATACGACCAAAAAGCTGATATACACATTGTGCAATTTCTCTCTCTCTCTCTCTCTCTCTCTCTCTCTCTCTCTCTCTCTCTCTCTCTCTCTCTCTCTCTCTCTCTCATACACACACACACACACAAGCGTTGGAAAATATGTAATTGAGATATAGAGAGAGAGAGAGAGAGAAAGAGGAAGGAAAAGGGAAAGAAAGAGGGAGGTTGGGGGAAGAGAGAGAGAGAGGGGGGGAGGTGGAAAGAGAGAAAAGAGAGAGAGAGGGAGGGAGGGGAAGAGTGGCAGGCAGGTAGTTTGGGAGGCCCACAACTGCTCATAAGATGTATGGTTTAATTAAGAATGACAATTAAGGTTAATTACCTTGCAAGACCTGGGCACTTACCTGGGAGATTACCTGTGGTACCTGTTGCTCGCCTGGCACCTACCACCTAGCACTGATGGGCACCTTGGCAGTCAGGTGGCCTGGCACTCTGGCAATCTTGAAATGGAACTATTCACAACTAACCCACAATATTATGGCTGGAACTATTCACAACTAACCCACAATATTATGGCTGGAACAATTCACAACTAACCCACAATATTATGGCTGGAACAATTCATAACTAACCCACAATATTATGGCTGGAACTATTCACAACTAACCCACAATATTATGGCTGGAACAATTCATAACTAACCCACAATATTATGGCTGGAACAATTCATAACTAACCCACAATATTATGGCTGGAACAATTCATAACTAACCCACAATATTATGGCTGGAACTATTCACAACTAACCCACAATATTATGGCTGGAACAATTCATAACTAACCCACATATTATGGCTGGAACAATTCATAACTAACCCACATATTATCTCTGGAACAATTCATAACTAACCCACAATATTATGGCTGGAACTATTCACAACTAACCCAATATTATGGCTGGAACTATTCACAACTAACCCACATATATTATGGCTGGAACAATTCATAACTAACCCACATATTATGGCTGGAACAATTCACAACTAACCCACATATTATGGCTGGAACAATTCACAACTAACCCACAATATTATGGTGGAACAATTCATAACTAACCCAATATTATGGCTGGAACTATTCACAACTAACCCACAATATTATGGCTGGAACAATTCATAACTAACCACAATATTATGGCTGGAACAATTCATAACTAACCCACAATATTATGGCTGGAACAATTCACAACTAACCCACAATATTATGGCTGAATAGATATCAAACAACCACAATTTGAGAGATGGTACAATTCACAACTACCCACATACTATGGCTGGACAATTTCTAACTACCCACAATATTATGGCATGGACAATCAACTAACCCCATAACTATGACTTACTAGGACGGACAACAATGAGAGATTTAACATCTTCCTCGTACCACAGCGGCTCATTGATTCTCTCACTCAGCGTCTTTCCCATCATGGCACCTATAGCCTCCTCAACTTGAGCCAACTTGTCACTTAAGAAATAAACTAACATAGCCTCCCCTATGGGTCATTATATCCCACTAAACCTATTGATCCACCCAACTCGTCCTAAACTTACCATTATTCACTTCTAGCTGTTATGCAGCTTAATCTTTACTCTAACTTTCTCTAGCTTTCATCTTCAGCTTTCTAGCTTTCACTTCAGCTTTCTAGCTTTCACTTCAGCTTTCTAGCTTTCACTTCAGCTTTCTAGCTTTCACTTCAGCTTTTCCTCCAGTTTTCTTTGTCTTCTTTTTATAGCTTTACTTTATTTTAAGATTTATACTTTCTACATTCTCCTACTTTCTCTTATATATATGGTTATCATGTCTCCTGTGTTATGATCTTATTTGTGGTTGTTCTCTCTCATGTCTTCCTGTTATCTTGAATGTTGATCTCTCATCAAAATTCACACTCTGGTAATCGCGTAACTCTACCTGGGACCTTTCCTAGCTCACCCGCATGTTTGTTCAGGTGTGTGGGCACCACACACCTGCTGCTGCTCTATATTTCTGGCAGTTTTCTGGTGTGTCGGGGTTACAAGCCAGTGTTTCTACACAGTTATATTTCTTTGATATTATGGTGATAGATTTTTATTAAAATAGCATCTATAGCCTTTATTACCTGTACATGTACAGCTACAGTGTACACTGAGAAGTCAGTATGTCAGTGTATATACACTGATAGTTTACTCAGTATTTTAGGTATTAAAGTATTCTTGACTGGTGGTGAATAGGTGACATGCAGCCTTAATGATCCTCGTGTAGTAAATAGGCTTTGAACTTGGTAATCCTTCTACCTGGACTTAAATATTAGTTCATTAAATACCAAATGTGCTCCCACTGTCCCTAAATCACCAGTACCCTTGTGTAAATCCCTATTTGAACACTGATGGCTGTCCTTAATCTCTCTCTCTCTCTCTCTCTCACACACACACACACACACACACACACACACACACACACACACACGAAGTCAGCAAATGCTTGGGAATTCAGGACAACCCAAGCGCAGCATTTTTCCCATTTACAAGATTTACAATGGTAGCATTGTGATTATTTGTTTACAAAGGTGAGAGCTGCAAGAAGATACAGGAGTTGAGGAACAGGGGTTCTCTTGGTGTAGCAGTAATAAGGTCCACATGACTAAATTTTACCTGTATATGCTGCTGTAACTTCGCCTTTAAATGCACATTTGTACCTGGACTGCCACCTGTACTACTCTCCTTCTGACATCGTAAGTCACACAAGTTATTATAACTTCAAAGTAGTGAGGTGTGGATGCTGGATTATCACCCACACTACTCCCTCTCTCCTCCTGACGTTGTAAAATAGTCTGTGGAGGTGCGTCACACAGACTAATATTAGAACTACAACTCTTGTAGACAGTAGTGACGTCTGGAGGATGCAGATGTCTTCTTCATCCATTTCTTAAGACATTGACCCTCCAGGCGATGAATTCTGGAAGGTGAGGGTGAGTACATGGGAGACCTCTGCTGCTATATTGGGGAAGGGTTCTACTGGAAAGAGGAGGACAGGTATCTGTGAGGCTGCTGCAGTTCCTGTCTGGTTAGGTCAGGATAGTAAAGCAGATCGCTCTCTTACCTACACTCCAACCAGTGATGGAGGTCACTGCTTAATAATGTATATTTTGTGATGAATAGTTTGAAAAACCGACAAGTTGAAGATTGAGACACTTATGCAGCATATGGGAATCTTTATTCAGGAAACGTTTCGCCACACAGTGGCTTCATCAGTCCAATACAAAGAGGAAGGCGTAAGGAGAGCAGGAGTATGAGGTAATCAGTCCCTCAGCCTGGAGTTGATGTGTTCAGTCCATCAATCTTGTAGAATGTACCAAGATTGATGGACTGAACACATCGACTCCAGGCTGAGGGACTGATTACCTCATACTCCTCCTCTCCTTACGCCTTCCTCTTTGTATTGGACTGATGAAGCCACTGTGTGGCGAAACGTTTCCTGAATAAAGATTCCCATATGCTGCATAAGTGACTCAATCTTCAATGTATATTTTCATATTTCTGAGAATTTTGGAAGCCCAGGTTGTACATTAAGCCGAAGTATTCCTTGGTCCTTCACTAGGAGATTGAGGCGCCAATATATGTATTGTAAAAATATTTTTAATTCCACGTAAGAACCCCATTTCACTTATAACAAAGCCCTTGTTTCTTTTTTCAGAAATGACTGTACTGCTGTATCCAGAATGTATCAGTGTTGTATCCAAGACATTAACGACACAGTCTTTACAAAACATCGTAAGTACTGTATTTTTCCCGCATTTAAACTGTCTTATGCATCATTTTATTGTTGCAGTAATAGTTGTTGTAGTTTTGTTGGAGCGGGATTGTGGTGAATTGTTGCAGCTAGAAGACAGTAGTAGTAGTAGTAGCAGTAGTAGCAGTAGTAGTGGCAGTAGTAGTAGTAGTAGTGGCAGTAGTAGTAGTAGTGGCAGTAGTAGTAGTAGTAGTGGCAGTAGTAGTAGTAGTAGTGGCAGTAGTAGTAGTAGTAGTGGCAGTAGTAGTAGTAGTGTGACTTAATTTCGTTGGCAGGTTAGTGTAACCATAAAACCTGCTAGCCACCAGTACCACGGTTCGAGTCCTCTCCCCTAACCCCCCTCCCTTGTCCATCGTTCCATTTAACCACTAAACTCACAAATTACGACTTATCCGGAGTCCCTAGGCCTATATTTGGCCAGGAAGAGGCGTACGTGCCTTTCCTGCAGCCCAGAGCCAGGGAGAACCTCGTCATTTATCAAAAATAAGATTGAAGAGTGAAGGCTGTGGCAATATTGACTTAGTTGAACAAACATAAGAGAATTTATGACTGCTGACAACACGAAGGGATTTATACAGTCCTGTTGTTGTTGTTGTTGTTGTATTCTCCTTTAGAGAGTTCTATTTTTGTTGATTTTCTTGTATATATATATATATATATATATATATATATTATATATATATATATATATATATATATATATATATATTATATATTCTAGGTACTAGGTTGGTAGACAGCAGCCGCCCAGGGAGGTACTACCATCCTGCCAAAGCGGAAGCCTGTAATTGTTTTACGTGACTGTAGGATTGCTGTGTCTTTTCTGTCTCATAGACATGCAAGATTTCAGGTACATCTTGCTACTTCTATTTAGGCCACACTACACATGCATGTACAAACCTGTATATACACTCACACCCTGTGTGTGTTCTGTTTTCTTATTAGTTCTTGTTTATTTCCTGTTACCTGCATGGGAAAGTGGAATAGAATTCTTCCTGTGTAAGCCATGTGTATCGTAACAGGCAACTAAAATGCCGGGAGCAAGGGGCTAGTAACCCCTTCTCCTGTACACATTGGTAAAGTTAAGAGTAACTTTTGGTTTTCATTTTGGGCCACCCTGCCTCGGTGGGATACGGCCTGTTTGGTGTGTGTGTGTGTGTGTGTGTGTGTGTGTGTGTGTGTGTGTGTGTGTAATATACAGTAGACCGTTATTTAACACGGTAGTTACGTTCCTGAAAACACAGTGTTAGGCACCCGTGTTAGATGAACTGAAGAACTTATGGGAAAAATAGAGTTACGTTCCTTAGCGCCCCAAACAAGCCAAAGAACTTTTTTTTAGGCCTCCGCATCTTACAAAAATAAAAGTGAATATGCAATTGTTGTTCATTGTTGTGATGTGTTGTTTTTACTGCTTAATTAAGACTACAATTGTAACATAAATAATAGTATTTCTTACCTTAAATTGTGGATGATTGTGAAGAGAGTGGAGAGTTATGTTGTGGTCCTACTGGTCTGAGGTGGATGGTTGAGGTTCTGGTACTGAAGTTGATGGTTGTACTGGAGTGTCTAACTTTGTCATTCAGTAAGTCAGTCAAGTCATTCAGTAAGTCAGTCAAGTCATTCAGTAAGTCAGTCAAGTCATTCAGTAAGTCAGTCAAGTCATTCAGTAAGTCAGTCAAGTCATTCAATAAGTCAGTCAAGTGATTCAGTAAGTCTCAAGTCATTCAGTAAGTCAAGTCGTTCAGCAAGTCAGTCAAGTCGTTCAGCAAGTCAGTCAAGTCGTTCAGCAAGTCAGTCAAGTCGTTCAGCAAGTCAGTCAAGTCATTTAGTATTGTCAGTTCATTCCGCAAGTCTGTCAAGTCATTCAATAAGTCAGTCAAGTCATTCAGTCAAGTCGTTCGGTAAATCAATCAAGTCATTTAATAAGTCAGTCAAGTCATTCAATAAGTCAGTCAGGTCATTCAGTAAGTCAGTCAAATCGTTCAGTAAGTCAGTCAAGTCATCCAGTAAGTCAGTCAAATCGTTCAGTAAGTCAGTCAAGTCATTCAGTAAGTCAAGTCGTTCGGTAATTCAGTCAAGTCATTCAGTCAGTTATTCAATAAGTCTCAAGTCATTCAGCAAGTCAGTCAAGTCATTCAGTATGTCAATTCATTTAGTCAGGTCATTCAGTAAGTCGAGTCATTCAGTAAGTAAAGTCATTCAGTAGGTCAAGTCATTCAATAAGTCAGTCAAGTCATTCAGTGAGGCAGTCAGGTCATTCATTAAGTCAGTCAAGTCATTAAGTCAGTCAAGTCATCCAGTAAGTCAGTCAAGTCATCCTGTAAGTCAGTCAAGTCGTTCAGCAAGTCAGTCAAGTCATTCAGTAAGTCAGTCAGGTCATTCAGTAAGTCTGCCAATTCGTTCAGTAAATCTGTCGTCGTTCAGTAAGCCAGTGAAATCATTAAGTCAGTCAGTTATTCAGTAAGTCAAGTCGTTCAGTAAGTCAGTCGTCATTCAGCAATTCAGCCAAGTCATTCAGTAAGGCAGTCAAGTCAGTCAGTCAAGTTATTCAGTAAGTCAAGTCATCCAGTAAGTCAGTCAAGTCGTTCAGTAAGTCAGTCAAGTCGTTCAGTAAATCTGTCAAGTCATTAAGTCAGTCAGGTCATTCAGTAAGTCTTTCAAGTCATTTAGTAAATCTGCCAAGTCATTCAGTAAATCCGCCAAATCATTCAGTCAGTCAGTCAGGTCATTCAATAAGTCATGTCATTCAGTAAGTGTCAATTCAGTAAGTCAGTCGTCATTCAGTAAGTCAATTCATTCAATCTCAAGTCATTCAGTAAATCTGTCAAGGCATTAAGTCTGTCAAGTCATTCAGTAAGTCAGTAAGTCTCAAATCATTCTGTCAGTCAGTCAAGTCATTAAGTAAGTCTCAAGTCATTCATTAATCAGTCAAGTCATTTAGTAAGTCAGTCAAGTCATTCATTAATCAGTCAAGTCATTCATTAATCAGTCAATTCATTCAGTAAGTCAGTCAAGTCATTCATTAATCAGTCAAGTCATTCATTAATCAGTCAATTCATTCAGTAAGTCAGTCAAGTCATTCATTAATCAGTCAAGTCATTCATTAATCAGTCAATTCATTCAGTAAGTCAGTCAAGTCATTCATTAATCAGTCAAGTCATTCAGTAAGTCAGTCAAGTCATTCATTAATCAGTCAAGTCATTCATTAATCAGTCAAGTCATTTAGTAAGTCAGTCACGTCATTTAGTAAGTCAGTCAAGTCATTCATTAATCAGTCAAGTCATTCATTAATCAGTCAAGTCATTCATTAATCAGTCAAGTCATTAATCAGTCAAGTCATTCATTAATTAGTCAAGTGATTCAGTAAGTCAGTCAAGTCATTCATTAATCAGTCAAGTCATTCATTAATTAGTCAAGTCATTCAGTAAGTCAGTCAAGTCATTCATTAATCAGTCAAGTCATTCATTAATTAGTCAAGTGATTCAGTAAGTCAGTCAAGTCATTCATTAATCAGTCAAGTCATTCAGTAAGTCAGTCAAGTCATTCATTAATCATTCAAGTGATTAAGTAAGTCAGTCAAGTCATTCATTAATCAGTCAAGTCATTCAGTAAGTCAGTCAAGTCATTCATTAATCAGTCAAGTCATTCAGTAAGTCAGTCAAGTCATTCAGTAAGTCAGTCAAGTCATTCATTAATCAGTCAAGTCATTTAGTAAGTCAGTAAAGTCATTCATTAATCAGTCAAGTCATTCAGTAAGTCAGTCAAGTCATTCAGTAAGTCAGTCAAGTCATTCAGTAAGTCAGTCAAGTCATTCGTTAATCAGTCAAGTCATTCATTAATCAGTCAAGTCATTCATTAATCATTCAAGTCATTCAGTAAGTCAGTCAAGTCATTCATTAATCAGTCAAGTCATTCAGCAAGTCAGTCAAGTCATTCATTCAGTAAGTCAAGTCATTCATTAATGAGTCAAGTCATCTAGTAAGTCAGTCAAGTCACTCAGTAAGTCAGCAGGTCACACAGACTTACGTTTACCTGTTGTTTGGGTGTACAAAGTAACAGGTCATTACGGTGACAGGTTGTGTCTTCTCTAATATCTTCGCTTCGTTAATTCTCACACTTAAAATGCTTACACCTGTTCTTGCCACTTTCAGCAACACTGGTATGTCTACTGGGAGTCATGTTTGTTTGGTACAGACAACATATAGCGATTATATGATATAAACACAGTTCACAGTCACAAGCTTGTACCAGAAGTTGGATTGAACACACATGAAGTACGAATGTTGGGACGGCGGGGGTGGTGTCTGGGGACGGCGGGGGTGGTGTCTGGGGTTGGCTGGGGACGGCGGGGGTGGTGTCTGGGGACGGCGGGGGTGGTGTCTGCGGACGGCGGGGGTGGTGTCTGGGGACAGCGAGGGTGGTGTCTGGGGACGGCGGGGGTGGTGTCTGGGGTTGGCTGGGGAAGGAGGGGGTGGTGTCTGGGGGTTGGCTGGGGACGGCGGGGGTGGTGTCTGGGGTTGGCTGGGGACGGCGGGGGTGGTGTCTGGGGTTGGCTGGGGGCGGCGGGGATGGTGTCTGGGGTTGGCTGGGGACGGCGGGGGTGGTGTCTGGGGTTGGCTGGGGACGGCGGGGGTGGTGTCTGGGGTTGGCTGGGGACGGCGGGGGTGGTGTCTGGGGTTGGCTGGGGACGGCGGGGGTGGTGTCTGGGGTTGGCTGGGGACGGCGGGGGTGGTGTCTGGGGTTGGCTGGGGACGGCGGGAGGGGTTTGTCTGGGGTTGGGAACGGCGGGGGTGGTGTCTGGGGTTGGCTGGGGACGGCGGGGGTGGTGTCTGGGGTTGGCTGGGGACGGCGGGGGTGGTGTCTGGGGTTGGCTGGGAACGGCGGGGTGGTGTCTAGGGTTGGCTGGGGACGGCGGGGGTGGTGCCTGGGGTTGGCTGGGGACGGGCGGGGGTTTGGTGCGTGGGGTTGGCTGGGGACGGCGGGGTGGTGCGTGGGTTGGCTGGGGACGGCGGGGGGGTGGTGTGTGGGGTTGGCTGGGGACGGCGGGGGTGGTGTGTGGGGTTGGCTGGGGACGGCGGGGGTGGTGCCTGGGGTTGGCTGGGGACGGGGGGGGTGGTGCTGGGGTTGGCTGGGGACGGCGGGGGGTGGTGCTGGGGTTGGCTGGGGACGGCGGGGGTGGTGCCTGGGGTTGGCTGGGGACGGCGGGGGTGGTGCCTGGGGTTGGCTGGGGACGGCGGGGGTGGTGCCTGGGGTTGGTGGGGGACGGCGAGGGTGGTGCTGGGTTGGTGGGGACGGGGGGGTGGTGTCTGGGGTTGGCGGGGACGGGGGGTGGTGCTGGGGTTGGCTGGGGACGGCGGGGGTGGTGCTGGGGTTGGATGGGGACGGCGGGGGGGTTTTGCCTGGGGTTGGTGGGGACGGCGGGGGTGGTGCCTGGGGTTGGCTGGGGACGGCGGGGGTGGTGGGGGGGTTGGTGGGGCGGCGGGGGTGGTCCCGGGGGTTGGTGGGGGGGGCGGGGGGGTGGTGGGGGGTTGGCTGGGGACGGGGGGGGTGGTGCTGGGTTTGGCGGGGGACGGGGGGGTGGTGGGGGGGTTGGGGGGGACGGCGGGGGTGGTGTGGGGGTTTGGGCCCTGGGGACGGCGGGGGTGGTGCCTGGGGTTGGCTGGGGACGGCGGGGGTGGTGCTGGGGTTGGCTGGGGACGGCGGGGTGGTGCCTGGGGTTGGCGGGGGACGGCGGGGGTGGTGGCCTGGGGTTGGCTGGGGACGGCGGGGGTGGTGCCTGGGGTTGGCTGGGGACGGCGGGGGTGGTGCCTGGGGTTGGTTGGGGACGGCGGGGGGTGGTGCCTGGGGTTGGCTGGGGACGGCGGGGGTGGTGCCTGGGGTTGGCTGGGGACGGCGGGGGTGGTGCCTGGGGTTGGCTGGGGACGGCGAGGGTGGTGCCTGGGGTTGGCTGGGGACGGCGAGGGTGGTCCCTGGGGTTGGCTGGGGCGGCGGGGGTGGTGTCTGGGGTTGGCTGGGGACGGCGAGGGTGGTGTCTGGGGTTGGCTGGGGACGGCGGGGGGTGGTGCCTGGGGTTGGCTGGGGACGGCGGGGGTGGTGCCTGGGGTTGGCTGGGGACGGCGAGGGTGGTGCCTGGGGTTGGCTGGGGACGGCGAGGGTGGTGCCTGGGGTTGGCTGGGGACGGCGGGGGTGGTGTCTGGGTTGGCTGGGGACGGCGAGGGTGGTGCCTGGGGTTGGCTGGGGACGGCGAGGGTGGTGCCGGGGGTTGGCTGGGGACGGCGAGGGTGGTGCCTGGGGTTGGCTGGGGACGGCGAGGGTGGTGCCTGGGGTTGGCTGGGGACGGCGAGGGTGGTGCCTGGGGTTGGCTGGGGACGGCGAGGGTGGTGCCTGGGGTTGGCTGGGGACGGCGGGGGTGGTGCCTGGGGTTGGCTGGGGACGGCGAGGGTGGTGCCTGGGGTTGGCTGGGGACGGCGGGGGTGGTGTCTGGGGTTGGCTGGGGACGGCGAGGGTGGTGTCTGGGGTTGGCTGGGGACGGCGAGGGTGGTGCCTGGGGTTGGCTGGGGACGGCGAGGGTGGTGCCTGGGGTTGGCTGGGGACGGCGAGGGTGGTGTCTGGGGTTGGCTGGGGACGGCGAGGGTGGTGCCTGGGGTTGGCTGGGGACGGCGAGGGTGGTGCCTGGGGTTGGCTGGGGACGGCGAGGGTGGTGCCTGGGGTTGGCTGGGGACGGCGAGGGTGGTGCCTGGGGTTGGCTGGGGACGGCGAGGGTGGTGCCTGGGGTTGGCTGGGGACGGCGAGGGTGGGTGCCTGGGGTTGGCTGGGGACGGCGAGGGTGGTGCCTGGGGTTGGCTGGGGACGGCGAGGGTGGTGCCTGGGGTTGGCTGGGGACGGCGAGGGGTGGTGGCCTTGGGTTGGCTGGGGACGGCGAGGGTGGTGCCTGGGGTTGGCTGGGGACGGCGAGGGTGGTGCCTGGGGTTGGCTGGGGACGGCGAGGGTGGTGCCTGGGGTTGGCTGGGGACGGCGAGGGTGGTGCCTGGGGTTGGCTGGGGACGGCGAGGGTGGTGCCTGGGGTTGGCTGGGGACGGCGAGGGTGGTGCCTGGGGTTGGCTGGGGACGGCGAGGGGGTCTCTTCTGCTGATACACAACAAGGCAGCCGCTTCAGGGAATGCGAAGTTATTTTTCCTTCCCATAAACTGAACCGTCTTATATTCATCTTACGACGTGTTACATAAAATTGTGCCGCAATTCTTCTATCGTGCTATACCCAAATTGTGCCAAATAATACATACATACACACACACACACACACACACACACACACACACACACACACACACACACACACACACACAAGCAAGGAGGGCCAACGAGTGAAAGGGAAGAACAGCTGGTTGCAGATGGAGAGGGTGATAGGTCGAATGCTGAGGCACAACCATGCTATCAAGAGCCACTGGAAAAATCAAGGGAGAAACTGACCACATACAGGCAGGATCCAGAGTCACAGAGGGTGAGGCAATGGGAGGAGGAAAGGGCAAAATCAGTGTTTATCCATGGGCTTCAGGAGACAGAGGAAAGGACACACACTGAAAGGCAGCAGGAAGAAAGAAAGGAGATTGAGAAAATCATCACGGAAATAGGTGAAGAGATGGACGAGATTGTAAATTTTCAGAGAATAGGGGGGTACTCGAAGGGGAGAAACCGACCAATCAAGCTGATTCTCAGGACGGAAACAGTGCGGAACAGGATCCTCCAAGAGAAACCACGATTGAAATACTCGGAAGAGTACAAGAGGGTGTTCCTAGAGAGACAGAACACAATCACAACGACAGCTGCTGAGGGAGAGGACAAAAAAGCGAAAGGACCTAGGAAAAGAGACAAGGATGGAACCAGCAGAGGTCAGTCAGAGCAGAACAGAACAGCAAGGGCAACCACACACACAACTATTCTCAGAACCATACAACCTATCACACCATCCCAACACACTACAATCCATACCCACAGCCTCCACCCAACACCGACCTATAGAATCCCACAGTATGCTACCAGGTCTCCCACCCTCACAGGCCCCCCAAACCACAGTGTTGGAAAGGAAACTGAAGGTATGGTACACAAATGCTGATGGAATAACAAGTGGGAGGAGTGGCATGAAAGAGTCAAAGAGGCATCACCGGACATCATAGCTCTCACAGAAACCAAGCTTACAGGTATGATAACAGATGCCATCTTTCCAGTGGGATACCAAATCCTGAGGAAAGACAGAGGGAACAGGGGGGGGGGTGGAGGAGTGGCATTGCTGATCAAAAATCGCTGGAATTTTGATGAGCTGGAGAGAGGAGACAGCGGAGAAGAAAGTGATTACATAGCGGGAATGCTTCACTCTGGAGGTCCCAAGGTGGTAATAGCAGTGATGTATAACCCATCACAGAACAGCAGGAGGCCAAGGCAAGAGTACGACGAGAGCAATAGAGCGATGGTTGACACTGGCTAGAGTGGCCAGAAGAGCTCATGCATGCAGGGCAAAGCCCCTGATCTTGGGTGACTTTAACCACAAGGAGATCGATTGGGGAGAACTTGGACCCGCATGGGGGCCAAGATACGTGGAGGGCTAAGATGATGGAGGTGGTACTGGAAAACTTCATGTACCAACACGTAAGGGACACTACAAGAGAGAGAGGAGAGGATGAACCAGCAAGGCTGGACTTAGTATTCACCTTGAGTAGTGCAGATATCGAGGACATCACATATGAAAGACCCCTTGGAGCCAGTGACCATGTGGTTTTAAGCTTCGAATACACAGTAGAGCTACAAGTGGAGGGAGAAGCAGGAAGGGCCCAGGACGAATGAAGCCAAACTACAAGAAAGGGGACTACCAGGAATGAGGAACTTCCTGAACGGGGTTCAGTGGGACAGAGAACTGGCAGGGAAGCCAGTTAATGAGATGATGGAATATGTAGCAACAAAATGCAAGGAGGCTGAGGAGAGGTTTGTACCCAAGGGTAAACAGGAATAATGAAAAAGCCAGGATGAAACAGATGGTTTACCCAAAGGTGCAGGGAGGCAGAAACAAGTGTGCTAGGGAATGGAAGAAATATAGAAGGCAAAGGACCCAGGACAATAAGGAGAGCAGTCGTAGAGCCAGAAACGAATATGCACAGATAAGAAGGGAGGCCCAAAGACAATATGAAAATGACATAGCAGTGAAAGCCAAATCTGACCCGAAACTGTTGTACAGCCACATCAGGAGGAAAACAACAGTCAAGGACCAGATAATCAGGCTAAGGAAGGAAGGAGGAGAGACAACAAGAAATGACCGTGAAGTATGTGAGGAACTCAACAAGAGATTCAAAAAGTCTTCACAGAGGAGACAGAAGGGGCTCCAGAAAGACGGAGAGGTGGGGCACACCACCAAGTGCTGGACACAGTGCACACAACCGAGGAAGAAGTGAAGAGGCTTCTGAGTGAGCTAGATTTTTCAAAGGCAATGGGGCCAGATAACATCTCCCCATGGGTATTGAGAGAGGGAGCAGAGGCGCTATGTGTACCCCTAACAACAATATTCAATACATCTATCGAAACAGGGAGATTGCCTGAGGCATGTAAGACAGCAAATGTAGTCCCAATCTTTAAAAAAGGAGACAGACATGAAGCATTAAACTACAGACCAGTGTCACTGACATGTATAGTATGCAAAATCATGGAGAAGATTATCAGGAGAAGAGTGGTGGAACACCTAGAAAGGAATGATCTCATCAACAGCAGCCAACATGGTTTCAGGGACGGGAAATCCTGTGTCACAAACCTACTGGAGTTCTATGACATGGTGACAGCAGTAAGACAAGAGAGAGAGGGGTGGGTGGATTGCATATTCTTGGACTGCAAGAAGGCGTTTGACACAGTTCCACGCAAGAGATTGGTGCAAAAACTGGAGGACCAAGCAGGGATAACAGGGAAGGCACTACAATGGATCAGGGAATACTTGTCAGGAAGACAGCAGCGAGTCATGGTACGTGGCGAGGTGTCAGAGTGGGCACCTGTGACCAACGGGGTCCCACAGGGGTCAGTCCTAGGACCAGTGCTGTTTCTGGTATTTGTGAACGACATGACGGAAGGAATAGACTCTGAGGTGTTCCCTGTTTGCAGTTGACGTGAAGTTGATGAGAAGAATTCACTCGATCGAAGACAGGCAGAACTACAAAGGGATCTGGACAGGCTGCAGACCTGGTCCAGCAATTGGCTCCTGGAGTTCAATCCCACCAAGTGCAAAGTCATGAAGATTGGGGAAGGGCAAAGAAGACCGCAGACGGAGTACAGTCTAGGGGGCCAGAGACTACAAACCTCACTCAAGGAAAAAGATCTTGGGGTGAGTGTAACACCAGGCACATCTCCTGAAGCGCACATCAACCAAATAACTGCTGCAGCATATGGGCGCCCAGCAAACCTCAGAACAGCATTCCGACATCTTAATAAGGAATCGTTCAGGACCCTGTACACCGTGTACGTTAGGCCCATATTGGAGTATGCGGCACCAGTTTGGAACCCACACCTAGCCAAGCACGTAAAGAAACTGAAAAAGTGCAAAGGTTTGCAACAAGACTAGTCCCAGAGCTAAGAGGTATGTCCTACGAGGAGAGGTTAAGGGAAATCAACCTGACGACACTGGGGACGGGAGAGATAGGGGGGACATGATAACGACATACAAAATACTGAGAGGAATTGACAAGGTGGACAAAGACAGGATGTTCCAGAGATTGGACACAGTAACAAGGGGACACAGTTGGAAGTTGAAGACACAGATGAATCACAGGGATGTTAGGAAGTATTTCTTCAGCCACAGAGTAGTCAGTAAGTGGAATAGTTTGGGAAGCGATGTAGTGGAGGCAGGATCCATACATAGCTTTAAGCAGAGGTATGATAAAGCTCACGGCTCAGGGAGAGTGACCTAGTAGCGATCAGTGAAGAGGCGGGGCCAGGAGCTCAGACTCGACCCCCGCAACCTCAACTAGGTGAGTACAACTAGGTGAGTACACACACACACACACACTCTTCAACAAGTCGGCCGTCCCCCACCTAGGCAGGGTGACTCGAAAAGAAAGAAAATCCCCAAAACGAAAATACTTAAATCATTCAACACTTTCACCTCACACATAATCGCTGTTTTTGCAGAGGCACCCAGATACAGCAGTTTAGAAGCATATATAAAGATGCAGTATAGAAAGTGACCTGAAATATAAACACACTACAGAATATATCAGGGCCCCAATTACATATATACCATCCTACTACACATCCCTCCAAACCGCCAATATTCCAAACCTCTCCTTTAAAGTGCATTCATTGTACTTCCCATTCCCATGAAGATGGGGAAGCTGTGATTTCGTGTATAGAGCGAGGAGGAATAACATCTTGTAGGAGTGAGGAAGAGCCAGTTGTGAGTGTGGGGGAAGTTCGTGAGGCAGTGGGTAGAATGAAAGGGGTTAAAGCAGCTGGGATTGATGGGATAAAACTAGAAATATTAAAAGCAGATGGAGATACAGTTTTGAAGTGGTTGTTGCAATTATTTAATAAATGTATAGAAGAGGGTAAGGTACCTAGGGATTGGCAGAGAGCATGCATAGTTCCTTTGCTTTTGGGAGATTCTGAAGACAAGTTGCAGAGGTTGGTGGATGAGTTTGGTTGGGTATGTAAAAGAAGAAAATTGAAAGTGAATATAGGAAAGAGTGAGGTGATGAGGATAAAATTAGGTGACGAAAGATTGGATGTCAGATTGTAGGGGGAGAGTATGGAGGAGGTGAATATATTCAGATATTTAGGAGTGGACGTGTCAGCAGATGGGTCTATGAAAGATGAGGTGAATCATAGAATTGATGAGGGGAAAAAGGTGAGTAGTGCACTTAGGAGACTGTGGGGAGAAAGAACTTTGTCCCTGGAAGCAGATGGGTGTGAAACATGGGTGGTGAATGTAAGAAGGCTGGATGCAGTGGAGATGTCATGTCTGAGAGCAATGTGTTGTGCGAGTATAATGCAGAGAATTCGTAGTTTGAAAATTAGGAGGAGGTGCGGGATTACCAAAACTTATCCAGAGGGCTGAGGAGGGGCTGTTGAGGTGGTTCGGACATATAGAGAGAATGAAACAAAATAGAATGACTTCGAGAATGTATAAACCTCTGTTGGAGGGAAGGCATGGTAGGGGTCGGCCTAGGAAAGGTTTAAGGGAAGGGGTAAAGGAGGTTTTCTGTGCGAGGGGCTTTGAGTTCCAGCAAGCATGCGTGAGCATGTTAGGAGCGAATGGAGTCAAATGGTTTTTATGACTTGTCGTGCTGTTGGAGTGTGAGCAAGGTAACAATTATGAAGGGATTCAGGGAAACCGGCAGGCCGGACTTGAGTCCTGGAGATGGGAAGTACAGTGCCTGCACTCTGAAGGAGGAGTGTTAATGTTGCTATTTTATAACTGTAGTGTAAGCACTGGCCAGACAGTGATGGAGTGAATGAAAGTTTTTCCTTTTTCGGGCCACCCTGCCTTAGTGGGAGAAGGCCGATATATTAATAAAAATATATATTTATATAATATTTATTAACACATCGGCCGTCTCCCACCAAAGGAGGGTGGCCCGAAAAAGAAAAACTTTCACCATCATTCACTCCATCACTGTCTTGCCAGAGGCGCACTTGTATATACAATATGTTCAACCCTGAGATGACACCTCAAAATGCACTGCAGCAGGCCTACTGGTCCACAGTAATGAATCTGGTCTACAATAATAGGTCTGATCTACAATGATGGGCCTACTGATCTACAATAATAGGTCCAGTGGTCTACAATAGACCTGGTGTACTCCATATATATCTCCTACCTTTTCCTCGGATCAACCTTGAGCCCCCTTCTTCCCCAGGGAGGCTGTTACGTTCTCTGGAACGCTAAAACCGCAGGGGTCAAGGAGGGCGCCTGGGGAACGGCAGCCAATCAGAGAGGCTCGTCTGATTTCCCTCAAGACTCAGATAGGCAAATATGTGTGTGGGGTAGACCCCACCTGATGGGTCATCTGATCTGACTGATCCAGCAACTCTTTCTAGCTCTACCTCATTAATGGTCAAGGACCACTAGACAACATTAGTGGTCTAGGTTCACTAGACCATAACAGTGGTCCATGATCACTAGACCACAGCATTAGTGGTCCAGGACACAAGACTACAACATTAGTGGTCCAGGATCACTAGACTACAACATTAGTGGTCCAGGATCACTAGACTACAACATTAGTGGTCCAGGATCACTAGACTACAACATTAGTGGTCCAGGATCACTAGACTACAACATTAGTGGTCCAGGATCACTAGACTACAACATTAGTGGTCCAGATCACTAGACTACAACATCAGTGGTCCAGGATCGCTAGAATACAACATTAGTGGTCCAGGATCGCTAGACTACAACATTAGTGGTCCAGGATCACTAGACTACAAAATTAGTGGTCCAGGATCACTAGACTACATTAGTGGTCCAGATCACTAGACTACAACATCAGTGGTCCAGGATCACTAGACTACAACATCAGTGGTCCAGGATCGCTAGAATGCAACATTAGTGGTCCAGGATCACTAGACTACAACATTAGTGGTCCAGGATCACTAGACTACAACATTAGTGGTCCAGGATCACTAGACTACAACATCAGTGGTCCAGGATCACTAGACTACAACATCAGTGGTCCAGGATCGCTAGAATACAACATTAGTGGTCCAGGATCGCTAGACTACAACATTAGTGGTCCAGGATCACTAGACTACAACATTAGTGGTCCAGGATCACTAGACTACAACATCAGTGGTCCAGGATCGCTAGAATACAACATTAGTGGTCCAGGACCACTAGACTACAAAATTAGTGGTTCAGGACCACTGTATTACAACATTAGTAGTCCAGGACCACTATATTACAACAGTGGTCCAGGACCACTATATTACAGTATTAGTGGTCCAGGACCACTTTATTACAATATTAGTAGTCCAGGACCACTATATTACAACAGTGGTCCAGGACCACTATATTACAACATTAGTAGTCCAGGACCACTATATTACAACAGTGGTCCAGGACCACTATATTACAATATTAGTGGTCCAGGACCACTTTATTACAATATTAGTAGTCCAGGACCACTATATTACAACAGTGGTCCAGGACCACTATATTACAACATTAGTAGTCCAGGACCACTATATTACAACAGTGGTCCAGGAAGACTATATTACAATAGTAGTCCAGGACCACTATATTACAACATTAGTAGTCCAGGACCACTAGACTACAACATTAGTGGTCCAGGACCACTATATTACAACAGTAGTCCAGGACCACTATATTACAACAGTGGTCCAGGACCACTAGACTACAACATTAGTAGTCCAGGACCACTATTACAACAGTGGTCCAGGACCACTAGACCAACATTAGTGGTTCAGGACCACTATATTACAACATTAGTAGTCCAGGACCACTATATTACAACATTAGTGGTCCAGGACCACTAGACCACAATCTCAAATCTTTATCTGAAAAAAAATACGAGACATTAAGCAACTCTTATATACATGAAGTTAATGGCACTGTCTGGCAGTGTCCTTCACTGCCTGACACTGGTAGTGTCTGGCACTGTACGAGGAAGGTGTATGAGGGAGGGTAGTGAGGTATTTAACAGTGCCACAGTTGAGGGTCACTGCTGGTAAGGGCAGAGGTGACACTGGCACTGCTGAGAGTGCCAACCTTCTCGTCTAGTCCCGCCTACATAATTCACAGACCCATTTAGGTGCCAGATAGACTGTAGGATGCAGATAGACTAGAGCCAGTGCCATACTGGAACTGAAGGATCCAGGAGCTGTCTTGAAGGAAGGAATAGGTGAGTGGAGGGTCCAGGAGCTGTGTCTTAAAGGAACACCTACCCGGAGGGTATTCCAGAGATCAACTCCCCTGCGGCCCAGTCCATGACCAGGCCTTCCAGTGGATCAGGGCCTGATCAACTAGGTTGTTACTGCTGGCCGCACAGTCCAATGTACGAACCACAGCCCAGCAGATCCGGCACTGAGTTTACGTATCTGTCCAGCTCCTCCTTGAAGACACCCAGGGGTCTATTGGTAATTCCCCTTACTGCTGGTGGGAGGCTGTTGAACAGTCTTGAGCCCAGGACGCTTATTGTATTGTACTAATGGCGACCCTACTTTTCACTGGGGGTATGTTGCATCGCCTGCCGAGTCTTTTGCTGTCGTAGGGAGTGATTTGTGTATGTAGATTAGGGACCAGTCCCTCTAGGATTTTCCAGGTGTAGATTATGATATATCTCGCCTGCGCTCCAGTGAGTACAAGTCAAGTGCTTCCAAACGCTCCCAGTAGTTAAGGCGTTTGATGGAACTTACATGTGCAGTAAAAGTTCTCTGTATATTCTCTAGATGTGCGATTTCACCTGCCTTGAATGGAGATGTTAATGTATAGCAGTATTCCAGCCTAGAGAGAACAAGTGATTTAAAGAGGATTTATGGTTTGGCATCTCATATTGAATGTTCGCATTATCCATCCTATCATTTTCCTCGCAGGTGTGATAGTGGCATTGTTGTGATCCTTGAAGGTGAGATCCTCAGACATTATCACTCCCAGGTCCTTCAAATTATTTTTCTGCTCTACTCTGTGATTAGAGTTTATAGTACACTCTGTTCTAGCTATTATTTCCTCCAGTTTTCAGTAGAGGACTAGTTGGAATTTGTCTTTATTGAGCATCATATTGTTTTCCGTTACCCATTAGAGAACTTGGTGCATCTCTTCTTGGAGATCTGCCGTGTCCTCGTTGGATGACACTCCCATGCAGATCCTAGTATCGTCTGCAAAGGACGATACGGTGCTGTGGTTTACATCTCTGTTTATGTCTGATATGGGGATGAGGATCAGAATAGGGGCGAGTACTCTGATTGTGGAACAGATCTCTTCACTATTGCAGCTTCCGATTTAACTCTTTTCGATTGGTTAGAAAGTTGAAGATCCGTCTGCCCACTTTGCCAGTTATCCCTTTAACACGCATTTTGTGTGTTATTACACCGTGATCACATTTGCAAGAGGCTTTTGCAAAATCTGTATACTATATAAAAATCTTGGAAATTGTGATGAGACGGCAGACTACAAATTTCATTGACCTGCACAACCAACGTAACCCAAACCAACATGGTTTTAGAGCAGGACGATCATGCCTGTCACAGCTGCTGAACCATTATGACAGAATTACGGAGGCGCTGGAAGACGACCAAAACGCAGATGTGATTTACACAGATTTTGCAAAGGCGTTTGACAGATGCAGTCATGGAGTGATAGCGCACAAAATGAGGGTCATGGGCATTACGGGGAAGGTAGGCTGATGGATTTTCGGTTTTCTAACACAACACAAAGTAGTAAAAAGCTCAATTCCCTAAGGCACTGTCCTGGCACCTCTCGTGTTTCTCATCCTCATAGCAGACATAGATAAAAACACCCGTCACAGTTTTGTATCATTTAGAGATAACACTAAAATAAGCATGAAAGTTGGTTTAGAAAGACACGTAAGCAAACACTATAACATATTTATTAGAAAACGTTTCGGTCCTGGGACCTTGATCACTTCTGAAGTGATCAAGGTCCCAGGACCGAAACGTTTTCTAATAAATATGTTATAGTGTTTGCTTACGTGTCTTTCTAAACCAACTTGTCGGTATTTATTACCAAGGTTTATACCAAGCATGAAAGTCACTACGGAAGAAACACTGAAGAATTACAGGAAGACAAAAGCAGGGTTTTCCAGTGGGCAGTGGAGAACAACATGACGTTTAGTGGTGATAAGTTCCAGCTGCTTAGGTATGGAAAGAATGAAGAACTCAAAAGGAACACTGTATACAAAACAGAAGGACACCAAATAGAACGAAAGGAACACGTAAAAGATTTGGGAATAATTATGTCGGCTAACCTTTCTTTTAAAGAGCATACAACAAATATCACGACAGCCAGGAGGATGACTGGGTGGGTATTGAGAACTTTCAAAACGCGGAAAATAATGCGATTCGTGACACTTTTCAAATCGCTAGTGCTCCCTCATTTAGAATGTTGCTCAGTGCTGACGGCCCCATTCATAGCAGGAGAAATATCAGAGCTGGAACAAATCAAAGATGGTTTACGAGGACCTGGTCTCAAATCTGTACACTGCCCTAGCATACTGGAGAGAGATATGGGAGGAAGCCAAAATAAACCCAGTGAGAACAGGGGTGCGGTGGGAACAATAAGGGAACACTGTATCTATATTCGTGGCCCCAGACTGTTCAACCCATGTTGCCCTGGACTGTGCAATTGTTGGGAATCCAAGTGGTTTGCAATCCTGCTTCTCAGAGCTCTCAAATATTTTTATGTCGGACGTTAGAGCTATTGGTCTCTAGTTCTTAGCTACTGCTTTGCTGCCACCTTTATTAAGTGGGGCTATATCCAATGTTTTTAGTGACTGTGGAATCTCGCCTGTGTCGATGCTCCTCCATGTGGAATCTCGCCTGTGTCGATGCTCCTCCATGTGGAATCTCGCCTGTGTCGATGCTCCTCCCTAGGACACCTAGAGCCCGTGAGAGGGGTTTCTTGCAGTTCTTAATGAACACAAAGTTCCACGAGTCTGGGCCTGGGGCTGAGTACATGGGCATGTTGTCGATGGCTTTCTCAAAGTCTAGTGGAGTTAGGGTTATGTCAGAAATTTGGCCTACATTGACAGGGTTTTGAGGCTTATCCGTGAAAAAAATATTTGGATTGTTTATCTTTGGACCGATTAGTGGCTCGGTAAACACAGTCGTATTGAAATCTCGGTATCTTACTCATTTCTTTATTGTCAACTGTGTAAGTTCCATCTTGTCTGAGCAGCGGCCCTATACTAGATGTGGGTTTTGCCTTGTTTTTGGCATATGAAAAGAAAGATTTCGAATTTTTTATTTCACTAATGGCTTTTAGCTCATCTTGTCTCTCCTGGATCCTGTATGAGTTCTTTAACTTCAGCTTAATATTTTCCACATCCCTGGTTTGCGCTCCCTTCCGTGTTTCAGATAATCTAGCATTCTTGAGGAGCTCAGCGATTCTTCTTCTCCTGTAGGTGAGTGGAAGTTCCAGGAGCTGTCTTGGGTGATACAAGGGAGGATGTAATACCAGGAGGGTTCATTACCATGAGGGTTCACTAGTATGAAGTGGGGCTGTCAGCTGAGGTTCAGGGTCCAGAGATACAACCTTTGACCTATATTAATAACTTGTGAGGGATGAGCTTTTGCTGTATTTATTGAGAGAGAAAGAGAGAGTGAGTTTGTTTATATTCGCCTATTTGTAGTTGCAGGGGCCGAGTGCCGGCTCCTGGTCCCGTGGCTGGCTTCCAGGTCCACACACTCCTGTCCACATTGTACGTACTCTTTAAACTACGTGTGGATTCTGCCTCTGCCACAGCCTACATTGAGGCCTTCACGCACTGTGGTCCTGAGCAGCAAAAGTCGTGAATTTTTTTCATCGAATTGTACTTTAAGAATGTCAAATGGGGTCAAATCAGGCCCTTAATGAAACGTTCCGGGAAGATATCTTGTATACCAGTGTCTAGAAGGGATCAAGTCTGTGGCACTAGAAATATTCTCAAGGTACACTACTGAGGGAGAGTGAAGAGAATATGTAAACTAGAAAGAGACGCTTCCTCTGCAAGTGGAGACGAAGAATCACAGAGGTTCTCGAGGGTGTTAGAGTAGAAAGATGCTCAAGTTGAACGAATTGTTTGGAGTCCAGGAGATAGAAGGGGGGGAGGGGGAGAGTGAGAGTGAGCTCAGAGGAATTAATGAAATTGAAAATAATCCAAAATATTACTTCATGTATGCTGAAACAAGACGGAACTTATACTGACGATGGTTAAGAATTGAATGAAAGCTGAAGTTTCAATATGACTGCATTCATTAAGCCATTAATCAGACTTGAAGTTGGCAATTCGACTGAATTCTTCATTTGAATTATTCCGGACTTTGTCAGTTCTCCAAAAGTTCCCACTATCTTAACCCGTGGCTGGATAAAGCATTGACACATGCATGCACTTTGGGCCCCAGGCCCAAATTCGTGGAACTCCGTGTTCATCAAGGAACTGCAAGACACCCTTGCATCTGCCTTAAATATTTTGTGGCAGACGGTGCTAGACATCGGTGTAATCCCACAATCACTAAACACAACGGATATAGCTCTACTCCACAAAGGTGGCATAAAGCAACAATGAATTTAGACGGTAGCTCTAACACCACTTTAAATTAAGAGGCAAAATCACCAACTACTTGGATTCCCAGCAGTTGCACAGCCCAGGGCAGCATGGTTTTAGCGTACGTAGCTCCTGCCTCTCACAACTACTGCACCACTATGATATGGTCTTCGATGGTCACTCCTGCCTCTCACAACTACTGGACCACTATGATATGGTCTTAGATGGTCACTCCTGCCTCTCACAACTACCGGACCACTATGACATGATGTTAGATGGTCACTCCTGCCTCTCACAACTACCGGACCACCATGACATGGTCTTAGATGGTCACTCCTGCCTCTCACAACTACTGGACCACTACCTGGAGGGTATTCCGGGGATCAACGCCCCCGCTGCCCGGTTCATGACCATTCCTCCCGGTGGATCAGGGCCTGATCAACCAGGCTGTTACTGTTGGCTGCACGCAATCCAACGTACGAACCACAGCCCAGCTGATCCGGCACTGACTTTAGGTATCTGTCTAACTCCCTCTTGAAGACAACCAGGGGTCTACTGGTAATGCCCCTTATTGCTGGTGGGTGGCTGTTGAACAGTCTTAGGCCCCGGACACTTATTGCGTTTTCTCTTTCTCTTAGTGTACCATTGACATGTTCTGGGATGCACTGGAAGAGAGATTGCAGATGTACACACAGACTTTGCAAAAGCCTTCGACAAGTGCAATCGTGGTGTAATAGCGCACATAATGCGTACTAAAGGAATAACTGGAAAAGTGAGGAGATAATCTTTAACTTTCTATCCAAGAGGACACAAGGAATAATAGTAAACAGAGTAGTTAGAGGCTGCCACAGTGAAGAACTCTGTTCCGCAAGAACTCGTTCCCATCTTTTTCCTCATATTTGATATCGACAGATATTTAAACTCTAGCATCGTGTTTCTTTTGCAGATACTAGAAATTGCACAAATGTAATCCATTGAGGACACTGCAAATCTTCAAGTGGATATAATCCAAGTCTTACAGTGGGCCACAGGAAACACTGATGTTGAATGAGGACAAATTTCAGTTACTATAGTATGAAAAACTTAAGGAAATGAAAGCTACAAAGGAGTATAAAACTATCTCAGCTATTCACTACTTGTCAAGACATATGTAGCAAGTGTAGTGTCGTGATTGACCCTTTGCTGAGGTAACTAAAAAGGAACTTCAAGGAACAGTGCCTCCGAGGGCCTGTTTCTTGAGGAAGGTTTGGAGTCTTTACCATAGTCTTCGACAATACCCAGTATTTATTTTTTATGGAGTTTAATTCCAAGAATCCTTGCCAGTCCAATTTTGCAGGTCTTCCAGGTCTCCAGGCGTTATTGGTCCATACCTGTTTGCATTTTACTTACTAGTTTCAAGTCTACCAACAGGGATACATCAGACTCGCATTCATGTAACTCAGGTTCCAGTACTGACCCTTGTGAAACTCCATTTGTCACATTTGCTGGTTCTGGCATCTCTTCCTTGATAACTAGCTACATTCCTTCCTGTTAAGTATTACTTGACACATTGTAAGTGCCGTTCCTGTTATTCCTGTTTGGATGAGTTGTGCAGACATTGCTCGCACAAGTTGTGTCGAGCCCTAAATTGAGGACTGTTAAGTCCCTTATACTATACGTCTCCTTGGAACGTAGGCGATAGTACCATCTTGTTTCTCTGCAAATGTGGCAGCTGTTGTACTTCTGCTTCTTGTGTCAGTCTAGTGATAGTTGTACCGTCTTGTTCAGTCCAGTGATAGTTGTACCGTCTTGTGTCAATCTAGTGATAGTTGTACCGTCTTGTGTCAGTCCAGTGATGTACCGTCTTGTGTCAGTCTAGTGATAGTTGTACCGTCTTGTGTCAGTCTAGTGATAGTTGTACCGTCTTGTGTCAATCTAGTGATAGTTGTACCGTCTTGTGTCAGTGTAGTGATAGTTGTACCGTCTTGTGTCAGTCTAGTGAAGTTGTACCTTTGTGTCAATTCAGTGGATAGTTGTACGTCTTGTGCAGTCCTAGTGATTAGTTTACGTCTTGTGTCAGTCTAGTATATTTGTACCGTCTTGTGGTCAGTGTAGTGATAGTTGTACGTCTGTGTCAGGTAGTAAAGTTGTTCGTCTTGGTCAGTCTAGTGATAGTTGACCGTCTTGTGTCAGTCTAGTGATAGTTGATCCACCGTCTGTGTCAGTGTAGTGAATTTTACCGTCTTGTGTCAATCTAGGGGATAGTGTACAGTCTTGTGTCAGTCTAGTGATAGTGACGTCTTGTGTCAGTCTAGTGATAGTTGTACCGTCTTGTGCAGTCTATGAATAGTTGTACGGTCTTGGTCACGTAGTTCTATCTGTACCGCTTGTGTCAGTCCTAGTGATAGTTGTACCGTCCTTTGTCAGGTAGTGATAGTTGTACCGTCTTGTGTCAGTCTAGTGATAGTTGTACCGTCTTGTGTCAGTCCAGTGATAGTTGTACCGTCTTGTGTCAGTCCAGTGATAGTTGTACCGTCTTGTGTCAGTCCAGTGAGAAACCTGACCTTTTCCTGCATTTTCCACAGTGGAATTCTACCTAGCAGGCCTGAGGCCTAATTAGATTTAGTTATGTCAGATTTTTTTTTTTTGGGGGGGGGGTCGAGGGGGGGAGAAAAGATTTGATTGTTCCAAATTGTGAATTGTGATTTGTGTAGTTTGGGGTGGAGGATCCTTGACGAGTGAGCTAAGTGTGTAAATTATTATTATTTACAATCAAGGGGGGAGCGCAAACCGGAGGATTAACAGCGCCTGGTGGGGGGGAATGTAGAAGGCTTCAGGCTTAATTGGGGGAAATGGAGCACAGATCCATTCCTAAATCAAGAGCCCCTACCAACATTCAGGGGACCTCCTTGACGAGTGAGCTAAGTCTGTAAAGTGGACGTTGAAAAGCTTCCGTGCTCACCTGTCTGTGGTTGCAGGGGTCGCGTCACAGCTTCCAGCCCCGCCTCTTCACTGGTCGCTTAATATGTCCACCCTCTACTCCATGAGCTTTATCATACCTCTTATCATACCTCCACTACATCACTTTCCCTTGTTTTACTTCCTGACAACTCTGTAACTGAAGAAATACTTCCTAACGTCCCTGTGTGTGTGTGTACTAATGTAATGTAGACTTTAGGCTGATGGAGGGATCTTGATCCAAGGAATTTGAGTTTTCCCGGTTCAAACATAAGTCAAGACAGTACTCAGCAGACACAGCAGAGTTTAAACTTCAGTCACTTGTTTGAGGAACCACAAATATATCTGAAATGTTTTGATGGAGTTTGTGGAGGGAAGTGGAGTGGAGTTTGTGGAGGGAAGTGGAGTGGAGGTGTACGAAATACTTTCTGGTTGCTATAAATGGAGTGTTCTACTGTGTGTGTATTTTTAAAGGAGCTAATTTCAACTTCCTACAATCAAGAACCCTGCAGAACACACACACACACACACGGGGCCAGGAGATATGACTCGACCCCTTCAACCACAATTAGGTGAGAACGTACACACAAACTACCACCTAACCTCTATCCTAGACATAGTATAAGTCACTGGATGGTTTGAAAACTCAGCACTGAACAGTGTCTAAATTGATATTATTGTTTCACAAATAACCCGCACATAGAAGAGAGGAGCTTACGACGACGTTTCGGTCCGATTTGAACTATTTACAAAGTCACACTAAGTAGAGCAGGACTGGTATATATAAGCGGGAAATGGTAGTGGAAGTAGTGGTAGAAGTAGGGGAGGTGGAAGCTAGTAGTAGTGGGGAAGTAAGGAGGAGGAGCCAGTGTGACTTTGTAAATGGTCCAAGTCGGACCGAAACGTCGTCATAAGCTCCTCTCTTCTATGTGCGGGTTATTTGTGTATCGTTCAGGTCACGGTATTGTGCTTTTTTCTGTTATTGATATTTTTGTTGATTATATTAAAAATACTTATTTTTGACCCGTCCAGTTATAGTATTGATGTATCTAAGTTCTAGAAGATAACATAAGTTAACGAAGCTGTTAGACTTGCTACCCGCGGAAGTGTACCATCCTAGAAATATAACGAAGGTTGAGATTGATTTCCTCTCTGAGAGGGAAGTTGAATGTGCTTGTGTGGGTTATGTGGGATTATGAGTGGGGTTAATGTGGTGAATGAAGGATCCAATCAGGTACGAGACGAGGCCCGTGGGAGATCAGAGATTCCTGTAGGATTTGACTGTTTACACTGAAGTGTGTATGTACACTGTATACAGTGTGTGTGTGTGTGTGTATACACTTGTGTTTTCCCTGGTGTGTTGCGGGCTCCACACTGGTGCTGTGTACTCTTATGTTCTCTAAGCGGTTTTTAGGGAGCTTGTTAAGGTTCCTGAGAACTGTTTATAGTGTAGGTAGTCTTGTGTAGTTTGTGGTCTCTGATATATTTATGCAGAAACAAACAAACACACACACACACACACACACACACACACAGCACAACACACACACAGCACAACACACACACAGCACAACACACACACAGCACACACACACCATACACACACCATACACACCCACACACCCACACACACACACACACACACACACACACACACACACACACACACTACATAATCAATGATACCACTACAAGCATACCACAGTTTCTGTAACTACAAACACAACCGCACATAGATAATGACGTGCACTGTTGACCAAGGCGAGTATAACTAGTACAAAGGGGAGACTAGGCGAATGTAACAAGGATGATAGAAGAACGAGGGGACTACGAGAGAGGTGTGAGATGTACAGTGGTATATGACATAGCACTTCTCTCGTAATCTTGATGTTACGACAGATGTGTCTTTGAAGGAGTTGGGTAGTGTGAGCATCTAGAGTTGAGCACATTCCAGGGGGTTCAATGCCCCCGCGGCCCTGGCCATGCCCTGATCAACCAGGTTGTTACTGCTGGCCACACGTAGACCAACGGACGAACCCGCTGATCAAGTACTGACTTTAAAAGTCTGTCCAGTGCCGCCTTGAAGACAGACAAGGGTCTATTGGTAATCCCTTTTGTTTGCTGGGAGGTAGTTAGACATTCTTGGGCCCCTGACACTTATTGTCTTGTCTTTTAGAGTACTCACTGAGGGCATGTTGCACCACCTGCCGAGTCTTTTGCTTTCGCAGGGAGTGATTTTTGGCGTGTAGATTTGGGACTAGTCCCTCTAGGGTTTTCCTAATATGTATCTTGTCTGAGTTCCGAGGAGTACAGGTCAAGAGACCTCAACCGTTCCCAGTAATTTAGGTGCTTTATGGTACTTATACGTGCACTGAAATTCTCTGTATATTCTCCAGGTCAGCAATTTCGCCTGCCTTGAAAGGGGAAGTTAGTGTACAGAAATATTCTAGCCTAGAGAAGCGATTTGAAGAGAATCATCATTGACTTGGCATTCCTAGTTTTGAATGTTCTCATTATCCATCCCATCATTTTCATAACAGATGTGGTAGACATATTGTGATCTTTGGGTTTTTTTT
>NC_069452.1:6051137-6076137 GCF_026875155.1 Cherax quadricarinatus
CCTTTGGGTTTAAACCCTTGGATCCATTATTTCAACCTTCAGATCCATCTATTTCAGCTTCGGATTCATCTGTTTCAGGCACTCCGGATCATCTGTTTCAACCTCTGGATCCATCTGTTTCAACCCTCTGGATCATCTATTTCAACCTTCCAGATCATCTATTTCAACCTTCAGATCCATCTATTTCAGCCTTCCGGATTCATCTGTTTTCAGCCCTCCGGATCCATCTGTTTCAAAATATTAATTAAAAATCATTTTTCTTAGCTGCAATCATTAGTTTTTATCCTCTGGTCTTCAGATCAGGGCCAAAAAAACGTGGTATTGTGTGTACTAAACCTAATTGTGGTTGAAGGATCGATTCATAGCTCTTGGCCTGTTATGTGTGTTTGAGAGCTACAGTGGGTGTTCATAATGATAATTGTGGAGAAATTTTCTCCAGCATTGGCGGTGACCACTCTCGTATTGATATCTGGAAAACCAGATGTAGAACGAGGTTGTTATGAAGATGGGATTTGATACACCAAAGCAAACAGCTTTCATTTGCATGTATTCTTACCAAGCAGAATTAGATTCCATGGTCATGAGGATAACACATGTACACACTAGGGCATGACCAAGACCTTTATAACTGTAAGAGAATCTGTGATTTAATATATTTGTGTTTGTTGAGGATGTTCATTTCCCAGGACCAGTAAAAATTTGTAGTAATATGCCATTAACTGTGTATCTCTAGTGGGCATTATACTCAATAACCCGACCTTGGAGTTGAGGAATCCGCACTCTCAGTCGTCAATATGAGGAAAAAACACCCGTAGACGTGTCAGCAGAAATTCGACTGTAATAGAAGTGTTGTGGGCACCTGTACTGAGTACTGAACACAGACCTCAGTGTGTGTATTCATTTTTATACTACACCTAAAATCTCCGACAATATTAATGGTTGTGGACCATTATTGTGTTTTAATGACGTTTTGATCATGGCGTTCTCTCAGTTTTGACTTTATTGTCTTCTAGGTGGTAATGGTTCAACAAAGGTAATAAAGATGTGTGTAATTAAGGTAATTGCTCGTACAGGTGCAGTAATGACGACCTGGGCCTTGTATACCTTCGTTAATGAGGTAATTGAGCAGCAATTGTAAGGAGACACACAACATACACTCTCTTCGCTCTTCGTAAAGATTCCCTTCAACATTCTCTGTTTTTTCATTCTTCGCTAAGATAAAAAGTTTTTTTTTTTCGTAAGGCTGACGAGCATCTTCCTCTCTGTTGCACTCTCCCCTCTGAGGGAAGGTGACATGAGTAGTGGCAAACACCACCAGTGTGTTGCTACACTATTGCTCTCCCCCCTCTGAGGGAAGGTGACAGAGTAGTGGCAACACCACCAGTGTGTTGCTACACTATTGCCTCTCCCCTCTGAGGGTAAGGTGACTATGAGTAGTGGCAACACCTCCATTGTGTTGCTACACTATTGCCTCTCCCTTGAGGGAAGGTGACACGCAGTAGTGGCAACACCAGCAGTGTGTTGCTACACTATTCCTATGATAGTTACATTGTGGCAACACCAGTAGTGTGTTCCTACACTACTCTGTATGATAGTTACATAGTGGGAACACTAGCAGTGTGATGCTACATTATTCTGTATGATAGTTACATAGTGGGAACACTAGCAGTGTGATGCTACATTATTCTGTATGATAGTTACATAGTGGGAACACTAGCAGTGTGTTGCTCACTATATGATAGTTACATTGTGAGGAATAAAGGCTAGGTGTTTCAATGTCATATTCAACACACAGGATGTCATATATATAGTGTTGAAATACGTCAGTCAGAGCTGGCAGACTTCAGTAGTGTCAGTCAGAGCTGGCAGACTTCTGTAGTGTAAATATGAGCTGGCAGAGCTGCAGTTACTATCATGACAAGACCATCTTCCAGCAGAGCTGCAGTTACTATCACCTGACACTGACCATCTTCCAGCAGAGCTGCAGTTTGCTATCACTGACACTGACCATCTTCCAGCAGAGCTGCAGTTACTATCACCTGACAACTACCATCTTCCAGCAGAGCTGCAGTTACTATCACCTGACAACTACCATCTTCCAGCAGAGCTGCAGTTACTATCACCTGACAACTACCATCTTCCAGCAGAGCTGCAGTTACTATCACCTGACACTGACCATCTTCCAGCAGAGCTGCAGTTACTATCACCTGACAATGACCATCTTCCAGCGAGCTGCAGTTACTATCACCTGACACTGACATCTTCCAGCAGAGCTGCAGTTATATCACCTGACATGACCATTTTCCAGCAGAGCTGCAGTTGCTATCACCTGACATGACCATCTTCCAAGCAGAGCTGGCAGTTACTATCACCTGGAAATGACCATCTTCCAGCAGAGCTGCATTTACTATCACCTGACACTGACCATCCTTCCAGCAGAGCTGCAGTTGCTTCACTGACACTGACACATCTTCCCTGCGAGCTGCAGTTCTATCACTGACACTGGACCATCTTCCAGCAGAGCTGCAGTATTACTATCACCTGACTCTGCCATCTTCCAGCGAGCTGCAGTTACTATCTGCATCACCCCAATCGCCCGGTGAGTTGCTAAACTGAACAAATTACCTCTCTCCTCATGGACCATCTCATTCACATTAGAAATGGAATTCTTAAGAAGATATAGTCTCTTCAATCGCCGCCGCGCACGCAAGATTGAATTATAAGGAGATAGTGTAAGAAGATGGGAAAAGGAAATTGTCATTCATATATAACTGTAGATAAAGAGGAGAGCGAGAGAGTCGGGGGGGGGCTGGAAGAATTTGTTGCAGTGAATTATGCAGTCGGGGAAAATATTTCAAAAGTTTTTGAGTGGTGGAGTTATACCCCCCCCCCCCCCCCCCCACTCTGAAATTTCTGTACGAGTTTACTGAGGTAAAAAGGTAAAACACGTGCAACCAGTTTGGTATCTTTTATTGATGAAACGTTTACGCTACACAGTAGACTTCTTCAGTCAGATACTGAGAACAGCCGTAGTAGGAAAAAAGATGTAATCAGTCCATCAAACTTGGAGAACAAGTATACGAGGTGGTCAGTCCTCTGCCTGGAGAAGAGTTAAGTTCATGGTCTGAACAAGAGTGGTCAGTCCTCAGCTGGAGAAGTTCAGTTCCATGGTTGGAAACAGGTGGTCAGTCCCTCAGCCTGAGAAGAGTTCAGTTCCATGTCTGGAAACAAGGTGGGTCTGCCTCGCTGGAGAAAAGTTCAGCTCCATGGTAGGAACAAGGTGTCAGTCCCTCAGCATGGAGAGAGTTCAGCTCCATGGTCTGGAACAAGGTGGTCAGTCCTCAGCCTGGAGAAGTTCAGTTCCATGGTCTGGAACAAGGTGGTCAGTCCCTCAGCCTGGAGAAGTTCAGTTCCATGGTTGGAACAAAGTGCGGTCAGTCCCTCAGCCTCTAAAGAGAAGAGTTCAGCTCCATGGTCTGGAACAAGGTGGTCAGTCCCTCAGCTGGAGAAGAGTTCAGTTCCTTGTCTGGACAAGGGGTCAGTCCCTCAGCTAGAGAAAGAGTTCAGAACCCCCCACCCAAAATTCCATGGTCAGGAACATGTGGTCAGGTCCCTCAGCTGGACAAGGAGATCAGCTCCGGTCTGGAACAAGTAGGTCAGTCCCTCAGCTCCCCCCCCCCCCCCCCCCCCTGGAGAAAAGTTCAGCACCATTGTCTGGGAAACAAGGTAGTCAGTCCCTAGCCTGGAGAAAAGTTCAGCTCCATGGTCTGGACAAGGTGGTCAGTCCCTCAGCATGGAGAGAGTTCAGCACCATGGTCTGAAGAGGTGGTCAGTCCTCAGCCTGGAGAAGGAGTTCAGCTCCATGGTCTGGAACGAGGTGAGGTCAGTCCCTCAGCCTGGCGAAGAGTTCAGCTCAGGGTCTGAACAATGTGGTCAGTACTCACCTGGAGAAGAGTTCAGCCTCCATGGTCTGGAACAAGGTGGTAAGTCCCTCAGCCTGGAGAAGAGTTCAGTTTCCATGGCTGGAACACTGTGGTCAGTCCCCAGCTGGACGAGAGTTCAGTTTATCGCTCCAGGTCTGGAACAAGTAGTCAGTCCCTCAGCTTGGGGAAAAGTTCAGCACCATGGTATGGAACAAGGTTGCAGTCTCAGCCTGGAGAAAAGTTCAGTTCCATGGTCTGGAACAAGGTTGGTCGTCCCTCAGCCTGGAGAAGCGTTCAGCTCCATGGTCTGGGAACAGGGGGTGTCCCCCCCTCCCGATGCGAAGAGTTTCGCACCATGGTCTGGAACAAGGTGGTCGGTCCCTCGCCTGGGGAGAAAAGTTCAGCACCATGGTCGGAACAAGGGGGGGGTTTTTGGTCAGGTCCCTCAGCCTGGAGAGAGTTCAGCTCCATGGTCTGGAAACAATGTGGTCAGTCCCTCAGCATGGAGTAGAGTTCTCACCATGGTCTGGAACAAGGTGGTCAGTAACTAATCCTGGAGAAGAGTTCAGCCCATGGTCTGGAACAAGGTGGTCAGTCCTCAGCTGGAGGAATTGTTCAGCACCATGGTTCTGGAACAAGGTGGGTCAATCCCTGAGCTGGAGAAGAGTCAGCTCCATGGTCTGGAACAATACGAAGCTGAACTCTTCTCAGGCTGGAGGGGACTGACCACTTGTTCCCGGACCTTGGTTGTGAACGCGGCTCAGGCTGAGGGACTGACCACCTTGTTCCAGACCATGGTGCTGAACTCTTCTCAGGCTGGGGGACTGACCACCTTGTTCCAGGACCATGGGGATGCTGAACTCTTCTCCAGGCTGGGGTCTGACCACCTTGTTCCAGGACCATGGTGCTGAAACTATTCTTCAGGCTGAGGGACTGACCATTGTTCCAGACCAGGGCTGTGAACTCTTCTCAGGGTGAGGGACTGACCACCTTGTTCCAGACCATGGAGCTGAGTCTTCTCGGGCTCTGAGGGACTGGACCACCTTGTTCCAGACCTTGGTGCTGAACTCTTCTCCAGGTTGAGGGACTGACCACCTTGTTCCAGACCATGGTGCTGAAACTCTTCTCAGGCTGAGGGGAGCTGACACCTTGTTCCAGTCAATGGTGCTGAACTCTTCTCCAGGTGAGGGACGGAACCACTCTTTATTTCATTATCACTTGCTTCCTTTATATTGGACTGAAGAAGCCTTACTGTGTAGGTTTGTAACGTTTCATCGATAAAGTTACCCTGTGTTGCACTGTGTCTAAAATCTTCAAACTTGTTGGTTTTTATACCTTTTCAAACTTGAGGTTTACAGCAGTAGTTATAGCAAGTGAACGGTCTTCTAGGTTAAGTGAAACTGTTCTCCTATCCTTGGTAAGATTGGAGGGGTAAGCCTAGCTCCTGTTTCTCTCTCTTAACCGGTTGTTACAGGCTACACCATGCCGGGAGGCTTATCTTACCCTCTTCAAGCTGTGTATAGTATGAGGGCGGGCGTGAGTACCGCCTTAACCTTCTCCGAAACGACAAGTCACAAATAGCGTAATTCCTTGTTATCCTCTCCAGCGTCTTGAGTGCTGCACCTCCACTCAGACTCCTTAATGCACTCGTTATACACTTTCTCCAACTTATTTTTCGTTCAACTTGCGCGTTTTTAAAGGGGTGTTTCAACACTGTTTTTTAAGTTTAATTTTTCTTTTAAAGGCTGTTGATTCAAATTAGGTTAGGTTAGGCTGGGTTGGTTAGATGTGTTATACATTTGATATTTGGAAATCCATCTGTTCTTCTGTTTATCCACTCTGGGTCCCCAGTCACTGTATGTGACCACAAACTCAACTCCTAGATGAGTCAGTATCCTACACTTTAAAACTATTTCATCCAGAGGACTTGATTGTCTAATCTTCCACTGTTCTCTACACATTTCTGGTCTTCTTAATTTGGTCCATGTATTGATAAAGCCACTGGATGGGAAGCAGTTATAAGATACTAAATGTTCTAGTATGTCTAACTCATTACTCAGTTAGGATTCCAAGGACTTATTTACATGATACTTTAGGCGTTCCCTCCCCTATCTACAGCAGGACTTCATTGATGAGTAATGCTTATACCACGGAAACAAAGTGTTGTCTAATCTTTACTATCCCTCGACAATACAGAGAGATTATACAACTTTCAATCGCATTGAAACAACCACCACCAACCATGTGTAGTCTTCCTCAAGAATTTCTTTCGTCCAAATACGGTCTCCAATAACATTCTCTCCACTCTGGCTCCACTCTGACTGGGAGTTTTCGATTCACGGCCATGGGTTGAACCCCACGTTCCGTGGGTTTTGTTTTCTCTCAACACTGAATTAAGTTTCCAACCACTATCTCCCACATCAAGGAGACACCAGCATCAGGTTCAGATCACTTCAGGTATATACACCATCTTTGCAATGTGGATGAGATTTACGTTGGGCGGACAGTGCAGAGGGCTCACACACTCGTTTCTGAGAGTTTAAGAACTCTCGTGTTTTACATCGTGCTCCCCACCAAACCATTTAAAATTGCATTAATGCAGGACTCATCCCGGGGAGCTTGACACCTCAAAGATGCAGCTCATTGCAAAGCGTCGCTCTCTGCACCTCAGCAATTTCAAACGAGAACGTATGGCAACACGCAAGCGGAGTCAGGTTTGGATTATTTTATCGTACACAACTAGTTATAAAACGATTGATTTGTGTCGCCAACGTTAAGGCATCTTTCTTGAACGTTGTAAATTATAATCCGGCTCTAGGCACCGTACACCAGCCCGTTAAAAGTTTGAAGCCGTAGGGTTTAGCGTTTTCGCGTATGAGCAAGATGCCTTCAGGGATAGCTTGAACAAGCTGGGTAACCAAGGAAAGCCAAACACGGGTGGCTTTATTTCCCACCGTAGGTTTACTAGCTCCTCCCCCTCCGGGATGCCACCCACCACAGCTATTCGTCGATAAATTAATTGAGGAGAGGCAATTTACCTCTTAATTGACGAATTTCCTAATTTGGGATACTGAATATACGTGACAACGATTTGTCGGAGTAATGTAAGCAATATAAATTGATTTTACTAATATATATCTTTGTCCGATTAGGTTAAAACTTGCGATAATTGGCTTACATAGCAACGCTTTTCTTGCCGAATAAGGCAAGCTAAATATGTGTATGCCATAATTTCGCCAAAAATCATTCTGAACCTAACGAAAAAATGTATTTCATTGTGTGTGTTTATTATTAAATTATTGTAAAAATATCTTAATATATTTAGTTATTATTACTATTTAATTTATATATTTAATATATCCTTATATCTTTCTTACGTTAACATAAATGAAGGATAAAAATATATCTTTAAACTGTATAAGAGGAAAATTTTAGAAAGGATTTACTGTAAATGAGTTCTTGTTTATGACCAGTTTTACCTATCCTATGATTATCACTTGGACCTGACTACCTGAAGGCATAGGCTTATAGGCCGGTGGGGTGATAGTGGACTGTGTCACATGGGCCAGTAGCTGCTGCATATATATATACTATATATATATAAATTTATATATTATATATATATCATTTTATATATTAATTTTATCTATATATTATATATTTATATATATATTTATATATATATTTATATATAATGTCAGTGGGTTTCGATATCGTGGATGGGGTAAAAATGTCACGTTGGCTGGTAGTACGTATAATTTTTAACTGGAAATGTATGGGAAGCGACAACAGCCGACCCTGCCTCTCTCTGCTCCTATCTTCGATGACCCACAAGTGCCTACAGGGTGAGGGGTGTTTGAAATCCTTGCTATGGGTCAGCAGGCAATATGAAACAGTCATGATTCATGCAGATGGTTGGTAGGTGAGTCATTCTTACTGGTACATGGTTCTGTACTGGTTACTAAGGAACTGGTACTACTGCTGAGAGTCGGCGACGCTAATGTATGTCGTCCCGACATACAGCTACTACAACTAAGATGGCTGTTGTACGGCTTGGGCTGATTCTATACAATGTCAAAGTACACAACAAATTGAACATTATAACATACATATGTAGATATTGGAATGGAAGCTTACGTAATTGAAACTATAATAAAATGTTACGCATTACAAGGTTTAATTTAGCACAAAATCATCGAATGAAACTAACATTGGGAATTACACATGAAGTGATAAAAAAAAATTTGATCGATCGATCTTTATTCTGTGATCTACAGATTCTGAGGAAGGATATATACATAAGAAGAAGTGTTTTAAAGGAAAGGCAGATTCGTGCATCAAATCTAACTGTTAACTTCAGATTCGGAGAGAACGTGAACACAAAAAAATTCTTTGATTACTGATAAGTTGATATGTAAATTATTCATCTATACAGGTTTATTTTAATTTAAACCCCAACTCTGCTAGGGTGAGATTGATATATGCAGTATGGGTGTCATCTCTGGGAGGATCAAACTCTGTTTGCACTGGCTAACTCATGCTGTATTTGAGGCAAATCTGATTGGTAGTTACCAAATGATACTGAGGATTTTCAAAACCTGTCGTGTACTTAGGGAATAATGACATTCAGTTGATCATCTGATTGAGTATCAGAGGTAGAGGATACAGGATCAGGAGGATTGTCAGAGTCTGTCACATTTGTTCGGGATGGAACATCATTATCCATCCACTTACTAACTTCAATATGATCTAAATGCGATTCTTTATACTGACCGTACTAATTTCTATAAAACCTTTATACTTCATTACCTGGGATATGTTCAACATACTCGATAAGGACCAACAATTTTGATCAAGCTTAGGCATTGCAGACGTTTTGTTAAAGTTAGTCAGCATAATCTCTAACCTACTATGATTTTTGAAGGCTTTGCTCGAGGGTTTGGATCTTGTAAATTTGCTGTTGATTTATGAAGTGTTTCATGGATTCTTCTAAAAATACACTTTGAGGTAAGCTTGGTACGAGCTGCTATGTATTCACAGGGTTGTAATTTGGTTCGGATTAGAATATAACAACTATAAGGCAAACGTGTATCTACACCGTACAATGCATATGTGGAGTGTCACCTATGGAAACTTTGTAAGCAGAATTTACAGCACAATGCACATCAGGTATAACTTCATCCAAGTTTCACTGTTGGATTGATTAGTGGCCTCTCAAGACATCAATTACTATCTTATTGTGTTCGTTCCCTATCCTTGCTGGCAGGATGATGAAGGTCAATGTGGATTTAGGAGTTCTTTGTACAAGCGTACACAAATTTTCAAGATATCTCATTACAGATTCACCTCCATTATCGTTACTAAGGACTTTGGGTTGGTATGCCTGCAGATAATGCGTTCTTTAACGCTTTAGCTACTGTCTCTGCAGTCTTCTCTGCAATAGGAACTAACTCACAATATCTGGTGAAATGGTTACTATAACACACAGATGTTTGTTGCCTTGGAGGGACATTGGACCATTGTTAACAATCTAGCGCAACTCTTTCCCTGGTTCGCTAGTTAGTTGGATACATTGGAATGGATTAGGGCCATTAGCATTACCTTTATGTTGCATGCAGACACTTTTGCTTAAACATACTCAGAAATACAGTTGCATGCAGGCCAAAGTATTTCAATCTGGCTTGTTTTATGAATGACCGATACAGGGGCGCATACTGAGTACATGGTGAACTAGCTGTAAGGCTACATTCACTAGGACTGTGGAATACTAACTGGTAAACTCTTCTGCTAGGAGTATCCAACTCGGTTCGAGTACTGTAATTCTTGGTTCATGAAAAGTCACTGATGGGAGCTGGTGGCTTCACAGTCAGAATAAGATCATCCTGGAGCTGAATGAATCCACACCAGACCACATGGGATTGTTTGTTGAGCATTTCTTACATCCTCAGCACTAAATGGAGGGTCTGCAGGTTACTATACTAACATGTCGCGATAGGATCTGCTGGCTACATTTGACTTGCAGGTAGTGTTCAAGGTGGGATTGAACTTTGGATAGTCAGATTCCTTGGTAACCTTCCAGTAGGTTGTTTGTTCTGATAAAAGTATCAGTGGGAGCATGGTCTGTCAAGACCATGAACAGAGTAATGATAATTTAAGTCTCGAAGTGCTTTAAAGACCATACTATTGTAAAGCTTCTTGCCCTAGTTTACTGTTATAATTACGATTCAGCCTTCGAAAGGACTCGGCTAAGCTAATGCAAACTGCGTTGTACTTGCCATCAGTTTTTTTGAGCTATACGCCACCTATGCCAATAGAACTAGCATCAGTTGTCAGAAGGGCTAGAAAAATCTGGAAATTTCAAAATTGAGCAGATGTGAGCTTTTCTTTTAGAGTTTGGAATGCTCTTTCTTGACAGAAAGGTCCAAACAAAGGAGCATCTTTCTAAGCAAACCGGTTAGAGGAGCAGCTTATGGAAAGAAAATAGGCAATGGAAAGATCTTTTAAAAAAACTGATAAGCACAAAGGATCTTACGGCTCAGCAGTTTTGGGAGTTGGGAAAATTTAGTACTGCAGTTACTTTACTTTGGTCGTCGTAAACCCCTATAGGGAGTGGACTACGTGACCAAGAAACTTAATTTCTGTCTGAAAAATGAATAACTATTTAGACAGTTTGATCTTTAAATTGGACTTCTTCAAGCTTACATGTTAACTTCAAGTCTTTTAAGTGTGTATCCACGTCTTTAGACATGACGATTAAGTCATCTAAGTACACCTTAAGTGCATTACCTGTGAGACCTCTGAAGATATTAGTCATGAGCCTCGAGATGTGTAGGGGAGGTCGTAATCCAAAAGCCATATGGAGGAGGGGAATGACCTGTAGGAGTGGGAGAATGCAGTTAGCTTTGGCTGTCCTCATGAAGAGGGATTGCCAAAACCCTTGTAACAAGTTCCAGGGTTGAAAAGATTTTATCTTCCGATGGTTAATAAAAGATCACCAGCACAGGGAGTTTACTGGAGATTCCCTGGCGGAGTTCGGGGGTCAACGCCCGCGGCCGGTCTGAGACCAGGCTCCTGGGTGGATCAGGAGCCTGATCAGCAGGCTGTTGTGCTGGGCTGCACGCAACCAACATCAGAGCCACAGCCCGGATGATCCGGACTGACATTAGGTGCTTGTCCAGGGCCAGCTTGAAGACTGCCAGGGTTGTTGAGTAATCCCCCTTTTGTGTGCTGGGAGGCAGTTGAACAGTCTCGGGCCCTGACACTTTGTATGGTCTCTTAACGTGCTAGTGAACCTGCTTTTATTGGGGGATGTGCATCGTCTGCCAGTCTTGTGCTTTTCGTAGTGGGTGTTTTGTGTGCAAGGTTCGGTATAGTCCCGCTAGGATTTTCAGGTGATATAATCATGTATCTCTCCTCTGCGTTCAGGGAATTACAAAAGTTTAGGGAACTCAAGCGCTCCAATATTGGTAGGTGTTTTATCTCGTTATGCGCGCAGTGAAGTTCTCTGTACATTTTTCTAGGTCGGCAATTTCACCTGCTTGAAAGGTGCTGGTTTCGCATTTAACTTCTAAGTCAAAACAGTCTTCTACGTCGGATTTCGCTTAAAATCCACGCCCACACCGCTGCACCAATTTGTCATGTGGGTTTCGATAACGGGGATTGGGGTTAAATAATACGCTTGTAGGCTGGTAGTTGTATAATATTATAACGGAAGTATGGCAAAAGCGCAAACAGCCGACATGCCTCTCTCTGCTCCCTATCTTCGAATGACCCCAAGTGCCTACGGGTGAGGGGTGTTTGAAATCCTGCTATGGTGAGCAGCAATATGAGCAGTCAATGATTCACGCAGACGGTTGGTAGTGGAGGTCTTCTACTGGTTCATGGTTACTGGTAACTGGTACTATGCTGATATATATATATTATATCTATATATATAAATATATATTATATTTATATATATATATATATATATATATATATTATATATATATATATAATGTGGTGTGTGTGTTATGAGAGATTTTCATACAAAGAACAGTTATTTACAAAGTTTATACTTACCAGGTTGAAATATACCCTCAATACAAGGTCTGCATAACTTGCAATATCAACAATATTAAAAAATGTTGCAACATCAACAATATTAATAAAAAATGTCGCTCCTTACAAGTGACACATCGAGAAGTTGAAATTGATTGATTTTTATTGGTAACTTGAAGGATTGATAGTCACTGTTCCTTGATGCTGGTGAAGGCTCTTGATCACAGGGAGTGGAGGTAGTATTCTTCCCTGGCATCATACGTAAGTATGATTTCTGTATGCTAACATTAACCAGCTTCTATACCACAGTAGTTGTATGTTGCCGAGATATACTGGTGTATATTGATGTGATATACTGGTGTATATTGCCGAAATATACTTATGTATGTTGCTGAAGTATGCTAGTGTATATTTCTGGAGTATACTGATGTATATTGCTGGAGTATACTGATGTATATTGCTGAGGTACACTGGTGTCAATGAAGTATACTGGGGGTTGTATATTATACTGGACCTGGAGGGTATTCCGGGGTCAAACTCCCCGCGGCCCGGTCCACGACCAGGCCTCCCGGTGGATCAGGGCCTGATCAACCAGGCTGTTACAGCTGGCTGCACGCAGTCCAACGTACGAATCACAGCCCGGTTGATCCGGCACTGACTTTAGGTATCTGTCAAGCTCCCTATTGAAGACAACCAGGGGTCTATTGGTAATTCCCCTTACGCTGTTGAACAGTCTTGGGCCCCGAACACTTAGTGTGTTTTCTCTTAGTGTACTAATGGCGACCCTACTTTACATTGGAGGTATTTTGTACCGCCTGTCCAGTCTTTTGCTTTCGTAGGGAGTGATTTCTGTGTAGAGATTAGGGACCATTCCTTCTAGGATTTTCCAAGTGTAGATTATGATTTATTTCTCTCGCCTGCATTCCAGTGAGTACAAGTCAAGTGCTTCCAGCGTTACCAGTTTTTTTTTTAAAAAACTTAAGGTGTTGACAGAATTTATAGGTGCAGTAAAGGTTCTCTGTACATTCTCTAGAGCTGCAATTTCACCTGCCTTGAATGGAGATGTTAATGTACAGCAGTATTCCAGCCAATAGAGAACAAGTGATTTAAAAATGGTCATCATTGGCTTAGCATCTCTTGTCTTAATTGTTCTCATTATCCATCCTATCATTTTCCTCGCAGATGTGATAGTGGCATTGTTGTGATCCTTGAAGGTGAGATCCTCAGACATTACAACTCCCAGGTTCTTCACATTACTTTTCCGCTCTATTGTATGATGTGGGACGTTAAAGCGCTCTATTGTATGATGTGGGACGTTAAAGCTATTGGCCTATAGTTCTTGGCTGCTGCTTTGCTGCCACATTTATGCAGTGGGGCTATATCCGTTGTTTTTAGTGACTGTGGAATCTCAACTGTGTTTGTGATCCTTCTCCATAACATACTTAGGGCCCGTGAGAGGGGTTTCTTGCAGTTCTTAATGAACACAAAGTTCCACGAGTCTGGGCCTGGGGCTGAGTACATGGGCATGTTGTCGATGGCTTTCTCAAAGTCTAGTGGAGTTAGGGTTATGTCAGAAATTTGGCCTACATTGACAGGGTTTTGAGGCTCATTCGTGAAAAAATATTTGGATTGTTTATCTTTGGACCGATACGTGTCTACCCCCCGTTTCTTGAATCTCGGTATCTTACTCATTTCTTATTGTTCAACTGTGGTAAGTTCCATTGTCGAGCAGCGCGCCCTATACTGATGTGGGGTTTGATTGGTTTTGGCATATGAAAAGAATTATTTGAGGTATCTGGTGTATATCATGGATGTTTCTGGTGTATATCACTGAGGTATACTGGTGTATATCACTGCGGTATATGGTGTATATCATTGAGGTATACTGGTGTATATTCACTGAGGTATACTGGTGTGTATCCTGAGGTATTACTGGTGTATTATCACTGAGGTATAATGGTGTATATCATGAGGTATACTGGTGTATATCACTGAGGTATACTGGTGTGTATCACTGAGGTATACTGGTGTGTATCACTGAGGTATACTGGTGTGTATCACTGAGGGATATATGGTGTATATCACTGAGTATACTGGGTGTGTACCACTTGAGGTATACTGGTGTATATCATTGGGTATTCGGTTGTTTTCACTGAGGTATACTGGTGTATATCATTGATGTATATGGTGTATATCACTGAGGTATTTCTGGTGTATATCACTGAGGTATAATGGTGTATATCACTGAGTTACTGGTGTATACATTGAGGTTATACTGGTGTATTATACTGATGGTTTAATGGTGTATATCACTGAGGTATATGTGTGTATCACTGAGGTATACTGGTGTATATCACTGAGGTATACTGGTGTATATCATTGAGGTATACTGGTGTATATCACTGAGGTATACTGGTGTATATCACTGAGGTATACTGGTGTATATCACTGAGGTATACTGGTGTATATCACTGAGGTATACTGGTGTATATCACTGAGGTATACTGGTGTATATCACTGAGGTATACTGGTGTATGGTGCATATCACTGGTATACTGGTATATATCACTGTGGTATACTGGTATATATCACTGAGGTATACTGGTGTATGGTGCATATCACTGGTATACTGGTATATATCACTGGTATACTGGTATATATCACTGTGGTATACTGGTGTATGGTGTATATCACTGTGGTATACTGGTGTATATCACTGAGGTATACTGGTGTATATCACTGAGGTATACTGGTGTATGGTGCATATCACTGGTATACTGGTATATATCACTGGTATACTGGTATATATCACTGGTATACTGTGTATGGTGATATCACTGGATAAACTGTAGGTAATATCACTGGTATACTGGTATATATCACTGGTATACTGGTATATATCACTGGGTATACTGGTATATATCACTGTATACTGGTATATATCACTGTGTAATACTGTATATATCACTGGTATACTGGTATATTATCACGGTATACTGGTATATATCACTGGTATACTGGTATATATCACTGGTATACTGGTATATATCACTGGTATACTGGTATATATCACTGTGGTATACTGGTATATATCACTGGTATACTGGTATATATCACTGGTATACTGGTATATATCACTGGTATACTGGTATATATCACTGGTATACTGGTATATATCACTGGTAATACTGGATATACACGGTATACTGGTTATATCACTGGTTATACTGGTATATATCACTGGTATACTGGTATATATCACTGGTATACTGGTATATATCACTGGTATACTGGTATATATCACTGGTATACTGGTATATATCACTGGTATATATCACTGGTATACTGTATATATCACTGGTATACTGGTAATATCACTGGTATACTGGTATATATCACTGGTATACTGGTATATATCACTGGTATACTGGTATATATATCACTGGTATATATCACTGGTATATATCACTGGTATACTGGTATATATCACTGGTATACTGATATATATCACTGGTATACTGATATATATCACTGGTATACTGGTATATATCACTGGTATACTGGTATATATCACTGGTATACTGGTATATATCACTGGTATACTGGTATATATCACTGGTATACATGTATATAACTTGGTATACTGGTATATATCACTGGTATACTGGTGATAATCACTGGTATAACTGGTATATATCACTGGGTATACTGGTATATTATCACTGTGGTATACTGGTATATATCACTGTGTATACTGGTAATATCACTGGTATACTGGTAATATATCACTGGTATACTGGTATATATCACTGGTATACTGGTATATGGTATACTGGTATATATCACTGGTATATGGAATATCACTGGTATACTGGTATTATCACTGGTATACTGGTATATATCACTGGTATACTGGTATTTATCACTGGTATACTGGTATATATCACTGGTATACTGGTATATATCACTGGTATACTGGTATATATCACTGTGGTATACTGGTATATATCACTGTGGTATGCTGGTATATCACGTGGTATACTGGTATATATCACTGGTATACTGGTATATATATCACTGGTATACTGGTATATATCACTGGTATACTGGTATATATCACTGTGGTATACTGGTATATATCACTGTGGTATGCTGGTATATATCACTGTGGTATACTGGTATATATCACTGGTATACTGGTATATATCACTGGTATACTGGTATATATCACTGGTATACTGGTATATATCACTGTGGTATACTGGTATATATCACTGTGGTATACTGGTATATATCACTGGTATACTGGTATATATCACTGTGGTATACTGGTATATATCACTGGTATACTGGTATATATCACTGGTATACTGGTATATATCACTGTGACTAAATCAACTGGTATACTGGTATATATCACTGGTATACTGGTATATATCACTGGTATACTGGTATATATTCACCTGGTATAACTGGTATATATCACTGGTATAACTGGTATATATCACAGCTGGTTTACGGTATATAATCACTGGTATACTGGTATATATCACTGGTATACTGGTATATATCACTGGTATACTGGTATACTGGTATATATCACTGGTATAGTGTTGCTGGTCCTTTTGGCGTTGTATTGCAAATATTGTTTTATTTATTGAAAAATTTTAACTTTGATGTATGTCTGAAAGTTATGTAATTTTGTTCACTTTTTGCGTTGTGTACACACACATACCAGGAGCTGTGACTCAACCCCTGCAACCATAACTAGGTGAGTACACACACATGCCAGGAGCTGTGACTCAACCCCTGCAACCACAACTAGGTGAGTACACGCGCCAGGAGCTGTGACTCAACCCCTGCAACCATAACTAGGTGAGTACACGCGCCAGGAGCTGTGACTCAACCCCTGCAACGACAGTTAGGTGAGCGCGCGCGCGCTCACACACACACACACACACACACACACACTCACACACACCACACCACACACACACAACACACACACACACACACACACACACACACACAACACACACACACACACCACCCAGGGTAACAGGAGTAGAAAGGGAAAAGCTCAACTATAAAAGGGGGACTACACAGGAATGAGGATCTTCCTGCAGGAGGTTCAGTGGGAACAGGAGCTGGTAGGAAAATCAGTAAACGAAATGATGGACTTTGTAACAGCAAAATGCAAGGAGGCAGAGGAAAGGTTTGTTCCCAAGGGTAACAGAAATAATGGGAGGGACAGAACAAGCTCTTGGTTTACCCGAAGGTGCATGGAGGCAAAAACTAAGTGCTCTAGAGAATGGAAAAAGTACAGAAGGCAAAGGACTCAGGAGAATAAAGAGATTAGTCGACGATCCAGAAACGAGTATGCACCGATAAGGAGGGAGGCCCAGCGACAGTATGAAAATGACATAGCATCAGGAGGAAGACAATCAAGGACCAGGCAATCAGGCTGAGGAAAGAAGGTGGGAAGCTCACAAGAAACGACCAGGAGGTATGTGAGGAGCTCAACATGAGATTTCAGGAAGTATTTATAGTGAAGGCGAAGGGACAACGGAAGACAAAACAGTGAGGTACAGCAACAAGGGATATACCAACAAGTGTTGGATGAATTACACACAACTGAGGAGGAGGTGGAGAAGCTTCTAAGTGACCTTGATACCTCAAAGGCGGTGGGACCGGACATCTCTCCGTGGGTCCTTAGAGAGGGAGCAGGGACACTACATGTGCCACTAACCAAAATCTTCAACACTTCCCTTAAAACGGGGCAACTTCCAAGTAGGAAGAAGGCAAATGTACCCCCCATCTTTAAGAAGGGAGACAGAAATGAAGCACTAAATTATAGACCAGGGGTCACTGACATGTATAGTATGCAAAGTCGGGAAAAGATTATCAGGAGGAGAGGGGTGGAGCACCTGGAGCAGAACAAGATTATAAACGACAGCCAGCACGGATTCATGGAAGGCAAATCCTGTTCACAAACCTACAAGGTTTTGACAAGGTAAACTGAAGTAAGAAATGAGAGGGAGGGGGGGGTTTGATTGCATTTTCCTTGGGACTGCAAGAAGGCCTTCGAAAACAGTTCCTCACAAAGACTAGTACAGAAGTTAGAGGAACAGGCACGTATAACAGGAAGGGCACTGCAATGGATCAGAGAATACCTAACAGGGAGGCAACAGCGAGTCATGGTCCGTGATGAGGTATCAAAAGTGGGCGCCAGTGACGAGCGGGGTCCCACAGGGTCATCTTGGACCAGTGCTATTCTTGGTAAAAATTGAACGATATGACGGAAGGGATAGACTCAGAAGTGTCCCTGTTTACAGATGACGTGAAGTTAATGAGGAGAATTAAATCAGATGCGGGCCAGACAGGTCTACAAAGAGACCTGGACAAGCAGGATGTGTGGTCCCGAAACTGGCTCCTAGAATTTAACCCCGCCAAATGCAAAGTCATGAAGATCGGAGGAGGGCAAAGAAGACCGCAGACAGAATATAGACTAGGAGGCCAAAGGCTGCAAACCTCACTCAAGGAGAAAGACCTAGGAGTGAGAATAATACCGAGTACATCGCCAGAAGCACACATTAGGCGACTTGCAAACCTGAGAATAGCGTTCCTGTACCTCAGTAAGGAATCGTTCAAGACTTTATACACTGTGTACGCCAGGCCCATACTGGAGTACGCAGCACCAGTTTGGAACCCACACCTGGTCAAACATGTCAATAAATTAGAGAAAGTGCAAAGGTTTGCAACAAGGCTAGTTCCAGAACTAAGGGAAATGTCCTATGAAGAAAGGTTAAGGGAAATCGGTCTGACAACACTGGGGGACAGGAGGGTCAAGGGAGACATGATAACGACATACAAAATACTGCGTGGAATAGACAAAGTAGACAGAGGATGTTCCAGAGATGGGACACAGCAACAAGGGGTCACAATTGGAAGCTGAAGACTCAGGTGAGTCAAAGGGATGTTAGGAAGTATTTCTTCAGTCATAGAGTAGTTAGGAAGTGGAATAGTCTGGCAAGCGATGTAGTGGAGGCAGGAACTATACATAGTTTTAAGACGAGGCATGATAAAACTCATGGAGCAGGGGGAGAGAGGACCCAGTAGCGGTCGGTGAAGAGGCGGGGCCAGGAGCTGAGTCTCGACCCCTGCAACCACAATTAGGTGAGTACACACCAGTGTGGAACCCATACCTTATATATGTCAGCACCATCGGTTAGGTTAGGTTAAGGTTCGTCAGGAAACAGGACAAATGTTTCCTGACGCGGGTCTTAGTCAGATGATGACCCGCCTTTGGAGCTTTTGGTCATCTGACCGAGGCCTTCCGCTGGCTTACCGGTCCACCCCTTTAAAAATTATGGTCATTTATAACCAGTCTGTCTATATCAGCACCATCCTGGAGTACACAGCACCTGTGTGGAACCCATACCTTATATATGTCAGCACCATCCTGGAGTACACAGCACCTGTGTGGAACCCACACCCGAGGAAACAATAAAGTGTAGAGGTATACCACAAGACCAATTACTTAGTTAAGAAACATTAACTATGAGATGATAATGGAACTTAACCTAACAACCCTGGAGGAGAGAAGAACCAGGGTAGACACGACAGCAACGTACAAAATACTTACGGATATTGATATTGCAGCCATGGAGAGACTGAGAGGCGGGGAAACAGGTACACAGGGTTACAGCTAGAAGCTACAAACGCACAGATGAGCCACAGGGATGTCAGGAAGTATTTCTTCAGCCACACATTCTCATTCTCTCCTCTCTCTCTCCTCTCTCTCTCCTCTCTCTCTCTCTCCTCTCCTCCTCTCTCTCTCTCTCTTTTCTCTCTCTCTCTCTCCCTCCCTTCCTTCCTCCCTCCCTCCCTCCCTCCCTCCCCTCCTCCTCCTCCCTCCCTCCCTCCCTCCCTCCCTCCTTCCTCCCTCCCTCTCTCCCTCCTTCCTCCCTCCCTCTCTCCCCTCCTTCCTCCCCTCCCTCCTCTTTTCCCCCCTTCCTCCCCCCCTCCCTCCCCTCCCCTTTCCCCCCTCCCTCTCTCCCTCCCCTTCCCCCCCTCCTCCTCCTTCCCCCTCCCTCCCTCCTTCCACCCCCCTCCTTCCTCCCTCCCCTCCCCTCCTTCCTCCCCCCTCCTCCCCTCCCTCCCTCCCCCTCTCCCTCCCTTTCCCTCCCTCTCCTCCTTCCTCCCTCCCCCTCCCTTCCTCCCTCCCCTCCCTCCATCCCTCCCCCTCCATCCCTCCTTCCCCCCCCCTCCCTCCCTCCTTCCCTCCCTCCATCCCTCCCTCCATCCCTCCCTCCCTCCCCCTTCCTCCCTCCTCCCCTCCCTCCTCCCTCCTCCCTCCCCTTCCCTCCCTCCCTTTCCCCCCCTCCTTCCCCCCCCCCCCCTCCCTCCCCTCCTTCCTCCCTCCTCCTTCCCTCCCTTCCCTCCCTCCCTCCCTCCCTCCTCCCTCCCTCCCCTCCCTCCCTCCCCTCCCTTTCCCCTCCCCCCCTCCCTCCCCTCCCTCCCTCCCTTTTCCATCCCTCCCCCCTCCCCTCCCTCCATCCCTCTCCCTCCCTCCCTCCCTTCCTCCTTCCCTCCCTCCCTCCTTTCCTCCCTCCTTCCCCCCCTCCCCTTTCCCCCCTCCTCCCCCCCCTCCCCCCCCTTCCTCCCTCCCCTCCTTCCCCTCCCTCTCCCCCTTTCCCTCCCTCCCTCCTTCCCTCCCTCCCTCCCTCCTTCCTCCCTCCCTCCTTCCCTCCCTCCCCCCCTTTCCCACCCTCCCTCCTTCCCTCCCTCCCTCCCTCCTTCCTCCCTCCATCCCTTTTCCCTCCCTCCCTCCCTCCCTCCCTCCTCCCCCCCTTTCTTCCCTCCTCCCTCCATCCCCCTCCCTCCATCCCCCCCTTTCCTCCACCCCTTTCCCCCCCTTTCCCTCCCTCCATCCCTCCCTCCCCTCCCACCCCTTCCCTCCCTCCCCCTCCCTCCCTCCATCCCTTCCCCCCCTCCCTCCCCCATCCCTCCCTTCCATCCCTCCCCCTCCCTCCCTCCCTCCCTCCCCCCCCCTTCCCTCCCTCCCTATCCCTCCCTCCCTCCATCCCTCCCTTCCCTCCCTCCCTCCCTCCCTCCCTCCCTCCCCTCCTCCCTCCCTCCCTCCCTCCCTTCCCTCCCTCCCTCCCTCCATCCCTCCCTCCCTCCATCCCCTCCCTCCCTCCCTCCCTCCCTCCCCCCCTTCCCTCCCTCCCTCCCTCCCTCCCTCCTCCCTCCCTCCCTCCCTCCCTCCTCCTCCCTCCCTCCTCCCCTCCTCCCTCCCTTCATCCCTCCCTTCATCCCTCCCTCCATCCCTCCATCCCTCCCTCCCTCCCCCCATTCCCTCCCTCCCTCCCTTTCATCCCTCCCCCCATCCCTCCCTCCCTCCCCATCCCACCCTCCCCCCATCTCCCCCCCCAATCCCTCCCTCCCTCCATCCCTCCCTCCCTCCTTTCCCTCCCCTCCCCCCTCCCCTCCTTTCCCCTCCCTCCCTCCCTCCCCCCCTCCCTCCCTCCCTCCCTCCATCCCTCCCCCCTTTCCCCTCCTCCCTCCCCCCTCCCTACCCTCCCATCCCTCCCTCCCTCCCTCCCTCTCCCTCCCTCCATCCCCCCCCTCCCTCCCTCATCCCTTCCCTTCCCTCCCTCCTTCCCTCCTTCCCTCCCTCCCTCCCCCCTCCCCCCTCCCTCCATCCTTCCCTCCCTCCCTCCCTCCATCCTTCCCCCCCATCCCTCCCCCTTCCTCCCTCCCTCCTTCCCCCCTCCCTCCTATCCCTCCCCCTCCCTCCATCCCCCCCCTCCCTCCATCCCTCCCTCCCTCCTTCCCTCCCTCCCCCCCCCATCCCTCCCTCCCTCCCCCCCTCCCTCCATCCCCCCTTTCCTCCCTCCACCCCTCCCTCCATCCCTCCCTCCTTCCCTCCCCCCCTCCTCCCTCCTTCCCTCCATCCCTCCCTCCATCCCCCTCCCCCATCCCCTCCCTCCCTCCATCCCTCTTCCCTCCCTCCCCCCCTCCATCCATCCCTCCCTCCCTCCCTCCCCCCATCCCTCCCTTCCCTCCCTCCATCCCTCCCTTCCTTTCTCCCTCCATCCCTCCCTCCCCCTCCCCCCCCATCCCTTCCCTCCCTCCCCCCTTCCTTCCCTCCCCCTCCCTCCACCCCCCCTCCCCCCCCCTCCCTCCCTTCCTCCCCCTCCTTCCCCCCCCTCCATCCCTTTCCCTTTCCCTTCCCCCTCCCTCCCTCCATCCCTCCCTCCCTCCATCCCTCCCTCCCTCCATCCCTCCCTTCCCTCCATCCCCCCTCCCTCCACCCCTTTCCCTCCCTCCCTTCCCTCCCTCCCTTCCCCCCTTCCCCCCCCCTCCCCCTCCTTCCCTTCCCTCCCTCCCACCCCTCCTTCCCTCCCTCCCTCCCTCCATCCCCCTCCCCCTCCATCCCTCCCCCCCTTCCCTCCCTCCCTCCTTCCTTTTTTCCCTCCTTCCCTCCCTCCCTCCATCCCTCCTTCCCTCCTCCTCCCTCCCTCCTTCCCTCCCTCCCTCCATCCCTCCCTCCCTCCCTCCCTCCTTTCCCTCCCTCCCTCCCTCCCTCCCCCATCCCTCCCTCCATCCCCTCCCCTCCTTCCCTCCATCCCCCCTCCACCCTCCCCCATCCCTCCCTCCCTCCACTTATATATAAATTTATATATATATATATATATAATTTTATATATATATAAAATACATATAATATATATAAATGTCGTGCCGAATAGGTAAAACTTGAGATTTTGGTTTAAATAGCAACGCTTTTCTTGCCGAACAAGGCAAGCGAAATTTTGTGTATGCAATAATTTTGTAAAAATCTTTCTGAACGTAAAAAACATATTTCATTTATTTGTTTATTACTAAATTATTGTAAACTTATCTAAATACATTTGGTTGGATTAGGCTAAATTAAATTGCGTTTGTTATAATAAGGTCAGGTAAGTTTTCTAAGGTGCTTTTGGTGCAAAATTATTAATTTTTACATTAACATAAATGAAAAAATATGTATCTTTAAACGTATAAGAGAAAATTTTAAAAAAGAACTTAATTTTAAATGAGTTCTTGTTAATTGACCAGTTTTACCTATTCTGCACGACATTATATATATATATATATAATATAATATATATATATATATATATATAAATATATATTATATATATAGAGAGAGAGAGAGAAGAGAGAGAGAAGCGAGAGCGAGAGCGAGAGCGAGAGCGAGTGAGAGTGAGAGAAGAGAGAGAGAGAGAGAGAGAGAGAGAGAGAGAGAGAGAGCGAGAGAGAGATAGAGAGAGAGCGAGAGAGAGAGAGTTGTAATTAATTTTGCTGGACAAATTATCACTAATTGGTTATTAGCTTTTTGTGGAGTGAATTTCTTTGATGTGATATAAACAAGAAATACAACGTTGATGCAACTCATGTTAACATGCTTATCATGTCATGTTAACATGCTTATCATGTCATGTTAACATGGTTATCATGTCATGTTAACATGGTTATCATGTCATGTTAACATGGTTATCATGTCATGTTAACATGGTTATCATGTCATGTTAACATGGTTATCATGCATGTTAACATGGTTATCATGTCATGTTAACAGGTTATCATGTCAATGTTAACATGGTTATTATGTCATGTTAACATGTTATCATGTCATGTTAACATGTTATCATGTTCATGTTAACATGGTTATCATGTCATGTTAAGATGGTTAATGTCATGTTAACATGGGTATCATGTAGTATACAATGGTTATCAAGTCATGTTAACATGGTTATCATGTATGTTAACAGGTTATCAATGTAGTTAACATGGTTATCATGTCATGTTAACATGGTTAAGTCATGTAGCATGATTGTTAACATGGTTATCTGTCATGTTAACATGGTTATCATGTATGTTAACATGGTTATCATGTCTGTTAACATGGTTATCATTCATGTTAACATGGTTATCATGTCATGTAACATGGTTATCATGTCATGTTAACATGGTTATCATGTCATGTTAACATGGTTATCATGTCATGTTAACATGGTTATCATGTCATGTTAACATGGTTATCATGTCATGTTAACATGGTTATCATGTTATGTTAACATGGTTATCATGTCTGTTAACATGGTTATCATGTCATGTTACATGGTTATCATGTTCATGTTATACATGGTTTATGCATGTTTAACATGGTTATCATGTCATGTTAACATGGTTATCTGTCATGTTAACATGGTTTTCATGTCATGTTAACATGGTTATCATGTCATGTTAACATGGTTATCATGTCATGTTAACATGGTTATCATGTCATGTTAACATGGTTATCATGTCATGTTAACATGGTTATCATGTTAACATGGTTATCATGTCATGTTAACATGGTTATCATGTCATGTTAACATGGTTATCATGTCATGTTAACATGGTTATCATGTCATGTTAACATGGTTATCATGTCATGTTAACATGGTTATCATGTCATGTTAACATGGTTATCATGTCATGTTAACATGGTTAATTCATGTACATGTTAACATGGTTATCATATGTTAACATGGTTATCATTGTCATGTTAACATGGTCATCATGTCATGTTTAACATGGTTATCATGTCATGTTAACATGGTTATCATGTCTATGTTAACATGGTTTATCATGTCATGTTAACATGGTTATCATGTCATGTTAACATGGTTATCATGTTATGTTAACATGGTTATGTTAACATGGTTGTCATGTTAACATGGTTGTCATGTTAACATGGTTGTCATGTTAACATGGTTGTCATGTTAACATGGTTGTCATGTCATGTTAACATGGTTGTCATGTCATGTTAACATGGTTATCATGTCATGTTAACATGGTTATCATGTCATGTTAACATGGTTATCATGTCATGTTAACATGGTTATCATGTCAACATGGTTATCATATGTTAACATGGTTATCATGTCATGTTAACATGGTTATCATGTCATGTTAACATGGTTATCATGTCATGTTAACAC
>NC_069452.1:6078637-6096137 GCF_026875155.1 Cherax quadricarinatus
TGTGTTGCTGGTGCTACAACTTATAAACAGGTTGTGTTGCTGGTGCTACAACTTATGTGTTGCTGGTGCTACAACTTACAAACAGGTTGTGTTGCTGGTGCTACAACTTACAATGTGTTGCTGGTGCTACAACTTACAAACAGGTTGTGTTGCTGGTGCTATAACTTATAAACAGGTTGTGTTGCTGGTGCTATAACTTATAAACAGGTTGTGTTGCTGGTGCTACAACCTATAATGTGTTGTTGGTGCTACAACTTACAAACAGGTTGTGTTGCTGGTGCTACAACTTATAATGTGTTGCTGGTGCTACAACTTATGTGTTGCTGGTGCTACAACTTACAAACAGGTTGTGTTGCTGGTGCTACAACTTATAAACAGGCTGTGTTGCTGGTGCTACAACTTATGTGTTGCTGGTGCTACAACTTATAATGTGTTGCTGGTGCTACAACTTATAATGTGTTGCTGGTGCTACAACTTACAAACAGGTTGTGTTGCTGGTGCTACAACTTATAAACAGGTTGTGTTGCTGGTGCTACAACTTACAAACAGGTTGTGTTGCTGGTGCTACAACTTATAAACAGGTTGTGTTGCTGGTGCTACAACTTATAAACAGGTTGTGTTGCTGGTGCTACAACTTATAAACAGGTTGTGTTGCTGGTGCTACAACTTATAAACAGGTTGTGTTGCTGGTGCTACAACTTATAAACAGGTTGTTGTTGCTGGTGCTACAACTTATAAACAGGTTGTGTTGCTGGTGCTACAACTTATAAACAGGCTGTGTTGCTGGTGCTACAACTTATAATGTGTTGCTGGTGCTACAACTTATAAACAGGTTGTGTTGCTGGTGCTACAACTTATAAACAGGTTGTGTTGCTGGTGCTACAACTTATAAACAGGTTGTGTTGCTGGTGCTACAACTTATAAACAGGCTGTGTTGCTGGTTCTACAACTTATAAACAGGTTGTGTTGCTGGTGCTACAACTTACAATGTGTTGCTGGTGCTACAACTTATAAACAGGTTGTGTTGCTGGTGCTACAACTTACAATGTGTTGCTGGTGCTACAACTTACAATGTGTTGCTGGTGCTACAACTTATAAACAGGTTGTGTTGCTGGTGCTACAACTTATAAACAGGTTGTGTTGCTGGTGCTACAACTTATAATGTGTTGCTGGTGCTACAACTTATAAACAGGTTGTGTTGCTGGTGCTACAACTTATAATGTGTTGCTGGTGCTACAACTTACAATGTATCTGGTGCTACAACTTATAAACAGGTTGTGTTGCTGGTGCTACAACTTACAATTTGTTGCTGGTGCTACAACTTAGAAACAGGCTGTGTTGCTGGTGCTACAACTTATAAACAGGTTGTGTTGCTGGTGCTACAACTTATAATGTGTTGCTGGTGCTACAACTTACAAACAGGTTGTGTTGCTGGTGCTACAACTTATAAACAGGTTGTGTTGCTGGTGCTACAACTTATAAACAGGTTGTGTTGCTGGTGCTACAACTTATAAACTGGTTGTGTTGCTGGTGCTAAAACTTATAATGTGTTGCTGGTGCTACAACTTACAAACAGGTTGTGTTGCTGGTGCTACAACTTACAAACAGGTTGTGTTGCTGGTGCTACAACTTATAAACAGGCTGTGTTGCTGGTGCTACAACTTATAAACTGGTTGTGTTGCTGGTGCTACAACTTATAATGTGTTGCTGGTGCTACAACTTACAAACAGGTTGTGTTGCTGGTGCTACAACTTATAAACAGGTTGTGTTGGTGGTGCTACAACTTATAAACAGGTTGTGTTGCTGGTGCTACAACTTATAAACAGGTTGTGTTGCTGGTGCTACAACTTAAATGTGTTGCTGGTGCTACAACTTACAAACAGGTTGTATTGCTGGTGCTACAACTTATAAACAGGTTGTGTTGCTGGTGCTACAACTTATAAACAGGCTGTGTTGCTGGTGCTACAACTTATAAACAGGTTGTGTTGCTGGTGCTACAACTTATAAACAGGTTGTGTTGCTGGTGCTACAACTTACAAACAGGTTGTGTTGCTGGTGCTACAACTTATAATGTGTTGCTGGTGCTACAACTTACAAACAGGTTGTGTTGCTGGTGCTACAACTTATAATGTGTTGCTGGTGCTACAACTTACAAACAGGTTGTGTTGCTGGTGCTACAACTTATAAACAGGTTGTGTTGCTGGTGCTACAACTTATAATGTGTTGCTGGTGCTACAACTTATAAACAGGTTGTGTTGCTGGTGCTACAACTTACAATGTGTTGCTGGTGCTACAACTTATAAACAGGTTGTGTTGCTGGTGCTACAACTTATAAACAGGTTGTGTTGCTGGTGCTACAACTTACAAACAGGTTGTGTTGCTGGTGCTACAACTTATAAACAGGCTGTGTTGCTGGTGCTACAACTTATAAACTGGTTGTGTTGCTGGTGCTACAACTTATAATGTGTTGCTGGTGCTACAACTTACAAACAGGTTGTGTTGCTGGTGCTACAACTTATAAACAGGTTGTGTTGGTGGTGCTACAACTTATAAACAGGTTGTGTTGCTGGTGCTACAACTTATAAACAGGTTGTGTTGCTGGTGCTACAACTTATAATGTGTTGCTGGTGCTACAACTTACAAACAGGTTGTATTGCTGGTGCTACAACTTATAAACAGGTTGTGTTGCTGGTGCTACAACTTATAAACAGGCTGTGTTGCTGGTGCTACAACTTATAAACAGGTTGTGTTGCTGGTGCTACAACTTATAAACAGGTTGTGTTGCTGGTGCTACAACTTACAAACAGGTTGTGTTGCTGGTGCTACAACTTATAAACAGGTTGTGTTGCTGGTGCTACAACTTATAATGTGTTGCTGGTGCTACAACTTACAAACAGGTTGTGTTGCTGGTGCTACAACTTATAATGTGTTGCTGGTGCTACAACTTACAAACAGGTTGTGTTGCTGGTGCTACAACTTATAATGTGTTGCTGGTGCTACAACTTACAAACAGGTTGTGTTGCTGGTGCTACAACTTATAATGTGTTGCTGGTGCTACAACTTATAAACAGGTTGTGTTGCTGGTGCTACAACTTACAATGTGTTGCTGGTGCTACAACTTATAAACAGGTTGTGTTGCTGGTGCTACAACTTATAAACAGGTTGTGTTGCTCCTGCTTCAACTTACAATGTGTTGCTGGTGCTACAACTTACGATCAGGTTGTGTTGCTGGTGCTACAACTTGCAATGTGTTGCTGGTGCTACAACTTACGAACAGGTTGTGTTGCTGGTGCTACAACTTGCAATGTGTTGCTGGTACTACAACTTATAAACAGGTTGTGTTGCTGGTACTACAACTTATAAACAAGTTGTGTTGCTGGTGCTACAACTTATAAACAGGTTGTGTTGCTGGTGCTACAACTTATAAACAAGTTGTGTTGCTGGTGTTACAACTTATAAACAGGTTGTGTTGCTGGTACTACAACTTATAAACAAGTTGTGTTACTGGTGTTACAACTTATAAACAAGTTGTGTTACTGGTGTTACAACTGTGTTGATGTAACACTGTTGTTCATGTCAACATGTACAGTGTTGTGTCACAGTAACGAGCCATTTCAACTTTTAATTGCTGACATCTAGCAATAATTAAATGCAAATCGTCGATCAGCCATTTATGCTGAGTTATTGGTTAGTGATAAATCTAGTTCACTCTCTCTCTCTATCACTTTTAAACAGGGTTTTACAAAGTTATTTTCAAGGGTTCTTAACTTTAATTACAAGCTAAGTCTCTCTCTCTCTCTCTCTCTCTCTCTCTCTCTCTCTCTCTCGCATTTCCTCACAAACTCCATATTTAAATGACTTAAGAAATCGTAATGACACGATTGCAAATAAACCATACCCCCGGCCGGGATTGAACCCGCGGTCATAGAGTCTCAAAACTTCAGCCCGTCGCGTTAGCCACTAGACCAGCTGGCTAGTTGGATGAATCTTATTGTGGCTAGCTGGTCTAGTGGCTAACGCGACGGGCTGGAGTTTTGAGACTCTATGACCGCGGGTTCAATCCCGGCCGGGGGTATGGTCCATATTTAAAGCTCGTCACTGTTGTGTATAAGACTTCCTGGTGATCCAAACCTATCATTATTATTATTAATTGATTATTGTGTAGCAGATACTATTATAGTTTCCCGCAAAAATACGGTGTTGTTCACTGTATTATTTTTCTCTGGTTATTTTTGGCGGGAAGGAGTAAAATAGCCGCGAGTGGCGGTAGAGTTTGGTTGTTTTAAGAGATTTGGCTCTCACAGCTGCAAGTTGAAGAGTGTTCCAACACTGTGTTCCGTGTGGTGAAGTAGCAGCAACAGTAGTAGTAGTAGTAGCAGCAGTAGCATCATGGCAACAGCAGCAGCATATTAACAGTAGCAGCAGTAGCATCATGGCAACAGCAGCAGCAGCATATTAACAGTAGCAGCAGTAGCATCATGGCAACAGCAGCAGCAGACATATTAACAGTACAGCACATGCAAGCAGCAGCATATGAAACAGTAGCAGCAGTAGCATCATGGCAACAGCAGCAGCAGCATATTAACAGTAGCAGCAGTAGCATCATGGCAACAGCAGCAGCAGCATATTAACAGTAGCAGCAGTAGCATCATGGCAACAGCAGCAGCAGCATATTAACAGTAGCAGCAGTAGCATCATGGCAACAGCAGCAGCAGCATATTAACAGTAGCAGCAGTAGCATCATGGCAACAGCAGCAGCATATTAACAGTAGCAGCAGTAGCATCATGGCAACAGCAGCAGCAGCATATTAACAGTAGCAGCAGTAGCATCATGGCAACAGCAGCAGCAGCATATTAACAGTAGCAGCAGAAGCATCATGGCAACAGCAGCAGCAGCATAGCAACAGTAGCAGCAGAAGCATCATGGCAACAACAGCAGCAGCATAGCAACAGTAGCAGCAGAAGCATCATGGCAACAGCAGCAGCAGCATATTAACAGTAGCAGCAGTAGCATCATGGCAACAGCAGCAGCAGCATATCAGTAGCACATGGCAAGCACAGCAGCGCATATTAACAGTAGCAGCTAGCTCATGGCAACAGCAGCAGCAGCATAAACAGTAGCAGCAGTAGCATCATGGCAACAGCAGCAGCAGCATATTAACAGTAGCAGCAGTAGCATCATGGCAACAGCAGCAGCAGCATATTAACAGTAGCATCATGGCAACAGCAGCAGCATAGCAACAGTAGCAGCAGTAGCATCATGGCAACAGCAGCAGCAGCATATTAACAGTAGCATCATGGCAACAGCAGCAGCAGCATAGCAACAGTAGCAGCAGTAGCATCATGGCAACAGCAGCAGCATATTAACAGTAGCAGCAGTAGCATCATGGCAACAGCAGCAGCAGCATATTAACAGTAGCAGCAGTAGCATCATGGCAACAGCAGCAGCATATTAACAGTAGCAGCAGTAGCATCATGGCAACAGCAGCAGCAGCATATTAACAGTAGCAGCAGTAGCATCATGGCAACAGCAGCAGCATATTAACAGTAGCAGCAGTAGCATCATGGCAACAGCAGCAGCATATTAACAGTAGCAGCAGTAGCATCATGGCAACAGCAGCAGCATATTAACAGTAGCAGCAGTAGCATCATGGCAACAGCAGCAGCAGCATATTAACAGTAGCAGCTAGAAGCAATCATGGCAAACAGCAGCAGCATATTAACAGTAGCAGCAGTAGCATCATGGCAACAGCAGCAGCATATTAACAGTAGCAGCAGTAGCATCATGGCAACAGCAGCAGCATATTAACAGTAGCATCATGGCAACAGCAGCAGCAGCATATAACGTAGCAGCAGTAGCATCATGGCAACAGCAGCAGCATATTAACAGTAGCAGCAGTAGCATCATGGCAACAGCAGCAGCACTGATTAACAGTAGCAGCAGTAGCATCATGGCACAGCAGCAGCAGCATATTAACAGTAGCAGCAGTAGCATCATGGCAACAGCGCAGACATATGTAACAGTAGCAGCAGTAGCATCATGGCAAACAGCAGCAGCATATTAACAGTAGCAGCAGTAGCATCATGGCAACAGCAGCAGCATATTAACAGTAGCAGCAGTAGCATCATGGCAACAGCAGCAGCATATTAACAGTAGCAGCAGTAGCATCATGGCAACAGCAGCAGCATATTAACAGCAGCAGCAGTAGCATCATGGCAACAGCAGCAGCATATTAGCAGCAGCAGCAGCATATTAACAGTAGCAGCAGTAGCATCATGGCAACAGCAGCAGCAGCAGCAGCAGCATATTAACAGCAGCAGCAGTAGCATCATGGCAACAACAGCAGCAGCAGCATATTAACAGTAGCAGCAGTAGCATCATGGCAACAGCAGCAGCAGCAGCAGCATATTAACAGTAGCAGCAGTAGCATCATGGCAACAGCAGCAGCATATTAGCAGCAGCAGCAGCATATTAACAGTAGCAGCAGTAGCATCATGGCAACAGCAGCAGCATATTAGCAGCAGCAGCAGCATATTAACAGTAGCAGCAGTAGCATCATGGCAACAGCAGCAGCAGCATAGCAACAGTAGCAGCAGTAGAACATAACATAGCAACAGCAGCAATTGCGCCATAGCAACAGCATCAGTAGCACCATAGCAACAGCAGAAACAGTAGCAGCAATAGCAACAGCAACACTATAGCAACAGCAGAAACAGCATCAATAGCACCATAGCAACAGCAGCAGTAACACCATAGCAACAGCAGCATAACAGCATAAGTAGAGCATAGCAGCAACAGTAGTAGGAGTAGCTCCAGTTCTTAATGATCATTCGATCATGCTTAAGCCACACGGAGAAACGCGATTTGACCAAGAATTTACGATCCTACGTAAGTGATCTGTGCAGCACTACCCCGGGATTTCGTTCACATCGCTCACTTGATCCTGCAGGAGTCTTGCGGACTAGAACAGACGGCTAAAGACACTGTGAGACGGAGAGTGGTGTCGTCCACTCCTTATATTAGCGTAATATCTTTAAAGTGTGGGTGCCATACGTTAAGTCAAGGAACTGATTTCCCTGATTTTGACGCATTTCACATTAAATGAGACGGTGTGCACTGTCAGTGGCCCTTTAAACCCAAACAACAACAACAACATTAGGGCTATAGAAATAGGGCCATACCCCCGGCCGGGATTGAACCCGCGGCCGGGGGTATGGTTTGTTTGCAATCGTGTCATTACGATTTCTTGAGTCTTATAGAAATAGGGGTTCGCTCGTACAAACACGGTTAGATACATATCGCGGGGTTCCGAGCAGAGAGTAAGGAGCTACCACGCTCCATCTCTGGCATATTATTATTTCTTCAAGTACATGTACAAGGTATACAGACCATAGCTGACATCAGTGACATACTACTGTATAGAAAGTACCTTGTTATGCTCTCAGAGCATTTCCCGCAAATTAGGTCAGTTTTGTCCCAGGATGCGACCCATACCAGTCCATTAACACCCAGGTACCCATTTTACTGATAAAATAAATAAAAATAAAATATTTATTTCTTTGCCGGGAATCGAACCCGGACCCTCGCCGTGTGAAGCGAGAGCTTCAGCCACCAAGCTAATGCGATTTTTCTTGGTAATGAACATGTGCAAGCTAAGATCTTGTTTTAGCGTACAGATTCAATCTTTGTCTCCAGATGCTGATAGGGGTCACTGCCCCCTTGAGAGGGGTGCGGTGCCCCCCTTATGCTGATCGTATCCGGTTGGAAATAATTTCTCCACAATCCTTCACCATACTGTTCCATCCTTCACCATACCACCAAATTCCTCCTCTGTCTCCTTACAGGTGGTCAGGATTGGTACAATCTGCGGAGGATGTGTTTGTATATATATATATATATATATATATTTATATTTTATATATATATATATATATTTATATATATATATATGTCGTGCCGAATAGGCAGAACTTGCGATCTTGGCTTAAATAGCAACGTTCATCTTGCCATATGGACAAGTGAAAATTTGTGTATGCAATAATTTCGCCAAAATCATTCTGAAACCTAACGAAAAAAAATGTATTTCACTGTGTTTGTTTAGTATTAAATTATTGTAAACAAATCTAAATATATTTAGTTGGGTTAGGCTAAAATAAATTGTTCTTGTTATAATAAGGTTAGGTAAGTTTTCTAAGATTCTTTTAGAGCAAAATTAAAATTTTTTACATTAACATTAATGAAAAAAATAGATCTTTAAACGTATAAGAGAAATTTTTTAGAAAGGACTTAATTTTAAATGAGTTCTTGCTAATTGACAGTTTACATATTCGGCACGACATATATATATATATATATATATATATATATATATATATATTATTTTTATTATCACACTGGCCGATTCCCACCAAGGCAGGGTGGCCCGAAAAAGAAAAACTTTCACCATCATTCACTCCATCACTGTCTTGCCAGAAGGGTGCTTTACACTACAGTTTTTAAACTGCAACATTTAACACCCCTCCTTCAGAGTGCAGACACTGGTACTTACCATCTCCAGGACTCAAGTCCGGCCTGCCGGTTTCCCTGAACCCCTTCATAAATGTTACTTTGCTCACACTCCAACAGCACGTCAAGTATTAAAAACCATTTGTCTCCATTCACTCCTATCAAACACGCTCACGCACGCCTGCTGGAAGTCCAAGCCCCTCGCACACAAAACCTCCTTTACCCCCTCCCTCCAACCTTTCTAGGCCGACCCCTACCCCGCCTTCCTTCCACTACAGACTGATACACTCTTGAAGTCACTCTGTTTCGCTCCATTCTCTCTACATGTCGAACCACCTCAACAACCCTTCCTCAGCCGTCTGGACAACAGTTTTGGTAATCCCGCACCTCCTCCTAACTTCCAACTACGGAATTCTCTGCATTATATTCACACCACACATTGCCTCAGACATGACATCTCCACTGCCTCCAGCCTTCTCCTCGCTGCAAATTCATCACCCATGCTTCACACCCATATAAGAGCGTTGGTAAAACTATTCTCTCATACATTCCCTCTTTGCCTCCAAGAACAAAGTTCTTTGTCTCCACAGACTCCTAAGTGCACCACTCACCCTTTTTCCCTCATCAATTCTATGATTCACCTCATCTTTCATAGACCATCCACTCCCAAATATTGAATACATTCACCTCCTCCTACTCTCTCCCTCCAATCTGATATCCCATCTTTCATCACCTAATCTTTTTGTTATCCTCATAACCTTACTCTTTCCTGTATTCACTTTTAATTTTTTCTTTTGCACACCCTACCAAATTCATCCACCAATCTCTGCAACTTCTCTTCAGAATCTTCCAAGAGCACAGTGTATCAGCAAAGAGCAACTGTGACAACTCCCACTTTGTGTGTGATTCTTTATCTTTTAACTCCACGCCTCTTGCCAAGCCCCTCGCATTTACTTCTCTTACAACCCCATCTATAAATATATTAAACAACCACGGTGACATCACACATCCTTGTCTAAGGCCTACTTTTACTGGGAAATAATTTCCCTCTTTCCTACATACTTTAACTTGAGCCCATTCCTCGTAAAACTCTTCACTGCTTTCAGTAACCTACCTCCTACACCATACACCTGCAACATCTGCCACACTGCCCCCCTATCCACCCTGTCATACGCCTTTTCCAAATCCATAAATGCCACAAAGACCTCTTTAGCCTTATCTAAATACTGTTACTTTTGTTTCACTGTAAACACCTGGTCCACACACCCCTACCTTTCCCAAAGCCTCCTTGTTCATCTGCTATCCTATTCTCCGTCTTACTCTTAATTCTTTCAGTAATAAAATCTACCATACACTTTACCAGGTATATCAACAGACTTATCCCCCCATAATCTTTGCACTCTCTTTTGTCCCCTTTGCCTTTATACAAAAGGGAAATATGCATGCTCTCTGCCAATCCCCAGGTACCTTGCCCTCTTCCATACATTTATTAAATAATTGCACCAACCACTCCAAAACTATATCCCCACCTGCTTTTAACATTTCTATCTTTATCCCCTCAATCCCGGCTTTCCTTACCCCTTTCATTTTACCTACTGCCTCCGAACTTCCCCCCCACTCACAACTGGCTCTCCTCACTCCTACAAAATGTTATTCCTCCTTGTCCTATACACGAAATCACCAGCTTCCCTTTCTTCATCAAATTTAACAATTCCTCAAAATTTCCCTCCATCTTCCAATACCTCTAACTCTCCATTTAATAACTCTCCTCTCCTATTTTTTAAATGACAAATCATTTGTTTTCCCCTCTCTCTCTCTCTTTTCCTTTTCTCTCTCTCTCTCTCTCTCTGTTATATATTATATATATATATATATATATTATATTATATATATTTATATATTATATTATATATATTTATATTTTTATATATATATATATTCACTTAATTGTGGTTTTCAGGGGTCAAGTTATAGCTCATGTCCCCGCCTCTTCGCTTGTCGCTACTAGTTCCACTCTCTGCTCCATGAGCTTTATCATACCTCGTCTTAAAGCTGTGTATGGATCCTGCCTTCACTACATCACTCTCCAGACTGTTTCACATCCTGACAACTCTGTGACTATAGAAGTACTTCCTAGCATCCCTATGACTCAACTGAGTTTTCAACTTCCAGTTGTGACCCCTTGTTGCTGTATCCCATCTCTGGAACATTGTCCCTATCCACCTTGTCAATTCCTCTCAGTATTTTTATGTCGTTATCATGTCCTCCATATCCCTCCTGTCCTCCAGTGTCGTTAGGTTGATTTCCCTTAACCTTTCCTCGTAGGACAAACCCTTAGCTTCGGGACTAGTCTTGTTGCAAACCTTAGGAACTGTCTCTAATTTCTTGACGTGTTTGACCAGATATGGGTTCCATACTGGTGCTGCATTCTCCAATATGGGCCTAACTCCTTACTTAGATGTCAAAACGCTATACTCAGGTTTACCAGGCGCCCATATTCTGCAGCAGTTTTGTTGATGTGCGCCTCAGATATGCTCGGTACGATATTCACCCCAAGATTATTTTCCTTCATTGAGTTTTGCAACCTCTTAGGCTGTAATCCGTCTGCAGTCTTCTTTGTCCTTCCCCAAACTTCATGAGTCATTTGTCGGACCAGGCTTGCAGTCTGTCCAGATCTCCTTGTAGGCTTGCCTGATCTTCGTCCACTTGTATTCTCCTCATTAGCTTCACATTGTGTGCGAACAGTTATAACTGAATCTGTCCCTTCTGTCATGTCATTCACATAAACTAGAAACAGCAAATGACATAGGACTGACCCTTGTGGAACCCCACTCGACACATGCACCCACTCTGACACCTCATCTCGTACCAACACACGTTGTTTCCTTCGTGTCAGGTATTCCTTATTCCGTTGTAGTACTTTCCCTGCTATTCCTGTCTGTTCTAGCTTTTCAACCAGTCTATCGTGTGGTACTCTGTCGAAAGCCTTCTTATAGTCCAAAATGAAGTCTACCCATCCCTCTCCTGTCATATTTCTTTCACGTTGTCGTGTGTGTGTGTACTCACCTAGTTGTGGTTGTAGGGGTCGATTCATAGTTCCTGGCCCCGCCTCTTCACTGGCCTCTACTGTGTGTGTGTGTGTGTGTGTGTGTGTGTACCGTGTCACTGGTTATGCTGATCTATCCATTTCTGACAGTATTAATCAATTCAGGTCACGATAGATGATTTGTAGATTGAGTTTTTGAAATTATGCTCAGCTGAGATAGAGATAGATAGGGTCATCAGGAAGAAGAGGAGGAAGAAGAAAAAAGTGCAGATGTATAGGCAAGTCACCTAACACCTGTTTTCACTGTTCACCTAGCAGTAAATAGGTACCAAGGTGTTAACTGGTGTGGTGGCATCCTGGGGGGGGGAATAGTATACCCTATCATAACTGAAATCATTTGAGGCTATGAAAATAGGCCTTAGGCTGTGAACTGGTGAGAGAACTCACTAAACACTCACGCTCAGGCCAAATGTCTTTAGCAACTAGTAACTAAGCCAGACCTTAATGGAGGGGGATATAGAAGAAAGATGGAAGGAAGGGGAATAAAGGAAGAGAAAGTGTAAGTAGGAAGTAAATGGAAGAAGTGGAAGAAGGTGAGTGCAGGGGAACAGAAATGTCGTGCAGTAGGTAATGGTGGTCAGTTTTTGCATGGACTTAACTGTGTGTTGTGTGAACCTTGTCAATCTTTAGGTAACTCTGCCCCCTCTCTCTCTCCCCCTGTCAAGCGTCAGGTCAACCCTATGCCCTCTCCCTGTCAAGCTTTAGGTCAACCCTGCCCCCTGTCACTGCCTATCAGGCTTCATGTCATCCCTGTCCCCTGTCTCTCCCTGTCAAGCTTCAGGTCAACCCTGTCTCCTGTCTCTCCCTGTCAAGCTTCAGGTCAACCCTGTCCCCTGTTTCTCCCTGTCAAGCTTCAGGTCAACCCTGTCCCCTGTCTCTCCCTGTCAAGCTTCAGGTCAACCCTGCTCCCTGTCAAGTTTCAAGTAACCCCTGCCCTGTCTCTCTCCGTCAAGCCTCGGATGAACCCTGCACCTGTCTTTGCCAAGCTTCAGGTCAACACTGCCACCTGTCTCTCCCTGCCAAGCTTCAGGTCAACCCTGCTCCCTTTCAAGCTTGAATGACAGAAGTTTGAAAGAAGAGAATGATGTTATGAATGAATGAAAGAAGAGAATGAAGTTAGTGAAAACTAGCCACTAAGGTCAAAATACTACGCATTGTGGCGGGATTATCGACTTGACTGACACATACTGGTGAACGGCACTATCTTCCCATCAGGTTTTGGGTGTGATCCATAAGGATCATAAAGGCGTAGACAGGAGGAGGATTTTCGACTTTAAAGGCGACCGACAAGACACTGGTCTTGTCCCTCAAGTGTACGTTGGGTCGTAAGGTGAAAATTACATACAGAAGGCGGAGATTTTCGCCATTAGTGAGCGAAGGTATAGCATTCTCTTTCTACCCCAAAAATGGGTCAAGGTCAGTTATGAGGGTGGGTTAGCAGGGTGGTTCATGGTGGGTTAGGAGGGTGTACCAGGGTGGATTACAAGGGTGTATCAGGGTTGGTTCGAGGATGTGTCAGGGTGGGTTACATGGGTGTTTCAGGGTGGGTTAGGAGGGTGGGTCAGAGTGGGTTCAGAGGATGGGAACACTAGCTAGTTATATTTCCCTGTTATATTCTATCTAATCTAAATTTGTATGCTATAGAACCCAATAATAATAATAATAATGCCTTTGAATCTGTGCAGATTCCTGATTATCATTGATACTTATACTACCATGTTCATACTATTATTCTCTCATTGTTTTCTTACCGCTGTGATCCTTGTCTCTGTGAGCACTACAATGTCCAGCTTATCTTCCTATATTCGTTCAATTCATCTTTATTAGTGGAGGCAAGTGTAGGAGAGGCTTTTATTGCGGCTACGTTTCTAGCAGCTTTATTGTGGAGTGGGAGTGTTGTACACCTCTGTGTACACCCGTTTGTATGTGTATATGTGTACGTGTTCATGAGGTTCTCAGTAATTAACGCAGCCACGTGATCCCTGTACGTTTCGCCTGTGTGCGTGACCTTAGACATGGGCCATGTTTACCATGGCTTGTGTGCGTTATGTGTATACGTACACACGCTTCTCTGGCATACACACATACACAATTATGTGCAATTGCTAGTTCGTAATTACCTCAATTAACTTTGTGGGAGGAAGGAGGGGAAGCTCTAACTCTTGGTCCCTTGGGTCTGAACACACGCAAACAGAGCTGTGACTCGACCCCTACAACCACAAAAAAGGTGAGTGAATACACACACACAAAGGCGGGGCCAGGAGCTGTGAATTGACCGCTGCAACCACAATTAGGTGAGCGCGCACACATCTTTATCCTGGCTTTATCAAGCCAGGATACAGCTTCACAAGCTTTATCAAGCCAGGATACAGCTTTACAACAAGCTTTATCAAGCCAGGATACAGCTTTACAACAAGCTTTATCAAGCCAGGATACAGCTTTACAACAAGCTTTATCGAGCCAAGATACAACTTTACAACAAGCTTTATCGAGCCAAGATACAACTTTACAACAAGCTTTATCGAGCCAGGATACAGCTTCACAACAAGCTTTATCAAGCCAGGATACAGCTTCACAACAAGCTTTATCGAGCCAGGATACAGCATCACAACAAGCTTTATCAAGCCAGGATACAGCTTTACAACAAGCTTTATCAAGCCAGGATACAGCTTTACAACAAGCTTTATCAAGCCAGGATACAGCTTCACAACAAGCTTTATCAAGCCAGGATACAGCTTTACAACAAGCTTTATCAAGCCAGGATACAGCTTTACAACAAGCTTTATCAAGCCAGGATACAGCTTTACAACAAGCTTTATCGAGCCAGGATACAGCTTTACAACAAGCTTTATCGAGCCAGGATACAGCTTCACAACAAGCTTTATCGAGCCAGGATACAGCATCACAAGCTTCATCAAGCCAGGATACAGCTTCACAAGCTGTATCAAGCCAGGATACAGCATCATAAGCTGTATCAAGCCAGGATACAGCTTCACAACAAGCTTAATTCTGTATTATCTTACATCTTTTCGTTTTATTTTGTCCCTAATACAGTGGAATCATAGTCTCTGAGAGCCTTGTGTATTTTCAGTTCTGCCATACGCAGGATATGAAAGCTCTACCATACATACCCCTCAAGGAAGGTTCCTTGATGTTGGTGAGGGGCTCTTGATTTAGGGAATTGGATCTGTGCTCCAGTTCCCCGAATTAAGCCTGAATGTCTTCCACATCCCCTCCCCAGGCGCTGTATAATCCTCCGGGTTTAGCGCTTCCCCCTTGATTATAATAATCTACCATACATACAAACTATATCATATAGTCTCTGTGTACCATACCTGGCGGCGCTGGTGTCTATCTGAAAAGAACTATCTACCTCTGTCTAGATTAAGAACTATCGTGTATTATGTTGGTGTGCGAGAGAGAGAGAGAGAGAGAGAGAGAGAGAGAGAGAGAGAGAGAATAAATTAAAGGGAATGAATGAGAGCTAGGAAAGAGAGAGAGAGAGGATATAAATCTAGGGTAGCGTTCAGTAAGGCAGGATACAATTTTACCATAATATAAAGCCAGATCTGTGGCTGAAAGCCAACTCTGATTTCTGTCAGCCATGAAAGAGAGAATGTCTGATCCATATATTTCCTTGAGGGGCCATGAATATGGGTCGATTCTCTCTCTCCCTCCCCTCTCCCTCTCTCTCTCTCTCTCTCTCTCTCTCTCTCTCTCTCTCTCTCTCTCTCTCTCTCTCTCTCTCTCTCTCTCACACACAAATCTGGAGCTACATGGGGGTCCCGAAACATGGAGAGCCAAGATGATGGATGTGGCACTGGAAAACCTCATGTGCCAACATGTTAGGGACACTACCAGAGAGAGAGGGGAGGCTGAACCAGCAAGACTGGACCTTGTGTTCACCTTGAGCAGCTCAGACATTGAGGACATAACATACGAAAGGCCCCTCGGAGCTAGTGATCACGTGGTTCTGAGCTTTGAATACATAGTCACAAGTGGAGAGGGTAACAGGAGTAGAAAGGGAAAAACCAAACTATAAAAGGAGGGGGGTGGGACTACACAGGTATGAGGAACTTCCTGCAGGAAGTTCAGTGGGAAAGAGAATTGGTAGGAAAGTCAGTAAACGAAATGGAATACGTAAAAACAAAATGCAAAGAGGCCAAGGAGAGGTTTGTTCCCAAGGGCAACAAAAATAATTGGGAGACCAGAACGAGCCCTTGGTTTACCCGAAGGTGCAGGGAGGCAAAAACTAAGTGCACTAGAGAATGGAAAAAGTACAGAAAGCAAAGGACCCAGAAAAATAAGAGATTAGCCGAAGAGCCAGAAACGAGTATACACAGATAAGGAGGGAGGCCCAGCGATAGTACGGAAATGGCATAGCATTGAAAGTCAAGTCTGACCTGAAACTGTTTTACAGCCACATCAGGAGGAAGACAGTAAGGACCACGTCATCAGGCTGAGGCAAGAAGGTGGGGAGCTCACAAGAAATGGCCAAGAAGTATGTGAGGAGCTCAACATGAGGTTTAAGGAGGTATTTACAGTGGAGACAGAAAGGACACTGGGAAGACAGAACAGTGGGTTACACCAACAAGGGATATACCAACAAGTGTTGGATGAAATACAACCGAGGAGAAGAAACTGCTTAGTGACCTTGATACCTCAAAGGCGGTTGGACTGGACATCTCCCCATGGGTCCTTAGAGAGGGAGCAGAGATGCTGTGTGTACCACTAACCACAGTTTTCAACACATCCCTTGAAAGTGGGCAACTACCCGAGGTATGGAAGACGGCAAATATAGTCCTCATCTTTAAGAAAGGAGACATAAACGAGGCACTAAACTATAGACCAGTGTCACTGAAGTATACACAAATAACCCGCACATAAAAGAAGCTAACGACGACGTTTCGGTCCGACTTGGACAGTGCTATACACTGAAGTGTATAGCATGCAAAGTCATGGACAAGATTATCAGGAGGAGAGTGGTGGAGCACCTGGAACAGAAGAGTATAAATGACAACCAGCACGGATTCATGGAAGGCAAATCCTGTGTCACAAACCTACTGGAGTTTTATGACAAGGTAACAGAAGTAAGACGAGAGAGAGGGGTGGGTTGATTGAATTTTCTTGGACTGCTAGAAGGCCTTGGACACAGTTCCTCGCAAGAGATTAGTGCAGAAGCTAGAGGATCAGGCACGTATAACAGGAAGGGTACTGCAATGGATCGGAGAATACCTAACAAGGAGGCAACGAGTCATGGTACGAGAGGAGGTATCACAATGGGCGCCTGTGACGAGCGGGGTTCCACAGGGGTCAGTCCTAGGACCAGTGCTGTTTTTGGTATATGTGAACAACAAGATGGAAGGGATAGACTCAGAAGTGTCCTTGTTTGCAGATGATGTGAAGTTAATGAAGAGAATTAAACCAGATGAGAATCAGGCAGGACTACAGAGACCTGGACAGGCTGGATGCATGGTCCAGCAACTGGCTCCTAGAATTTAATCCCTCCAAATGCAAAGTCATGAAGATTGGGGAAGGACAAAGAAGACCGAAGACAGAGTATAAGCTAGGTGGCCAAAGACTGCAAACCTCACACAAGGAGAAAGATCTTGGGGTGAGTATAATACCAAGCACGTCTCCGGAAGCACGCACTAACCAGATAACTGCTACAGCATAACTGGCGCCTGGCAGACCTGAGAATAGCGTTCCGATACCTCAGTAAGGAATCGTTCAAGACACTGTACACCGTGTACGTCAGGCCCGTACTGGAGTACGCATCACCAGTTTGGAACCCACACCTGGTCAAGCACGTCAAGAAATTAGAGAAAGTGCAAAGGTTTGTAACAGGGCTAGTTCCAGAGCTAAGGGAAATGTCGTAAGAAGAAAGG
>NC_069452.1:6098637-6142106 GCF_026875155.1 Cherax quadricarinatus
TTTTAAAAATTTTACCATTTAACTATTAGAATATATATATATATAAATATATATATATATATAATTTATATATATATTTTTTATATATATTTTATAATTTATATTATTTATATATATTTTATATATATTATATATATTTATTTATATATATATATATTATTATATATATATATTTTATATAATATATTTTTATATATGTTTATATATATATATAAGTATTATATATATATATATATGTGGTAATATATATATTATGTATGTTTTAAATATATATTTTATTTTTTATTATTATATATGTTTATATATATATATATATTTTATTTTATTTTTTATATATAAAAATATATTTTATATTTTATATTATATATATATAATATAATTTTATTTTTTTAATATAAAATTTATTTTAATATATATATATTTTTATATATAATATAATATTTTTTTATATATATATAATATATATACCTGGATCCCTGGAGAACCTGGAGAGGTTCCGGGGTCAACGCCCCGGGGCCCCCGGTCTGTGACCAGGCCCCCTTGGTCAGTGTCCCCGGAGCGCCCACACAGTCAAAATAACCCCCAGGTACCCTTTTTTATGAGGGGGAACTAGACAACAGGGGGGAAAGAACACGTCCCAAAGTTTCTTTCCCGGTGGGAAACGAACCCCGACCCTCGCCGTGTGAAGCGAGGGCTTCACGCGGCACACCCCAAAACACACACAAAACACACACCCACCCCACAAACCCCACACACACACACACACACACACCCCACACACACACACCAAAACACACAAAACCCAAACTATCCCCCCCCCGGTGGGCTTTAAAATGGATGGGAAAAACTCAACAACCCGGACTGTACCCCCTACCTTTGGTAGGGGGATTGTACCTTACCTAATTGCTGTTGGTCGGGGGATTTGTGATTAGTAATGCATTTGGGTTCAATTATTTGTTGGTTTTAATGGTGTGGTCGAATATTTCGTGTTTAAAAGGGGTGTTTGGTTTAAAAGATTTGAGAGTTATGTTATTGGTTAAAAGTTTTGTTGGGTTATGGGGGTTTGACAGATTTGTTGATTGATGTGATTGGGTTTGAAAGATTTGATGTCGTGGACTTTGATTAGCCCCCGGGTTGTCACTTCGTTTGATTGGTCAGACGTTCCCGGGCCCCCAAAAAGTCTTTGTTTTTTTTTTCTCTAAAACAAAAAAAGTAGTCTTTTAGGCGAGTCAAACCCTTTTTGGCTGTTAGGAATGCAGGGGGGAACAGATTGGCTGCCCAGGTTTTAAAGGGGACGAAGCTGATTGGGTCAGGTCTGGGGCAGAGTCAGGCGGCCTGCTGTTGGCAAAATTACTGAATCGTGCTTTGTATACTCGCCTGATTCCCTGAATTACCGGGTGTAGAAATACTAAATTGTTTTTTTAAATTTTTGGTATAGATCGCCCGGCTCTAGATACCCGGACTAGATCACCCGGTTTTTGGGTTATTGGTCTCATTTCCTGGTTCTAGATTATCTGATACTAGATTATCTGGTTCTAGATTACCTGGTTTTATATTATCTAGTACTAGATCACCTGGTTCTGGGTTATCTGGTACTACATTTCCTGGTTCTAGATTATCTGATACTAGATTATCTGGTTCTAGATTACCTGGTTTTATATTTAGTACTAGATCACCTGGTTCTTTATTATCTGGTACGAGATCATCTAATACTTTTTTTTTTCCAACTATTTATCTTAACGACTAAATTTTAAGTGAACCCGGTAATTGATTCAAGTTAGGGATGCAGGTGTCCCGCTTTGCCGGAGTTTAGGCAAGGGAATCCATCTGATGTAAATTTGGGAACTTCCCCTTTTCCGTTTCCATTTTCAAAGGGAATTCCCGTGTCCCTTTGCCTTTCATCACCCAGTTTTTACGCAATATTTCCAGGTGAAGCACCGCTCGATACGGCGGAAAATGTTAGTGGCCCTAAAGACCAACATCAACAAGGGGATCCAGCACAAGCCGTCCTTAGCCTTTTTATACTAACAACAACAACAACATCGACTCCGAGGGGAGCGGCATGACACTGTCAGGAACCCAGGTTAAGTGGCATGAACTGTCAGGAACCCAGGCTAAGTGGCATGACACTGTCAGGGCCCAGGGAAATGGAAGACGTCAGAACCCCCGGTTAAATGGCATGACACTGTCAGGAAAAACCCGATGAAGTGGTAGATGTCGGAAAATCTGAAGTGGTAGACACTGTCCCGGGGCCCAGGGGGAAATGGTATGACAGGCACCCATGGGAATGGTATGACACTGCAGGACCCCGGGGAAGTGGTTTTGACAGGGGACCCAGGGGAAGTGGTTGACACTTCCAGGCACCCCGGGGAAATGGTATACAGCACCCCGGGGGGTGGTATGACATGCAGGCCCCCAGGGGAAAGGGTATGACAGGCACCCCGGGAAGTGGTATGACACTGTCGGCACCCCCCCGTGGAAGTGGTATGACACTGTCATATGAGTCATAAGTGTTAACACAGTATTAACGCAAGACAGTGTTAACACAACACAGTATTAACACAAACAAGACAGTGTTAACACAAGTGTTAACATAATTAACCAGTAATAAAAATGTTAGTGTAGAGAAGTTGTCTTTGATGTGTTAATTACTTAATTATCTTCCCTTTTATCTCTCTTGTTTGATCTTCCTCTTACCCTTTTCTTTCTTCTTTCTTATCTCTCTCTTTCCTATACTTTATTTTTCCACTTCCCCTTCACGGTAGTCTTCCACCACAATCAGCCACCACCACCGCAACCACAATCTACCACCACCATCACAGCCAGTGTCTACGACCACCACCGCAACCAAATTTACCACCACCACCACCACCACCACAGTCTACCACCACCATCACCATCTATCACCACAACAACAATCTATCCTCTTATCTGGAGGCCCATATAAACAGGTACAGGAGGCAGTTTGTCCAGTGTAAACTCGTTTATTGTCGACAACAGCGACATAAACAGTCCATATGAAGGTCGTGGACCAACACCTGCCACCTACATGGTCTACACACCGGTCTCCTGGACCACACAGCCTCCACTACCATCAACACCTTTTATCTACACTAAAGATTTATATCACCTGGACACATGTTCCTTCACTGTGGTGGTGGTAGTAGTGGTGGTGGTTGTAGTGGTGGTGGTAGTAGTGGTGGTGGTTGTAGTGGTGGTGGTAGTAGTGGTGGTGATAGTGGTGGCGGTAGTGGTGTTGGTAGTAGTGGTGGTGGTTGTAGTGGTGGTGGTGGTTGTAGTGGTGGTGGTAGTAGTGGTGGTGGTTGTAGTGGTGGGGTGGTAGTGGTGGTGGTAGTGGTGGCGGTAGTGTGTTGGTGTATGGTGGTTTGGGTTTTAGTGGTGGTAGTGGTGGTGGTGGTGGTGGTTGTAGGGTGGTATGTGGTGGTGTAGTGGTGGTGGTTGTAGTGGTGGTAGGGTAGTGGTTATGGTGGGTAGTATGGTGGTTTAAATGGTGGGAGTGGTGGTAGTGGTGGTGGTGGTAGTAGTGGTGGTGGTTGTAGTGGTGGTATTGGTGGTGGTGGTATTGGTGGTGGTGGTGGTTGTAGTGGTGGTAGTAGTGGTGGTGGTTGTAGTGGTGGTGGTAGTGGTGGTGGTAGTGGTGGTGGTGGTGGTTGTAGTGGTGGTAGTGGTGGTGGTGGTTGTAGTGGGGGTAGTGGTGGGGGTAGTGGGGGTGGTGGTTGTAGGGTGGGGGTGTAGGGGGGGGTTGTAGTGGTGGGGTAGGTGGGTGGTTTTTGTGGTGGTTGGTAGTAGTGGGGGGCGGTTGTGGTAGTGGGGTGGTTGTAGGGTGGCGGTTGGGTAGTGTGGTGGTTATAGTGGTGGTGGTGGTTGTGGTGGTGGGGTGTTGGGGGTGGTTGTATGGTGGTGGGTTGTAGTGGTGGGGGTAGTGGTGGTTGTAGGGGGTGAGGGGTATGGTGATGGTGGTAGTAGTGGTGGGGGTGGTAGGGTGGTGGTGGTTGTAGTGGTGGTAGTAGTGGGGGTGGTGGTAGTAGTGGGGGTTGTTGTAGTGGGGTGGTTGAGTGGTGGTAGTTAGTGGTGGGGTTGTATGGTGATGGTGGTAGTAGGGGTGGGGGTAGTAGGGGTGGTGGTTGTGGAAATGGTGGTGGGGTGTATTGGGGGTTTTTGGGGGGTTATAGGGGTTTAGTTGGGGGTTTGTATATAGGGGTTTTTAAATTTATAGATATTGGGAAATTTATTATATATTTTATATTTTTTAATATTTTTCGTATTAAATATTTTATATTTTATATTTTGTTTTTAAAAGTGGTTTTAAAATATAGTTTTATAGTTTTATATATTTTTTAAATTGGGGGAAAAGATGTTTTTTTTTAATATATATTATAGGGTTTTTGTATGTATTTTTTTTATTTTATTTTTTTTATTATATAGTGTTTTATTAATATATATTTTAGTTATATTAAATAACATATATATTCACTTTCAAGGGTCCAAAACCCCCACAATGGTAATCAAGTTTTTCCTAACCCCTGGGCTACGGGCAAAAACATTTTGGCCTCTCTACGGGCAGGAAAATCAATTTGGCCGCCTGGGTACGAGGCAGGAAAAAAGTTTGGTCCAGCCCGGGCTACGAGGTAGGAAACAAGTTTGGGTCCTAGACCTGGGACCGAGGCTAGGAAAAAAAGTTTGGTCCTAGACCTGGGCTACGAGGCTAGGATAATCAAGTTTGGTCCTAGACCTGGGCTACGAGGCTAGGATAATCAAGTTTGGTCCTAGACCTGGGCTACGAGGCTAGGATAATCAAGTTTGGTCCTAGACCTGGGCTACGAGGCTAGGAAAATCAATTTGGCCTAGACCGGGGCACGAGGCTAGGATAATCAAGTTTGTTCCAGACCTGGGTACGAGGTAGGAACAAGTTTGGTCCTAGACGGGCACGAGGCAGGAAAATAAAGTTGTTCCTAGCCCTGGGCTACGAGGTAGGATAATCAATTTTGGGGTCCTAGACCCTGGGCTACGGGGCTAGAAATCAATTTGGTCCTAACCCCTGGCTACGAGGCTAGGATAATAAAGTTTGGTCCCTAGACCGGGGCACGAGGCAGGAATAATCAAGTTTTGGTCAAACCCCTGGCTGGATTCAAGTTTGGTCCTAGACCTGGGCTACGAGGCTAGGATAATAAAGTTGGTCCTGGGGGACCGGGGCTACAGGCTAGGATAATCAAGTTTTGGTCCTAGCCCGGGGCACGAGGTAGGATAATCAAGTTTTGGCCCTAGACCGGGGCTACGACTAGGAAAAAAAATTTTGGGGTCCTAGATTTTGGGCTACGAGGTAGATAATCAGTTTGGCCCGGGACCTGGGCTACAGGCTAGGATACAAGTTTGGTCCAGCCCTGGGCTACGAGGCTGGGATAATCAATTTTGGGTCCTGACCTGGGCTACGGGGCTGGGATAATAAAGTTTGGCCCTAACCTGGGCTACGAGGCAGGAAAATCAATTTTGGCTAGCCCCGGGCTACAGGCTAGGATAATCAAGTTTTGGTCCTAGATGGCTACGATAGGATAATCAATTTTGGGTCCTAGACCTGGCACGAGGCTAGGAAATCAATTTTGGTCCTAGACCGGGGCTACGAGGGGATAATAAAGTTGGTCCTAACCGGGCACGAGGCTGGGATAATCAAGTTTGGCCCAGACCGGGGGCTACGGGGGCTAGGATAACAAGTTTGGTCCTAGCCTGGGCTACGGGGCTAGGATAATCAAGTTTGGTCCTAGCCGGGCTACGGGGTAGGATAATAATTTGGTCCTAACCTGGGTCGAGGTGGGATAATCAAGTTTGGTCCTAGACCTGGGCTACGAGGCTAGGATAATCAAGTTTGGTCCTAGACGTGGGCTACGAGGCTAGGATAATCAAGTTTGGTCCTAGACCTGGCACGGGGTGGGATAATCAAGTTTGGTCCTGACCTGGGCAGAGGCAGGATAACAAGTTTGGCCTGACCGGGCTCGGCTAGGAAATAAATTTTGTTCCTAGACCTGGCTACGAGGCAGGAAAATCAGTTTTGGGCCAGCCCGGGGTCGAGGCTGGATAATCAAGTTTGGTCCTAGACCTGGGCACGAGGTAGGATAATAATTTTGGTCGCCCCGGGGCTAGGGCAGGAAAAATCAAATTTTTTGGTCCTAGCCCTGGGCTACGAGGCTAGGATAACAGTTGGTCCAGACCGGGGCTACGGGGCTGGGAAATCAAGTTTGGTCCTAGACCTGGGCACGGGGCTAGGAAAATCAATTTTGGGCCTACCCCTGGGCTACAGGCAGGATAATCAAGTTTGGTCCTAGCCCGGGGCTACGAGGCTAGGATAACAATTTTGGTCCCTAGACCTGGGCTAGGGGACTAGAAATCAAGTTTGGTTAGACCGGGGCTACGAGTGGATAACAAGTTTGGTCCTAGACCGGGGCTACGAGGCTAGGATATCAATTTTGGGCCCTAACCGGGCTACGAGGCTAGGATAATAAGTTTGGTCCTAGACGGGGCCCCACGGGCTAGGTAATCAATTTTTGGCCCTAGACCTGGGCTCGAGGCTAGGAAAATCAATTTTGGGGTCCTAGACCTGGGTACGAGGCTAGGATAATAAATTTTTGGCCCAACCTGGGCTACGAGGCTAGGATAATAAATTTTGGGCCCTAGACCTGGGCTACGGGGTAGGATAAAAAGTTTGGCCCTAGCCCCTGGGCACGAGTAGGAAAATAAAGTTTGGTCCTAACTGGCTACGGGTGGGAAAATCAAGTTTGGCCCTAGACCTGGGCTCAGGCTAGGAAAATCAATTTTTTCCTAGACCTGGGCTACAGCTAGGAAAAACAAGTTTGGTCCTAGACCGGGGGCACGAGGCTAATAATCAAGTTTGTTCCTAGCCTGGGCAAACGAGGCTAGGATAATCAAGTTTGGTCCTGCCCGGGGTTACGGGGGCTAGGATAATCAAGTTTGGTCCTAGCCTGGGCTACAGGCGGGATAATCCTTCCACATCACATCGTCAAGTCTCGCAAATTTTCTTTTAAGATAATTTGGTCTTTATTAATCCCTTCATAAAGTCTAAAGGTGCGTAAACTTTGATCATAGTTACCTTGACATTGATCATAGTTACCTTGACATTGATCATAGTTACCTTGACACTGATCATAGTTACCTTGACATTGATCATAGTTACCTTTGACTTGATCTGTTCCCTTTGACATTGATCATAGTTACCTTGACATTGATCATAGTTACCTTGACATTGATCATAGTTACCTTGACATTGATCATAGTTACCTTGACATTGATCATAGTTACCTTGACATTGATCAAGTTACTTGAATTGATCATGTTACCTTGAATTGATCATATTTCCTTGACATTGATCATAGTTCCCTTTTACAGATCATAGTTTATTGACATTGATCATAGTTACCTTGACATTGTCATATTCCCTTGACATTGTCATATTCCTGACTTTGATCATGTTACCTTGACTTATCAAAGTTCCCCCTTGCTTTAAAACAAGTTACCTTGACTTTGATCATAGTTCCCCTTGACTTTGATAATTTACCTTGACTTTGATCATGTTCCCTTGACATTGATCATAGTTACCTTGACAAAAAATCATTACCTTACACAACATATTTTCCTTACATTTATCATGTTACCTTTACATTGACATAGTTACCTTGACATTGATCATATTACCCTTGACATTATATGTTCCCTTTGAACAGATATAGTTCCCTTGACACAGATCAATTTTACCTTGTTTTGATCAATTCCCTTTTGACATTGACAAATTTCCCTTTTGACTTTGATCATATTTTCCCTTTTGACTTGATAAATTTCCCTTGACATTGATCATATTCCCTTGACATTGATATATTCCCCTTGACATTGATTAGTTCCCTTTGACACGATCATAGTTCCCTTAATGATCATAGACCTTGACATTGATATATTACCTTGACATTGATCATAGTTACCTTGAATTGATCAAGTTCTTTTTAAACCAGATCATAGTTCCCTTTGACATTGATAAAAGTTCCCTTTGATGCAGATCAAAGTTACCTTGACTTTTGATCATAGTTACCTTGACACAGATCATTTACCTTGACTTTTGAATCATTTTACCTTGACACAGATCATATTCCTTTGACATTGACTATTTTTACCGACACAGACATAGTTCCCCTTGACTTTGATAAATTTTTTCCTTGACACAGATCATATTTACCTTGACATTGATCAATTTCCCTTGACATTGATCAATTTCCCTTTGACATTGATCTAGTTCCCCTTACTTGTCATATTACCTTGACATTGCTGTTCCTTGACATTGATCTAGTTACCTTGACCCGATCATAGTTCCCTTTGACTCCGGCCATACAAGAGGGGAAAAATTGTAAGGGACCCGGGGGAGAGAATGTCTGAGGTTTCTCACTTTCAAGGATCACAACAGTCCACGATCGCACGTGCAAAGAAAATGATAGGATGGAAAAGGGAAAAACTTTAAAAACGAAGATCCCAAACCCAATATCCTTTTTAAAATCACTTGTTCTCCTAGGCGGGAAATACTGTGCTTTAAATCTCCATACAAAGGGGTAAATCGCAGATCAAGAGTGTACAGAGATCCTTTACTGCCGTATAAGTTCTGTAAACCCCTTAACTCTGGAACGCTGGAAGCACTTGACTTTGACCTTTGGAAACGAAGGGGGGAGAGATAATCAAAATCTACATTGGGAAAATTTTGGAAAAAATGGTCCCAAATTGCACACAAAATCCCCCCTACGAAAGAAAAAGCGGGAGGCGAGCAAAATGCCCCCAATAAAAAAGGGGCCCCTTTGGGACACTAAGAGAAAACGCCATAAGTGTCCGGGGCCCAAAACTGTTCAACAGCCTCCCATCAAGCATTAGGGGAATTGCCAATAAACCCCTCCTTCAGAGTGCAGGCACTGTACTTCCCATCTCCAGGACTCAAGTCCGGCCTGCCGGTTTCCCTGAACCCCTTCATAAATGTTACTTTGCTCACACTCCAACAGCACGTCAAGTATTAAAAACCATTTGTCTCCATTCACGCCTATCAAACACGCTCACGCATGCCTGCTGGAAGTCCAAGCCCCTCGCACACAAAACCTCCTTTACCCCCTCCCTCCAACCTTTACTAGGCCGACCCCTACCCCGCCTTCCTTCCACTACAGACTGATACACTCTTGAAGTCATTCTGTTTCGCTCCATTCTCTCCACATGTCCGAAACACCTCAACAACCCTTCCTCAGCCCTCTGGACAACAGTTTTGGTAATCCCGCAACTCCTCCTAACTTCCAAACTACGAATTCTCTGCATTATATTCACACCACACATTGCTCTCAGACATGACATCTCCACTGCCTCCAGCCTTCCCCTCGCTGCAACATTCATCACCCACGCTTCACACCCATATAAGAGCGTTGGTACAACTATACTCTCATACATTCCCCTCTTTGCCTCCAAGGAAGCAATCGCAGACAGGCAGTCTTAACACTGCACAGCTCTGATGATACACTAACTGTGAAAGTACCTGAACTAAAGATCCCCCCTCCCTCCGTGGCTTGTCTTGCATGCATATATATAATATACACAAAAAAACACGGGGGGAGTTGAATGATAACGCTAGGCCTTGCGTGCAGCAGTCAACACATCATCAGGAGCTTGCAGAGTTACAGAAATGAGCAAGAAGTCCGGGTAGATGCGTGTGTGTGTGTGTGTGTGTGTGTACTCACCTATTTGTGGTTGCAGGGGTCGAGTCTTAGCTCCTGGCCCCGCCTCTTCACCGGTTGCTACTGGGCCCTCTCTCTCCCCGCTCCATGAGCTTTATCAAACCTCGTCTTAAAACTGTGTATGGTTCCTGCCTCCACTACGTCATTTTCTAGGCTATTCCACTGCCTTACAACTCTATGACTGAAGAAATACTTCCTAATATCTCTCTGACTCATTTGTGTCTTCAACTTCCAATTGTGGCCTCTTGTTTCTGTGTCCCCTCCCTGGAACATCCTGTCTTTGTCCACCTTGTCTATTCCACGCAGTATTTTATATGTCGTTATCATGTCTCCCCTGACCCTCCTGTCCTCCAGTGTCGTCAGGCCGATTTCCCTTAATCTTTCTTCATAGGACATTCCCCTTAGCTCTGGAACTAACCTTGTGGCAAACCTTTGTACTTTCTCTAGTTTCTTGACGTGCTTTATCAAGTGCGGGTTCCAAACAGGTGCTGCATACTCCAGTATGGGCCTGACATGCACGGTGTACAGTGTCTTGAACGAATCGGAATGCTGTTCTCAGGTTTGCCAGGCGCCCATATGCTGCAGCAGTTATCTGATTGATGTGTGCTTCCGGAGACATGCTCGGTGTTATACTCACCCAAGATCTTTCTCCTTGATGAGGTTTGCAGTCTTTGGCCACCTAGCCTATACTCTGTCTGTGGTCTTCTGTGCCCTTCCCCTATCTTCATGACTTTGCATTTGGCAGGATTAAATTCGAGAAGCCATTTGCTGGACCAGGTGTCCAGTCTGTCCAGGTCTCTTTGAAGTCCTGCCTGGTCTTCATCAGATTTAATTCTCCTCATTAACTTCACATCATCTGCAAACAGGGACACTTCTGAGTCTAACCCTTCCATCATGTCGTTCACATATACCAAAAATAGCACTGGTCCTAGGACCGACCCCTGTGGGACCCCGCTCGTCACAGGTGCCCACTGTGTGTGTGTGTGTGTGTGTGTGTGTGTGAGTATTAAAGGTTTTTATAATTTAGATTAATAGCGTGGATGGCGTGGAGGCGTGGATGGCGTGGAGGCGTGGATAGTGTGATTATATTCATGTTAAGCTGATTATCAGTGAGTATAAATCTATTAATACTGCCATTGGGATGAACTGAAAGATTGATGTAGCTAGTTATACCACCACTTGGTTACGTTGTACTATCACCATGTACGTTGTACCACCACTTGGTACGTTGTACTATCACCTTGTACGTTGTACCACCACTTGGTACGTTGTACTATCACCTTGTACGTTGTACCACCACTTGGTACGTTGTACTATCACCTTGTACGTTGTACCACCACTTGGTACTTGTACGATCACCATGTACGTTATACCACCACTTGGTTACGTTGTACTATCACCATGTACGTTGTACCACCACTTGGTACGTTGTACTATCACCATGTACGTTGTACCACCACTTGGTACGTTGTACTATCACCTTGTACGTTGTACCACCACTTGGTACGTTGTACTATCACCTTGTACGTTATACCACCACCTGGTACGTTGTACTATCACCTTGTACGTTGTACCACCACTTGGTACGTTGTACTATCACCTTGTACGTTGTACCACCACTTGGTACGTTGTACTATCACCTTGTACGTTGTACCACCACTTGGTACGTTGTACTATCACCTTGTACGTTATACCACCACCTGGTACGTTGTACTATCACCTTGTACGTTGTACCACCACTTGGTACGTTGTACTATCACCTTGTACGTTGTACCACCACTGGTACGTTGTACTATAAACCTTGTACGTTGTACCCCCACTTGGTACGTTGTATATCACCTTGTACGTTTACCACCACCTGGACGTTGTACTATCACCTTGTACGTTTGTACCACCACTTGGTACGTTGTACTATCACCTTGTACGTTGTACCACCACTTGGTACGTTGTACTATCACCTGTACGTTTACCACCACCTGGTACGTTTACTATCACCATGTATTGTACCACCATTGGACGTTGTACTACACCTTGTAACGTTGTAACCACTTGGTACGTTGTACTATCACCTTGTCCGTTATACACCACCTGTCGTTGTACTATACCTTGTACGTTGACCACCACTTGGGGTACGTTGTACATCACCTTTTTACGTTGTACACCACTTGGTACGTTGTACTATCACCTTGTACGTTGTCCACCACTTGGTAGTTGTATATCACTTGAAACGTTTGTACCACCACTGTTATTGCTATACCTGTGGACGGTTGTACCGACTGGTAGTTTGTACTATCACCTTGTACGTTATACCACCACCTGGTAGTTTGTACTATCACCATGGTACTTGTACACCACATTGGTACTTGGTTATCACCCTTGTACGTTGTACCACCACTTGGTACGTTGTACTATCACCTTGTACGTTGTACCACCACTTGGTACGTTGTACTACACCTGTACTTATACCACACCTGGTACGTTGTACTATCACCATGTACGTTGTACCACCACTTGGTACGTTGTACTATCACCTTGTACGTTGTACCACCACTGGTACGTTGTACATCACCGTACTTTGTACCACCACTTGGTACGTTGTACTATCACCTTGTACGTTGTACCACCACTTGGTACGTTGTACTATCACCTTGTACGTTGTACCACCACTTGGTACGTTGTACACCCACCATGTACGTTGTACCACCACTTGGTACGTTGTACTATCACCTTGTACGTTGTACCACCACTTGGTACGTTGTACTATCACCTTGTACGTTGTACCACCACTTGGTACGTTGTACTATCACCTTGTACGTTGTACCACCACTTGGTACGTTGTACTATCACCTTGTACGTTGTACCACCACTTGGTACGTTGTACTATCACCATGTACGTTGTACCACCACTTGGTACGTTGTACTATCACCTTGTACTTTTGTACCACCACTTGGTACGTTGTACTATCACCATGTACGTTGTACCACCACTTGGTACGTTGTACTATCACCTTGTACGTTGTACCACCACTTGGTACGTTGTACTATCACCTTGTACGTTGTACCACCACTTGGTACGTTGTACTATCACCATGTACGTTGTACCACCACTTGGTACGTTGTACTATCACCTTGTACGTTGTACCACCACTTGGTACGTTGTACTATCACCTTGTACGTTGTACCACCACTTGGTACGTTGTACTATCACCTTGTACGTTGTACCACCGTGGAAATATAACACATGCAGTATAATGTGATCCTCTATTGGCAACGTTTCGCCCATACAGTGGGCTTTTTCAAATTTGACATGAAAAAGCCCACTGTGTGTGCGAAACGTTGTCAATAAAGGATCGCATTATACTGCATATGTGTTTATATTTCCATTGTGTCGGTACCATTTATTTCCAACGTTGTACCACGAGCTGGTACGTTGTACCACCACTACCACTACTCATGTCTCTTACTTCAACACCTTCATTTCCCCTGGCGACATTAAGTGTGAAATATGTTTATTAATAAGGTGTTACAGTTACATTGGTGTGGCTTGTACCGTTCCTTAGATGAGGGCTGGTGATGGAAGGCCAGGTCTGGGTGTAAGTTTATAGTGACGCTGGTGTAACTCTGGGCAAGGAGACGAGTTGCAGGAGATACGTGTGTAGGAAAGCAGAGAGGAAGGTAAAGATGGAGGGAAGGAGGAAAATGAAGATGGAGGGAGGTTAAAATGGAGGTAGGGATGGAAATACGGGTCTGTAGTTTAACACTTCCTGACTTAAATATATAGGGCCTACATTTGCTGTCTTTCAGCTCTCCATCAACTGTTTTGTGTTTATTGTAGATCATAGCTGGTGGTTCAGACATAGTATCTGCACGTGGCAGCATCCAAGACTGTTTTATGTTCATTGACTTGTTGTAGATCATAGCTGGTGGTTCAGACATAGTATCTGCACGTGGCAGCAACTATGGCCACACTTTGTCTGGTTCCATTGACTCTGATGTATCCAACTCTATTAAAACCTGCTTTTATGTGGATATTATCCAGTACTGGTGGTGTACCATGTTATCCAGTACTGGTGGTGTACCATGTTATACAGTACTGGTGGTGTACCATGTATCAGTACTGGTGGTGTAACCATGTAATCATACTGGTGGTGTACCATGTTATCCAGTACTGGTGGTGTACCATGTTATCCAGTACTGGTGGTGTACCATGTTATCCAGTACTGGTGGTGTACCATGTAATCCAGTACTGGTGGTGTACCATGTTATCCAGTACTGGTGGTGTACCATGTTATCCAGTACTGGTGGTGTACCATGTAATCCAGTACTGGTGGTGTACCATGTTATCCAGTCTGTCTGATAGTGTGCATCAACACTGTACAGACTTACTCTCTTGTATGTGGGTTTCCTTCAGACTACACGATGGTGTAATTGCTGTAGATGTGTGTGTGTGGGGGGGGGGGTCGAGTCCCCGGCTCCAGCAGGTCCTCATTACCTAACAGTCTCCCAGATCATCTTACTTCCGCCTCCATTAACTCATCCAATTTGAAAAACACCGAAATTCGATACTCTAATAACGTTTACATTGAATCTTCTCTCTCCCTCTCCCTATCTCTCTCTCTCTCTCTCTCTCTCCTCTCTCTCTCTCTCTCTCTCTCTCTCTCTCTCTCTCTCTCTCTCTCTCTCTCTCTCTCTCTCTCTCTCTCCTCTCTCTCTCTACCTCATGAAAATGACAATCAATTTGTGTCTTACTTGAAATAGAGAATGTGTTGATCCCTTACTACTATTTCTCCCTGCTTTCCTTATATTTCTCCCTGCCTTCCTTATATTTCTCCCTACCTTCCTTATATTTCTCCCTGCCTTCCTTATATTTCTCCCTGCCTTCCTATATATTCTCCGCTTTTCCTTATATTTCTCCCTGTTCCTTATATTTCTCCCTGCCTTCCTTAATTTCTCCCTGCTTTCCTTATATTTCTCCCTCCCTTCCTTATATTTCTCCCTCCCTTTTTAATTTCTCCCTGCTTTCCTTATATTTCTCCCTGTTCCTTATTTTTCCCTCCTGGCCTTTCTTATATTTTTTTCCCCTGCCTTCATAGATTTTCCCTGCCCTCCTTATATTTTTCCCTGCCTTTCTTAGATTTCTCCCTGCTTCTTAGATTTCTCCCTGCCTTTCTTAGATTTCTCCCTGCTTTCCTTATATTTCTCCCTCCCATTTCTTATATTTCCCCTGCCTATCTAGTATTTCCCACTGCCTTTCTATAATTTTCCCTACCTTCCTTATATTTCTCCCTGCCTTCCATAGATTTTCTCCCTGCCTTTCTTATATTCCTCCCTTCCTTCCTAGTATTCTTTCCTGCCTCCGCTAATATCTTCTCCCTGCCTCCCTAATATTTCTCTCCTGCTCCTATATTTCTCCTGCTCTCTATTCTCTTTTCCTCTCTCTCCTACTTCTTCTCTCCTGCCTCCCTAATATTTCTCTCCTGCCTCCCTAATATTTTCTCCTCCTGCCTCCTCAATATTTCTCCCTCCTCCTCATAAATAATTTCTCCCTGCCTTAAATAAGTATTCTCTCCTGCCCTCCCTATATTTCTCCCTGCCTTCCTTATATTTCTCCCTGCCTTCCTATATTTCTCCCTGCCTTCCTATATTTCTCCCTGTCCTTCCTTATATTTCTCCCTGCCTTCCTTATATTTCTCCCTGCCTTCCTTATATTTCTCCCTGCTTTCCTTATATTTTCTCCCTGCCTTATATTTCTCCCTGCCTTCCTTATATTTCTCCCTGCCTTCCTTATATTTCTCCCTGCCTTCCTTATATTTCTCCCTGCCTTCCTTATATTTCTCCCTGCTTTCCTTATATTTCTCCCTGCCTTCCTTATATTTCTCCCTGCCTTCCTTATATTTCTCCCTGCCTTCCTTATATTTCTCCCTGCTTTCCTTATATTTCTCCCTGCCTTCCTTATATTTCTCCCTGCCTTCCTTATATTTCTCCCTGCCTTCCTTATATTTTCTCCTGCTTCCTTATATTTCTCCCTGCTTTCCTTATATTTCTCCCTGCCTTCCTTATATTTCTCCCTGCCTTCCTTATATTTCTCCCTGCTTCCTTATATTTCTCCCTGCCTTCCTTATATTTCTCCCTGCCTTCCTTATATTTCTCCCTGCCTTCCTTATATTTCTCCCTGCTTTCCTTATATTTCTCCCTGCCTTCCTTATATTTCTCCCTGCCTTATATTTCTCCCTGCTTTCCTTATATTTCTCCCTGCCTTCCTTATATTTCTCCCTGCCTTTCTTATATTTCTCCCTGCCTTCATAGATTTCTCCCTGCCCTCCTTATATTTTTCCCTGCCTTTCTTAGATTTCTCCCTGCCTTTCTTAGATTTCTCCCTGCCTTTCTTAGATTTCTCCCTGCCTTCCTTATATTTCTCCCTGCATTTCTTATATTTCCCCCTGCCTATCTTATATTTCCCCCTGCCTTTCTTATATTTCTCCCTACCTTCCTTATATTTCTCCCTGTCTTCCATAGATTTCTCCCTGCCTTTCTTATATTCCTCCCTTCCTTCCTAGTATTCTTTCCTGCCTGCCTAATATTTCTCCCTGCCTCCCTAATATTTCTCCCTGCCTCCCTAATATTTCTCCCTGCCTCCCTAATATTTCTCCCTGCCTCCCTAATATTCTCCCTCCTCCCTAATATTTTCCTCCTTCGTAATATTTCTCCCTGCCTCCCTAATATTTCTCCCTGCCTCCCTAATATTTCTCCCTGCCCCCTAAATTCTTCCTGCCTCCAAATATTTCTCCCTGCCTCCCAAATATTTCTCCCTGCCTCCCAAATATTTCTCCCTGCCTCCCTAATATTTCTCCCTGCCTCCCTAATATTTCTCCCTGCCTCCCTAATATTTCTCCCTGCCTCCCTAATATTTCTCTCTGCCTTTCTAATATTTCTCCCTGCCTCCCTAATATTTCCCCCTGCTTGGAGCTTCGCACTGAGTTATGTCAGACATAAGAGAGTGTTAACGTATTGACGTCATGGGGTAGCGTATGACGTCACGGGATACATTAGTGTCACGGGGATCGCAATGTAATGTCACAATCGTCGTAATTTACCGCCTCGTGTCGCAGAGTTCGCTGTTGTTAACGCTATTTGCGTTAGTGTCTGAGAGTGTAATTCACTTGCGCCGTCTCGATATGCTTTTGTTTTGCATTGGGAACGTTCAGTTCAGAACGTGGAACGTGAAGCAAGTCTCCTAGCTCCTGTTACTGGCAGTAAGTAGGTGTGTTACCTAAGAATAAGTAGGAACAACCAGTTCAGAAATGTATCTCTCAATGTATATACGCAGAGATATATAAACGGAGTGGTGTCTCACCGTATGCTGAGATATATACACACGGAAATGTATATGCTCTGAGATTTTATTACTCCGTTTTATGTATTAAAGTATTCTTGACAGGTTGTGCACAGGTAATATGCAGCCTTACTGACTCTTGTGTAGTAGATAGACTTAACACCCAGTTAACTAACCACCCACTAGTGCCGTGGTTTTCAATGTCGTAGACCCCAGTAAACTACAACCACACACTGTAATCACCTTTGTTACTCAGTGTGTTTACATCGGCACGAATTACGACACACACTTAAGTGTGTTTACACCTGTACTGAAGGCAGGTAACATACATGTCAAGCAGGTACGATGCTGTTACGTTTGGTTCCTGGGTGTTAGTGTTGGTGCTTTGTGTCAGTGGAATCGCAAAGCGTTGGAAAGCACTCCACTGTGAAAATTTGTCTGGACTGCCTCCATGTGAGTTGTCTACCCTAGCAAGCTCTGTAGACACTGAGCTCTGAGGTTGGCGCCTCAACCTCACAAGTGGCTTATATGACACATTTTCATAAATAACTGATGTTACAAGAATTCCAACCTTCATGCACGAATAGAGAACTAACTAACTTGGTGTTAGAGAATATATCACCCGGTATTCAACCTCCCTAAGCCTCTGCCCCTCGGGACACTTCCCTACAAGTCACCACGTGCTGTCGGGTACTTAATTCCTTCAACATTCAGTCGGTATTAGTGACCTGCCTGCACCTCAGAAATTCCTGATTCCAAGGGGGTGTGAATCTCCTAGTATAACTAAGCAGGAAGTGACACTAGCTCCTAAGTTTGTACCTAGAGAGGACGCCGGTACGTACTGGTCTTATACAGTTTAACCAGAGTGTCAGTGGCAGGATGTTGGGTTTACCTGGAGTTTACCTGGAGAGAGTTTCGGGGGTCAACGCCCCCGCGGCCCGGTCTGTGACCAGGCCTCCTGGTGGATCAGCGCCTGATCAACCAGGCTGTTGCTGCTGGCTGCGTGTTGAACACCGAGGTGCTGACACCTTCCTTGAGATTTATGTTTAGTCTGACCAGAACGTCAGTGTTAGTAGTCAGTGTCAGGATGTGTTGACTAACGTGTGCTAGTAGTAGTAATAGTAGTAGTCTTGGTACGCTGCTCTCCTCTTCAGCCAAGTGACTAGCGAATATCTGAAAAAGAAGAAGAAATGGGGAGATTATTTTCTGGGAATTAGTAACCCAGGGTAACAAAGTCACTCAACATACTGGCTTCTATTGTGCTCTTTTAATCCTCTTCCCCAGGATGCTACCCACAACAGCCTTCAGACACCCAGGTATACCCTCGGCCTCGTGGTGGATCAGGGTCTGATCAACCAAGCTGTTACTGCTGGCCACACGCAAACTGACATACGAACCGCAGCCCGGCTGGTCAGCTACTGACTTTAGGTGCCTGTCCAGCGCCTTCTTGAAGACAGTCAAGGGTCTCTTGGTGATCCCCATTATGTATGCTAGATGAACAGGGACAACCTTCTCTGTGAACATTGCAGTGTAGCCAGAACACGGAAGATGTTACTAACCCTCTCACTGACATCACTTATTGGTAAACATTAGGTGAGACGGACAGACAGCAGAGAACTTGAAAGTCCACACTGAGTCCAACTACTGAGAAGAACTATCCACTGAGTCCAACTACTGAGAAGAACTATCCACTCCTGTCTAGGCCTAGTCGATTCCATTAGATGTGGCGAAGATGGTGCTTGAACTCAGTGACTAGTACCAGTCGTAAGAGACCTACACAACGCACTCCAAATGATTTGATACATTTTGCAAACTGATATATTAACCAATACGTTGGATCAACTAAAGTGCCAATTACACGCTGTTGCTTGGTTAATGGGGTTTAAAACCTGTTTGCTACACAGGGTCATCAAGAATGCACTTAACCTGTTCACCATCAGTCAAGAATACTTAATACCAGTGTTAGGGTTTACAGTACACTCTTGGGTTGTATACACAGATATACACCACTCGGTGTATTTGGTGTATTTGAGCTGCATATGCTGAGGTCAAATATGCAAGACAACGCGCAGTAATCGCGAACAAGCGATACAAGATACAAAACCACGGGGTAGTTGAATGACAGCTCTAGGTCTTCTGTGTTGCAATCAACACATCAGGAGCTTGCAGTCTTGCAGACACGAGTAGGAAGTCCAGGTAGATTCGTTCAGGGGAACGTTTTTGCGTTATGCTATGAGCCAGCTGGCTCTTAACAGCATAACGCAAATAACTCGCACATAGGTCTCACTCGGACCATTAACTAGTCTTAATATCATTAATACTGTTATTTTGCTATGTAGGAACATATATTTTTGTAGCTCGATTGGTAGCGCACTCATCTCACACAGTGAGATCCGTGGTTTGATCACCGGTACGAGTGGAAACATCAGGACGTGTTTCCTTAAGACACCTGCTGTCTATGTTCACCTGGCAGTAAAATACGTACCTGGGTGTTAGTGGACTGGTGTGGGTCGCATCCTGGGACAAAACTGACCTAATTTGCGGGAAATGCTCAACATAACAAGGTACTTTCTATATAGTAGTATATCATTGATGTCAACTATGGTCTGTATACCTTGTACATGTACCGGTAGTAAATAAAATTATTATTATTATTATCTGTTGCCATTTATTGTAAATGTTTGAGATCTGAAACAGACTTTGTGGACACTGAGTCTTGCTTAACAAGAAAGGTTTAAATACACTTAACTTACTTCCTCAGTATTATCCTTAAATCTTCCTCGGGATATAAACAACGAGAGTCTCTCAGTGTTTATATCCCGAGAGTTTACTTTCTTCCCTATTTTACATAGATATTATGAAAAGATTACGGGTTGACTTAATGGCGCTCGTGTGGCAGACTCCCCTTAAACCCCATTTGACGAACCATATTTTATATACCTGAAATGTTTCATTTTAGAATTATAAGAGAATGACGCTTTTAAGTTTAGTAGTATCCGTTTTAACGAATCTCTTGGGTCGAGTGCCTTGTTAAACCGACAATCGATTTCCCAATGCAAATTAATGTAAAATGATTTGGTTCATCTCTGAGGACCTGAGGCTGATGGTGTCTGATAATGTTATGTGCTGGTATTGGCAGCTGTGTTGGTAATACTGACGTTGTTCATGTAGCGTTGTAAGGGCTTCCACACTTCAACCGTTGTAGTCTATTGTGTTAGTGACGTGTGTGGCAGTGTGTGTGTCGACCGTGACGTATGTGGTCGTTGTTGTGGTAGTGTGTAGACCGTGACGTGTGGGGGGGTCGTTGTTGTGGTAGTGTGTGTCGACCGTGACGTGGGGGGGGGTCGTTGTTGTGGTAGTGTGTGTCGACCGTGACGTGGGGGGGTCGTTTTTTGTGGTAGGGGTGTCGACCGTGAGGGTGGGGGGGGGTCGTTGTTGTGGTATGTGTCGACCGTGACGTGGGGGGGGTCGTTTGTTTGTGGTTATTTTTGGGTTGGGGAAACAGTAAAACCTTTTTTTGGGGGTTTGGGCCCCCCGGGTGGTATGGAAAGTTCCCGTGCCATGTTGGGAAAAATTAAAATTTTTGTTTTTGGTAGGTTTTGGTTGGTTTGGGGAAAGTTGGGGCATAGTTAATAAAGTTTTCAGGCAGAAAAAATCTTCCGAAGGGCCATACCCCATATGTGGATATAAGAAAAAGTAAAAAAGACGTTTTTTTACGAATAGTCCCCCTTAAAACCCGGTCAGTTCACCAGATTTTAATTTTAGGTCCAATGTTAGGGAGGGTTGGTGTGGCCAATTCTGGGTAACAGGGGTTGGAAAGTTCGAAAGTTTTCAGGGAAACAGAAAGGGCCCCTTCCTGGGGGGGGCTTATCATAGAAGAAGGGAATTTATTCAAGTATACACAAATACAGTTACATAGAATTATCATACATAGCAGCATATGTGTAGAGAACCTGGGATAACCCAAAAAAGTCAGACAGAGTGACTTATTTCCATGATGACCCACAGCTGGAGCTGTCTTAGGACTGGACTTTGAAATGAGCTGAGAGGATAACACTTTTTCCCTGGAGGACAACAAGGGGTGGAGTAATCACCCTGATGACCCTCAGAGTCCCATAAACACAACGTTACACTTGCCCGACATGTTGTAAACATGTTGTGAACGTCTCCACACCCGGGATCCCCTCATGTTCTATACACAGGGTGCCCTCATTCTTCCGAAGGGCTGTTTGTCCAAGAAATAGAGCTTTCAAAACAGAGATCCCTAGTCAGTGATGGCTCTAAAGTGACTTGCTCTCAAAGCTGGAATATTGCTGTACACCACAAACCTCTTTCACGTTAGGGATTAGATTGGGCTCTAACCTAATCCCTAATTAGATTATTCTACACCTCGTATCCATCCTGTGGAGGGTAGCACAAGAGCCTATGAAAACACAATAGGCCTAGGAACTTGGGCCCCCAAAAGGGTTTACACGAGTACATCTGGATTTATATCCACAGTTGACTTGTTACAAGCAAATTTAGGAGATTTGCTTAATATATCTGGTATCTTATTTTCATTAATAAGATATCTTGACATATCACATAGGTTATTATACTGTAAAGGTGACCCGGTGGCCTGGTGGCTGAAGCTCCCGCTTCACACACGGAGGGTTCGGGTTCGATTCACCGCGGGTGGAAAGGTTTCGACACGTTTCCTTACACCTGTTGTCCTGTTCACCTAGCAGCAAATAGGTACCTGGGTGTTAGTGGACTGGTGTGGGTCACATCCTGGGTGTTAGTGGACTGGTGTGGGTCACATCCTGGGTGTTAGTGGACTGGTGTGGGTCACATCCTGGGTGTTAGTGGACTGGTGTGGGTCACATCCTGGGTGTTAGTGGACTGGTGTGGGTCACATCCTGGGTGTCAGTGGACTGGTGTGGGTCACATCCTGGGTGTTAGTGGACTGGTGTGGGTCACATCCTGGGTGTTAGTGGACTGGTGTGGGTCACATCCTGGGTGTTAGTGGACTGGTGTGGGTCACATCCTGGGTGTTAGTGGACTGGTATGGGTCACATCCTGGGTGTTAGTAGACTGGTGTGGGTCACATCCTGGGTGTTAGTGGACTGGTGTGGGTCACATCCTGGGTGTTAGTGGACTGGTGTGGGTCACATCCTGGGTGTTAGTGGACTGGTGTGGGTCACATCCTGGGTGTTAGTGGACTGGTATGGGTCACATCCTGGGTGTTAGTAGACTGGTGTGGGTCGCATCCTGGGTGTTAGTCGACTGGTGTGGGTCGCATCCTGGGTGTTAGTCGACTGGTGTGGGTCGCATCCTGGGGGACAAGATTAAGGACCACAATGGAAATAAGTTAGACAGTCCTCGATGACGCACTGACTTTCTTGGGTTATCCTGGGTGGCTAACCCTCCGGGGTTAAAAATCCGAACGAAATCTTATCTATATTCCTCAATAAGTGGACAGTTGTAGGTAGTACCAGGCATCTAGGTACCAGACAGATAAGAGGTACCAGGCAGCCAGGTACCAAAGCAAATAGGTGCCAGGTACCAGACAGATGTGAGGTACCAAGCACCATACAGATATGAGGTATCAGGCAGCCAGGTACCAGACAGATGTGAGGTGCCAGGTACCAGATGTGAGGTACCAGGTACCAGACAGATGTGAGGTGCCAGGCAACCAGGTAACAGACAGATGTGAGATACCAGACATATGAGGTACCAGGTACCAGACAGATGTGAGGTATCAGGCAGCCAGGTACCAGGCAGCCAGGTACCAGATGTGAGGTACCAAGTACCAGACAGATGTACCTGGCTGCCTGGTACCTCACATCTGTCTGGTACCTGGCTGCCTGATACCTCACATCTGTCTGGTACCTGTCTGGTACCAGGCAGCCAGGTACCAGACAGATGTGAGGTACCAGGCAGCCAGGTACCAGACAGATGTGAGGTACTAGGCAGTCAGGTACCAGACAGATGTGAGGTACCAGGTACCAGATGTGAGGTACCATGCAACCAGGTACCAGACAGATATGAGGTACCAGGCAGCCAGATACCAGACAGATATGAGGTACCAGACAGATGTGAGGCATCAGGCAGTCAGGTACCAGACAGATGTGAGGTACCAGGTACCAGATGTGAGGTACCAGGTACCAGACATGATGTACCAGGCTACCAGGTACCAGACATGAGGTACCAGGTACCAGATAGATGTGAGGTACCAGGCTACCAGGTACCAGATATGAGGTACCAGGCTACCAGGTACCAGACATGAGGTACCAGGTACCATACATGAGGTACCAGACATGAGGTACCAGGTACCAGACATGAGGTACCAGATAGATGTGAGGTACCAGGCAACCAGGTACCAGACATGAGGTACCAGGCTACCAGGTACCAGACATGAGGTACCAGGTACCATACATGAGGTACCAGGTACCAGACATGAGGTACCAGGTACCAGACATGAGGTACCAGGCTACCAGGTACCAGACATGAGGTACCAGGCAACCAGGTACCAGATAGATGTGAGGTACCAGGCAACAAGGTACCAGACATGAGGTACCAGGCTACCAGGTACCAGACATGAGGTACCAGGTACCAGACATGAGGTACCAGGCTACCAGGTACCAGACATGAGGTACCAGGCTACCAGGTACCAGACATGAGGTACCAGGCTACCATGTACCAGACATGAGGTACCAGGCTACCAGGTACCAGACATGAGGTACCAGGCAACCAGGTACCAGATAGATGTGAGGTACCAGGCAACCAGGTACCAGACATGAGGTACCAGGCTACCAGGTACCAGACATGAGGTACCAGGTACCAGACATGAGGTACCAGTCTACCAGGTACCACACATGAGGTACCAGGCTACCAGGTACCAGACATGAGGTACCAGGTACCAGACATGAGGTACCAGGCTACCAGACATGAGGTACCAGGCTACCAGGTACCAGACATGAGATACCAGGCTACCAGGTACCAGACATGAGGTACCAGGCAACCAGGTACCAGATAGATGTGAGGTACCAGGCAACCAGGTACCAGACATGAGGTACCAGGCTACCAGGTACCAGACATGAGGTACCAGGCTACCAGGTACCAGACATGAGGTACCAGACATGAGGTACCAGGCTACCAGGTACCAGACATGATGTACCAGGCTATCAGACATGAGGTACCAGGCACCAGGCTACCAGGTGCCAGACATGAGGTACCAGGTACCAGACATGAGGTACCAGGCCACCAGGTACCAGACATGATGTACCAGGCTATCAGACATGAGGTACCAGGCACCAGGCTACCAGGTGCCAGACATGAGGTACCAGGTACCAGACATGAGGTACCAGGTACCAGACATGATGTACCAGGCTATCAGACATGAGGTACCAGGCACCAGGCTACCAGGTGCCAGACATGAGGTACCAGGTACCAGACATGAGGTACCAGGTACCAGACATGATGTACCAGGCTATCAGACATGAGGTACCAGGCACCAGGCTACCAGGTGCCAGACATGAGGTACCAGGTACCAGACATGAGGTACCAGGCTACCAGGTACCAGACATGATGTACCAGGCTATCAGACATGAGGTACCAGGCTACCAGGTACCAGACATGAGGTACCAGGTACCAGACATGAGGTACCAGGCTACCAGGTACCAGACATGAGGTACCAGGCTACCAGGTACCAGACATGAGGTACCAGGCTACCAGGTACCAGACATGAGGTACCAGGCTACCAGGTACCAGACATGAGGTACCAGCTACCAGGTACCAGACATGAGGTACCAGGCTACCAGGTACCAGACATGAGGTACCAGGCTACCAGGTACCATACATGAGGTACCAGGTACCAGACATGAGGTACCAGGCTACCAGGTACCAGACATGAGGTACCAGGTACCAGACATGAGGTACCAGGCTACCAGGTACCAGACATGAGGTACCAGGCTACCAGGTACCAGACATGAGGTACCAGGCTACCATGTACCAGACATGAGGTACCAGGCTACCAGGTACCAGACATGAGGTACCAGGCAACCAGGTACCAGATAGATGTGAGGTACCAGGCAACCAGGTACCAGACATGAGGTACCAGGCTACCAGGTACCAGACATGAGGTACCAGGTACCAGACATGAGGTACCAGTCTACCAGGTACCACACATGAGGTACCAGGCTACCAGGTACCAGACATGAGGTACCAGGTACCAGACATGAGGTACCAGGCTACCAGACATGAGGTACCAGGCTACCAGGTACCAGACATGAGATACCAGGACTACCAGGTACCAGACATGAGGTACCAGGCAACCAGGTACCAGATAGATGTGAGGTACCAGGCAACCAGGTACCAGACATGAGGTACCAGGCTACCAGGTACCAGACATGAGGTACCAGGCTACCAGGTACCAGACATGAGGTACCAGACATGAGGTACCAGGCTACCAGGTACCAGACATGATGTACCAGGCTATCAGACATGAGGTACCAGGCACCAGCTACCAGGTGCCAGACATGAGGTACCAGGTACCAGACATGAGGTACCAGGCTACCAGGTACCAGACATGATGTACCAGGCTATCAGACATGAGGTACCAGGCTACCAGGTACCAGACATGAGGTACCAGGTACCAGACATGAGGTACCAGGCTACCAGGTACCAGACATGAGGTACCAGGCTACCAGGTACCAGACATGAGGTACCAGGCTACCAGGTACCAGACATGAGGTACCAGGCTACCAGGTACCAGACATGAGGTACCAGGCTACCAGGTACCAGACATGAGGGTACCAGGCTACCAGGTACCAGACATGAGGTACCAGGCTACCAGGTACCAGACATGAGGTACCAGGCTACCAGGTACCAGACATGAGGTACCAGGCTACCAGGTACCAGACATGAGGTACCAGGCTACCAGGTACCAGACATGAGGTACCAGGCTACCAGGTACCAGACATGAGGTACCAGGCTACCAGGTACCAGACATGAGGTACCAGGCTACCAGGTACCAGACATGAGGTACCAGGCTACCAGGTACCAGACATGAGGTACCAGGCTACCAGGTACCAGACATGAGGTACCAGGCTACCAGGTACCAGACATGAGGTACCAGGCTACCAGGTACCAGACATGAGGTACCAGGCTACCAGGTACCAGACATGAGGTACCAGGCTACCAGGTACCAGACATGAGGTACCAGGCTACCAGGTACCAGAGTTGATGAAGGCATCTTTGATCCTTCATTTTATGTAAATTTCATTCATCATTACGGTGACACCGTCAATATGTGACACTTATATTATGGTGAGTGTGCACTCACCTAATTGTGGTTGGGGGGTTGAGTCCCGACTCCTGTCTGCGTAGAGCACCTACCATACCTGTTCTTGAGGCTTCTGCCTCACTGCCTAGGTCTGTCTTCCGGCCTTTAGTCTCTCGTGTATGAGTTTTAACCTCCAACTGGGCCCTTGGGTACCTGTTGCCCGCCTCAGATGTCTTAAAAGTCCCAGGGCCAGTGTGCTAACAGCTGGGCCAGCTGGATATAATAATTTTAATCAAATTAGGTAGATTTTTATACACTGCAGACTCCTGGTTAGCAGCAGGAGATGCAACATTCCCCCGATGAAAAGTAGGGGCGCCACGAGTACACTGAGAGACAGCACCATAAGTGTCCGGGGCCCAAGACTGTTCAGTTGCCTCTCAGCATACATAAGGGGAATACCAATAGACCCTGACTGTTTTCAAGACCCCTGGTTGTCTTCAAGACCCCTGTCTGTCTTCAAGACCCCTGGTTGTCTTCAAGACCCCTGGTTGTCTTCAAGACCCCTGTCTGTCTTCAAGACCCCTGTCTGTCTTCAAGACCCCTGGTTGTCTTCAAGACCCCTGTCTGTCTTCAAGACCCCTGTCTGTCTTCAAGACCCCTGTCTGTCTTCAAGACCCCTGGTTGTCTTCAAGACCCCTGGTTGTCTTCAAGACCCCTGTCTGTCTTCAAGACCCCTGGTTGTCTTCAAGACCCCTGGTTGTCTTCAAGACCCCTGGTTGTCTTCAAGACCCCTGGTTGTCTTCAAGACCCCTGTCTGCCTTCAAGACCCCTGTCTGTCTTCAAGACCCCTGGTTGTCTTCAAGACCCCTGTCTGTCTTCAAGACCCCTGTCTGTCTTCAAGACCCCTGTCTGTCTTCAAGACCCCTGGTTGTCTTCAAGACCCCTGGTTGTCTTCAAGACCCCTGTCTGTCTTCAAGACCCCTGGTTGTCTTCAAGACCCCTGGTTGTCTTCAAGACCCCTGGTTGTCTTCAAGACCCCTGGCTGTCTTCAAGACCCCTGGCTGTCTTCAAGACCCCTGGTTGTCTTCAAGACCCCTGGTTGTCTTCAAGACCCCTGGCTGTCTTCAAGACCCCTGGTTGTCTTCAAGACCCCTGGCTGTCTTCAAGACCCCTGTCTGTCTTCAAGACCCCTGGCTGTCTTCAAGACCCCTGTCTGTCTTCAAGGCCCCTGGTTGTCTTCAAGACCCCTGGTTGTCTTCAAGACCCCTGTCTGTCTTCAAGACCCCTGGTTGTCTTCAAGACCCCTGTCTGTCTTCAAGACCCCTGGTTGTCTTCAAGACCCCTGGTTGTCTTCAAGACCCCTGGTTGTCTTCAAGAAGGCACTGGACAGGCACCTAAAGTCAGTACCTGACCAGCCGGGTTGTGGTTCGTACGTCAGCTTGCGTGCGGCCAACAGTAACAACCTGGTTGATCAAACCCTGATCCACCATGAGGCCTGGTCTCAGACCGGGCCGCGGGGGAGTTGACCCTCTCAGACCCTCTCCAGGTAGACACTGTAGGGAGGTTAGACACAATCGTGACTGGTTAGCGCACCGGCTCGCTGCTGTCAACACTTCCGTCATGGGTTCCTGTCCTCCCCCCCCCTCCCCCCCCCCGTTCTCTAATTTACAAAATTGTAAATGTAAGATAAAAGAAAAAGTTCTCTTTCTTTTACATAGAAAAATTTGAAAACTAATTTTTTTTTTTGTTTTTGAGAAAAAAAAAACTGCCTTAATATTAACCAATAATTTTTATTTTTTGATGTCACAGTCAGGTGAGGATAGTACTGATGTCACTGTCACTCTCCCTTCAGGTGTACTACCTGGTACTGGCCACGTCTCTCTGGAAGTTCCCCCAGAATCAGTGGACTCCTGACACTACCCCTGACAGTGTCATACTGGCTGACAACCACAACCACCACCACTTACCAGGTAACTAACATTATTACTACTACTGGTAGTAATAGTAGTGCTAGTGGAAGTAATAGTAATAACAGGTAACTAATAGTGCTATTGGTGATAGTATAGTAATACTAGCTGTAGTAGTAATAGTACAAGTAGCAGTAGTAGTAATAGTACTACTAATAGTAATAGAACTAGCAGTAATAGTACACATAGAGAAGCAACACACTGGTGACAACAGACCATTAATCTCCGACACACGACACACTGTTGTCTAACAATCAGGACAGAGACAAGGCTACCCATTCATCATGTTCCCACAGTGTAACTAGTTGTTTCTTCCCACAGTGTAACTAGTGTTTCTTCCCACAGTGTAACTAGTTGTTTCTTCCCACAGTGTAACTAGTGTTTCTTCCCACAGTGTAACTAGCTAGCTATTGTTCTCACATTGTAACTAGTGTTTCTTCCCACAGTGTAACAAGTGTTTCTTCCCACAGTGTAACTAGCTAGCTATTCTTCCTACAGTGTAACTAGTGTTTCTTCCCACAGTGTAACTAGTGTTTCTTCCCACAGTGTAACTAGTGTTTCTTCCCACAGTGTAACTAGTGTTTCTTCCCACAGTGTAACTGTTTCTTCCCACAGTGTAACTAGTGTTTCTTCCCACAGTGTAACTAGTGTTTCTTCCCACAGTGTAACTACCTAGCTATTCTTCCCACAGTGTAACTAGCTAGCTATGTTCTCCACATGTAACTAGTGTTTCTTCCCACAGTGTAACTAGTGTTTTCTTCCCACAGTGTAACTAGTTTTTCTCCACAGTGTAACTAGTTGTTTCTCCCACAGTGTAACTAGTTTCTCCCCAGTGAACTAGCTATTGCTTCTCACATTGTAAACTAGTGTTTCTTCCCACAGTGTAACAAGTGTTTCTTCCCACAGTGTAACTAGCTAGCTATTCTTCCTACAGTGTAACTAGTGTTTCTTCCCACAGTGTAACTAGTGTTTCTTCCCACAGTGTAACTAGTGTTTCTTCCCACAGTGTAACTAGTGTTTCTTCCCACAGTGTAACTGTTTCTTCCCACAGTGTAACTAGTGTTTCTTCCCACAGTGTAACTAGTGTTTCTTCCCACAGTGTAACTAGCTAGCTATTCTTCCCACAGTGTAACTAGTGTTTCTTCCCACAGTGTAACTAGTGTTTCTTCCCACAGTGTAACTAGTTAGCTATTCTTCCCACAGTGTAACTAGTGTTTCTTCCCACAGTGTAACTAGCTAGCTATTCTTCCTACAGTGTAACTAGTGTTTCTTCCCACAGTGTAACTAGCTAGCTATTCTTCCTACAGTGTAACTAGTGTTTCTTCCCACAGTGTAGCTAGTGTTTCTTCGCAGTGTAACTAGTGTTTCTTCCCACAGTGTAACTAGTGTTTCTTCCCACAGTGTAACTAGCTAGCTATTCTTCCTACAGTGTAACTAGTGTTTCTTCCCACAGTGTAACTATGTTCTTCCCACACAGTGTAACTAGTGTTTCTTCCCACAGTGTAACTAGCTAGCTATTCTTCCTACAGTGTAACTAGTGTTTCTTCCCACAGTGTAACTAGCTAGTTATTCTTCCTACAGTGTAACTAGTGTTTCTTCCCACAGTGTAGCTAGCTAGCTATTCTTCCCACAGTGTAACTAGTAGTTTCTTCCACAGTGTAACTAGCTAGCTATTCTTCCTACAGTGTAACTAGTGTTTCTTCCCACAGTGTAACTAGTGTTTCTTCCCACAGTGTAACTAGCTAGCTATTCTTCCTACAGTGTAACTAGTGTTTCTTCCCACAGTGTAACTAGTGTTTCTTCCCACAGTGTAACTAGTGTTTCTTCCCACAGTGAACTGCTGCATTCTTCCTACAGTGTAACTAGTGTTTCTTCCCACAGTGTAACTAGTGTTTCTTCCCACAGTGTAACTAGTGTTTCTTCCCACAGTGTAACTAGCTAGCTATTGCTTCCTACATTAACTAGTGTTTCTCTACAGTGTAACTAGTGTTTCTTCCCACAGTGTAACTAGCTAGCTATTCTTCCCACAGTGTAACTAGTGTTTCTTCCCACAGTGTAACTAGCTAGCTATTCTTCCCACAGTGTAACTAGTGTTTCTTCCCACAGTGTAACTAGCTAGCTATTCTTCCTACAGTGTAACTTGTTTTCCACATGTACTAGTGTTCTTCCCACAGTGTAACTAGTGTTTCTTCCCACAGTGTAACTAGTGTTTCTTCCCACAGTGTAACTAGTGTTTCTTCCCACAGTGTAACTAGCTAGCTCTTCTTCCTACAGTGTAACTAGTGTTTCTTCCCACAGTGTAACTAGTGTTTCTTCTCACAGTGTAACTGTTTCTTCCCACAGTGTAACTAGTGTTTCTTCCCACAGTGTAACTAGTGTTTCTTCCCACAGTGTAACTAGTGTTTCTTCCCACAGTGTAACTAGTGTTTCTTCCCACAGTGTAACTAGTGTTTCTTCCCATAGTGTAACTAGTGTTTCTTCCCACAGTGTAACTAGTGTTTCTTCCCACAGTGTAACTAGTGTTTCTTCTCACAGTGTAACTAGTGTTTCTTCTCAGTGTAACTAGTGTTTCTTCCCACAGTGTAACTAGTGTTTCTTCCCACAGTGTAACTAGTGTTTCTCTCACAGTGTCAGGTTTCTTCCCACAGTGTAACTAGTTTCTTCCAGCATGTAACAGTGTTTCTTCCCACAGTGTAACTAGTGTTTCTTCCCACAGTGTAACTAGCTAGTTATTCTTCCTACAGTGTAACTAGTGTTTCTTCCCACAGTGTAACTAGCTAGCTATTCTTCCCACAGTGTAACTAGTGTTTCTTCCCACAGGGTAACTAGCTAGCTATTCTTCCTACAGTGTAACTAGTGTTTCTTCACACAGTGTAACTAGTGTTTCTTCCCACAGTGTAACTAGTGTTTCTTCCCCAGTGTAACTAGTGTTTCTTCCCACAGTGTAACTAGTGTTTCTTCCCAAAGTGTAACTGTTTCTTCCCACAGTGTAACTAGTGTAACTTCCCACAGTGTAACTAGTGTTTCTTACCACAATGTAACTGTTTCTTCCCACAGTGTAACTGTTTCTTCCCACAGTGTAACTAGTGTTTCTTCCCACAGTGTAACTGTTTCTTCTCACAGTGTAACTAGTATTTCTTCACACAGTGTAACTAGTGTTTCTTCCCACAGTGTAACTAGTGTTCCCATAGTGTAACTAGTGTTTCTTCCCACAGTGTAACTAATGTTTCTTCCCAAAGTGTAACTAGTGTTTCTTCCCACAGTGTAACTGTTTCTTCCCACAGTGTAACTAGTGTTTCTTCCCACAGTGTAACTAGCTAGCTATTCTTCCTACAGCGTAACTAGTGTTTCTTCCCACAGTGTAACTAGTGTTTCTTCTCACAGTGTAACTGTTTCTTCCCACAGTGTAACTAGTGTTTCTTTTCACAGTGTAACTGTTTCTTCCCACAGTGTAACTGTTTCTTCCCACAGTGTAACTAGTGTTTCTTCCCACAGTGTAACTAGTGTTTCTTCCCATAGTGTAAATGTTTCTTCCCACAGTGTAACTGTTTCTTCCCACAGTGTAACTAGTGTTTCTTCTCACAGTGTAACTGTTTCTTCCCACAGTGTAACTAGTGTTTTTTCCCACAGTGTAACTATTGTTTCTTCCCACAGTGTAACTAGTGTTTCTTCCCACAGTGTAACTGTTTCTTCCCACAGTGTTACTAGTGTTTCTTCCCACAGTGTAACTAGTGTTTCTTCCTACAGTGTAACTATTGTTTCTTCCCACAGTGTAACTAGCTAGCTATTCTTCCTACAGTGTAACTAGTGTTTCTTCCCACAGTGTAACTAGTGTTTCTTCCCACAGTGTAACTATTGTTTCTTCCCACAGTGTAACTAGCTAGCTATTCTTCCCACAGTGTAACTAGTGTTTCTTCCCACAGTGTAACTAGTGTTTCTTCCCACAGTGTAACTACTATTTCTTCCCACAGTGTAACTAGCTAGCTATTCTTCCCACAGTGTAACTAGTGTTTTTTCCCACAGTGTAACTAGTATTTCTTCCCACAGTGTAACTAGTTATTGTTCTCACAGTGTAACTAGTGTTTCTTCCCACAGTGTAACTAGTGTTTCTTCCCACAGTGTAACTAGTGTTTCTTCTCACAGTGTAACTAGTGTTTCTTCCCACAGTGTAACTAGTGTTTCTTCCCACAGTGTAACTAGTGTTTCTTCCCACAGTGTAACTAGCTAGCTATTCTTCCCACAGTGTAACTAGCTAGCTATTCTTCCCACAGTGTAACTAGTGTTTCTTCCCACAGTGTAATTGTTTCTTCCCACAGTGTAACTAGTGTTTCTTCCCACAGTGTAACTAGTGTTTCTTCCCACAGTGTAACTAGTGTTTCTTCCCACAGTGTAACTAGTGTTTCTTTCCACAGTGTAACTAGTGTTTCTTCCCACAGTGTAACTAGTGTTTCTTTCCACAGTGTAACTAGTGTTTCTTCCCACAGTGTAACTAGTGTTTCTTCCCACAGTGTAACTAGTGTTTCTTCCCACAGTGTAACTAGTGTTTCTTCCCACAGTGTAACTTTCTTCCCACAGTGTAACTTTCTTCCCACAGTGTAACTAGTGTTTCTTCCCACAGTGTAACTTTCTTCCCACAGTGTAACTAGTGTTTCTTCCCACAGTGTAACTAGTGTTTCTTCCCACAGTGTAACTAGTGTTTCTTCCCACAGTGTAACTAGTGTTTCTTCCCAAAGTGTAACTAGTGTTTCTTCCCACAGTGTAACTAGTGTTTCTTCCCACAGTGTAACTGTTTCTTCCCACAGTGTAACTAGTGTTTCTTTTCACAGTGTAACTGTTTCTTCCCACAGTGTAGTGTTTCTTCCCACAGTGTAACTAGTGTTTCTTCCCACAGTGTAACTTTTCTTCCACAGTGTAACTAGTGTTTCTTCCCTCAGTGTAACTAGTGTTTCTTCCCACAGTGTAATTATTTCTTCCCACAGTGTAACTAGTGTTTCTTCCCACAGTGTAACTAGTGTTTCTTCCCACAGTGTAACTGTTTCTTCCCACAGTGTAACTAGTGTTTCTTCCCACAGTGTAATTGTTTCTTCCCACAGTGTAACTAGTGTTTCTTCCCACAGTGTAACTAGTGTTTCTTCCCACAGTGTAACTAGTGTTTCTTCCCACAGTGTAACTAGTGTTTCTTCCCTCAGTGTAACTAGTGTTTCTTCCCACAGTGTAATTATTTCTTCCCACACTGTAACTAGTGTTTCTTCCCACAGTGTAACTAGTGTTTCTTCCCACAGTGTAACTGTTTCTTCCCACAGTGTAACTAGCTAGCTATTCTTCCTACAGTGTAACTAGTGTTCCCACATTTTAACTAGCCAGCTATTCTTCCCACAGTGTAACTAGTGTTTCTTCTCACAGTGTAACTAGCTAGCTATTCTTCCCACAGTGTAACTAGTGTTTCTTCCCACAGTGTAACTAGTGTTTCTTCCCACAGTGTAACTAGCTAGCTATTCTTCCTACAGTGTAACTAGTGTTCCCACATTTTAACTAGCCAGCTATTCTTCCCACAGTGTAACTAGTGTTTCTTCTCACAGTGTAACTAGCTAGCTATTCTTCCCACAGTGTAACTAGTGTTTCTTCCCAGAGTGTAACTAGCGTTTCTTCCCACAGTGTAACTAATGTTTCTTCCCACAGTGTAACTAGTGTTTCTTCCCACAGTGTAACTAGTGTTTCTTCCCACAGTGTAACTAATGTTTCTTCCCACAGTGTAACTAGTGTTTCTTCCCACAGTGTAACTAGTGTTTCTTCCCACAGTGTAACTGTTTCTTCCCACAGTGTAACTAGTGTTTCTTCCCACAGTGTAACTAGTGTTTCTTCCCACAGTGTAACTAGCTAGCTATTCTTCCCACAGTGTAACTAGTGTTTCTTCCCACAGTGTAACTAGTGTTTCTTCCCACAGTGTAACTGTTTCTTCTCACAGTGTAACTAGTGTTTCTTCCCACAGTGTAACTAGCTAGCTATTCTTCCCACAGTGTAACGAGTGTTTCTTCCCACAGTGTAACTAGTGTTTCTTCCCACAGTGTAACTAGTGTTTCTTCCCACAGTGTAACTAGCTAGCTATCCTTCCTACAGTATAACACGTTTAACGACCTTCCTACAGTACAACACGTTTAGCGACCTTCCTACAGTATAACACGTTTAGCGACCTTCCTACAGTACAACACGTTTAGCGACCTTCCTACAGTATAACACGTTTAGCGACCTTCCTACAGTATAACACGTTTAGCGACCTTCCTACAGTATAACACGTTTAGCAACCTTCCTACAGTACAACACGTTTAGCGACCTTCCTACAGTATAACACGTTTAGCGACCTTCCTACAGTATAACACGTTTAGCGACCTTCCTATAGTATAACACGTTTAGCGACCTTCCTACAGTATAACACGTTTAGCGACCTTCCTATAGTATAACACGTTTAGCGACCTTCCTACAGTATAACACGTTTAGCAGCCTTCCTACAGTATAACACGTTTAGCTACCTTCCTACAGTATAACACGTTTAGCGACCTTCCTACAGTATAACACGTTTAGCGACCTTCCTACAGTATAACACGTTTAGCGACCTTCCTACAGTATAACACGTTTAGCAACCTTCCTACAGTACAACACGTTTAGCGACCTTCCTACAGTATAACACGTTTAGCGACCTTCCTACAGTATAACACGTTTAGCGACCTTCCTATAGTATAACACGTTTAGCGACCTTCCTACAGTATAACACGTTTAGCGACCTTCCTATAGTATAACACGTTTAGCGACCTTCCTACAGTATAACACGTTTAGCAGCCTTCCTACAGTATAACACGTTTAGCTACCTTCCTACAGTATAACACGTTTAGCGACCTTCCTACAGTATAACACGTTTAGCGACCTTCCTACAGTATAACACGGTTAGGGACCTTCCTATAGTATAACACGTTTAGCGACCTTCCTATAGTATAACACGTTTAGCGACCTTCCTACAGTATAACACGTTTAGCGACCTTCCTATAGTATAACACGTTTAGCGACCTTCCTATAGTATAACACGTTTAGCAACCTTCCTATAGTATAACACGTTTAGCTACCTTCCTATAGTATAACACGTTTAGCGACCTTCCTATAGTATAACACGTTTAGCAACCTATTCCTATAGTATAACACGTTTAGCTACCTTCCTATAGTATAACACGTTTAGCGACCTTCCTATAGTATAACACGTTTAGCAACCTTCCTATAGTATAACACGTTTAGCTACCTTCCTATAGTATAACACGTTTAGCGACCTTCCTATAGTATAACACGTTTAGCAACCTTCCTATAGTATAACACGTTTAGCTACCTTCCTATAGTATAACACGTTTAGCTACCTTCCTATAGTATAACACGTTTAGCTACCTTCCTACTGTATAACACGTTTAGCTACCTTCCTATAGTATAACACGTTTAGCGACCTTCCTATAGTATAACACGTTTAGCAACCTTCCTATAGTATAACACGTTTAGCTACCTTCCTATAGTATAACACGTTTAGCTACCTTCCTATAGTATAACACGTTTAGCAACCTTCCTACAGTATAACACGTTTAGCAACCTTCCTACAGTATAACACGTTTAGCGACCTTCCTACAGTATAACACGTTTAGCGACCTTACAGGCTGTGTTCCACAGGTGTTTATACCTGTGTCTCACGCAGGTGTTTGCACCTTTGTTTTTCACCTGTGGACCTGGATAGTGACGCTGGATTAATTGTAATCGTGTCAAGGCAATTAGAAACCTGTGTTTTTCTTCTCTTTTCAAACAAAAAAAAATTGAATCTGTTCTGGGAAATCGGAGGCGTTTCTGATTAACTTTTCTGATATTTATTCCAATGTTGAATGGTTAAAGGATGGTGATTGGCACAGGTGAATCAGGGGCTGGCTGATCAGGTGATTGGCACAGGTGAATCAGGGTCTGGCTGATCAGGTGATTGGCACAGGTGAATCAGGGTCTGGCTGATCAGGTGATTGGCACAGGTGGATCAGGGACTGATTATTCAAGTGATTTTGAATATTATAGTGCGCGTGGTGTGAATGTTAGGTTGAAAAGTCTTGACAAGACGCTTCCCTGCCTACACTAAGATCAACACTGTCTTTGATCTGTCAGCATAACAGCCTCATAATGGCTTGATGGAGTGGCTTGATGGGCTAGCTTGATGGATACGGTTGAGTGGTTCATTCTGGGTGATTGACAAAGGTGTGTGTGGTTATTGGTAATGATTTGTGGGTGTTTTAGTAATGAGAGAGAGAGAGAGAGAGAGAGAGAGAGAGAGAGAGAGAGAGAGAGAGGACTTAATAGTCAACATTGAGACTATTTACTGAGAACTATCTACGTTTTCTTGATTAGGAACTATCCTGTGTTATTCGGGTGCTTGAGGTAAGGATGAGACAGAGAGATGGGGGGAGGGGGGTTGGATAAGTTACACTCGACTTATCTAACTTAACTGCCTTACAAAGTTGTTTAAACTTGAGTTTTAAGTTTCTGCGAGGAACATCCTCCGCCAGCCACCAAACTTGGCCAGAGTTTTCACTTCACAACTTTAGACCTGTCTAATATTTATATCTTTAGACCTGTCTAATATTTATATCTTTAGACCTGTCTGATATTTATAACTTTAGACTTGAAGAATTAGATACACGTGCAATATCTGGGTATCTTGAATTGTAGACGTTTCGCCATCCAGTGGCTTTATCAATACAAATTCCAGGATATAACTGGAAGACAGAAATATATACAGATGAGGTAACCAGTCCCTCAGTCTTGGAGTTGAAGATGACCGTAGTCTTGAAGACTGAAGCACAGGCAGGTATTAGGTAAAGTTCGTCAGGAAATACGATAGGTGTTTCCTGAGGGGAGTCTTAGTCATATGATGCCTCGCCGGTGCAGCTTTTGATCATCTGACCAAGGCCTTCCACTGGCTCAGGCAGTAAAACTGACTTATATATTGGCGTCAGTTTAAGGACGTATACCAGACCAAGACATTGTCACTGGTAGGCGAGATTTACCAGTGGAAGTAGGTCATACCCGAGGGACGGGCCAGTAGTAGTGAAAATGTCCTGTGAACCAAGATTACATGATGCTGCAGTGTCTGACAAGTTGTACGTGTATGGTACACAGTACCGACAAGATGATGGATTAGATACCCATATGTGTCTAATACTTCATGTTGTCGGTATTGTATACCATACATGCACAACTTCAGACGTAGTAACGATGGGTTAAGTATAGTTGAAGTGAGACAAATAGTGTATGTATAAAGCCACTATCACCACCTCTACCACCCGTTAGGCTACACTGTTGTACACTACACATTATTAATATTACCTTACTAACAGTACTGTTGTTACAGTGATTGTTGATGTTACAGTGTACTAACAATACTCTTGTTACAGTGACTGTTGATGTTAGTGTACTAACAGTACTCTTGTTACAGTGACTGTTGATGTTAGTGTACTAACAGCCCTCTTGTTACAGTGATTGTTGATGTTAGTGTACTAACAGCCCTCTTGTTACAGTGATTGTTGATGTTACAGTGTACTAACAATACTCTTGTTACAGTGACTGTTGATGTTAGTGTACTAACAGTACTCTTGTTACAGTGACTGTTGATGTTAGTGTACTAACAGCCCTCTTGTTACAGTGATTGTTGATGTTAGTGTACTAACAGCCCTCTTGTTACAGTGATTGTTGATGTTACAGTGTACTAACAATACTCTTGTTACAGTGACTGTTGATGTTAGTGTACTAACAGTACTCTTGTTACAGTGACTGTTGATGTTAGTGTACTAACAGTACTCTTGTTACAGTGACTGTTGATGTTAGTGTACTAACAATACTCTTGTTACAGTGACTGTTGATGTTAGTGTACTAACAGTACTCTTGTTACAGTGACTGTTGATGTTAGTGTACTAACAGTACTCTTGTTACAGTGATTGTTGATGTTAAAGTGCACTAACAATACTCCTTACAGTGACTTGATGTTACAGTGTACTAACAGTACTCGTTATAGTGGCTGTTAATGTTAGTGTACTAACAACACTCTTGTTACAGTGATTATTAATATTAGTGTACTAACAATTGTTACAGTGTACTAACAATTGTTAGTGTACTAACAACACTTGTTACAGTGTACTAACAATTGTTACAGTGTACTAACAATTGTTAGTGTACTAACAACACTTGTTACATTGTACTAACAATTGTTACAGTGTACTAACAATTGTTAGTGTACTAACAACACTTGTTACATTGTACTAACAATTGTTACAGTGTACTAACAACAATTGTTACAGTGTACTAACAACACTTGTTACAGTGTACTAACAATTGTTACAGTGTACTAACAATTGTTAGTGTACTAACAACATTTGTTAGTGTACTAACACTTGTTACACTGTACTAACAACACTTGTTACACTGTACTAACAATTGTTACACTGTACTAACAACACTTGTTACACTGTACTAACAACACTTGTTACACTGTACTAACAACACTTGTTACACTGTACTAACAACACTTGTTACAGTGTACTAACAACACTTGTTACACTGTACTAACAACACTTGTTACACTGTACTAACAATTGTTACACTGTACTAACAACACTTGTTACACTGTACTAACAACACTTGTTACACTGTACTAAAACAACACTTGTTACACTGTACTAACAACACTTGTTACACTGTACTAACAATTGTTACACTGTACTAACAACACTTGTTACACTGTACTAACAATTGTTACACTGTACTAACAACACTTGTTACAGTGTACTAACAACACTTGTTACACTGTACTAACAACACTTGTTACACTGTACTAACAATTGTTACACTGTACTAACAACACTTGTTAAAACTGTAACTAACAACACTTGTTACACTGTACTAACAACACTTGTTACACTGTACTAACAACACTTGTTACACTGTACTAACAATTGTTACACTGTACTAACAACACTTGTTACACTGTACTAACAACACTTGTTACACTGTACTAACAATTGTTACACTGTACTAACAACACTTGTTACACTGTACTAACAATTGTTACACTGTACTAACAACACTTGTTACACTGTACTAACAATTGTTACACTGTACTAACAACACTTGTTACACTGTACTAACAATTGTTACACTGTACTAACAACACTTGTTACACTGTACTAACAACACTTGTTACAGTGTACTAACAACACTTGTTACACTGTACTAACAACACTTGTTACACTGTACTAACAACACTTGTTACACTGTACTAACAATTGTTACACTGTTAACTAACAAACACTTGTTACACTGTACTAACAACACTTGTTACACTGTACTAACAACACTTGTTACACTGTACTAACAATTGTTACACTGTACTAACAATTGTTACACTGTACTAACAACACTTGTTACACTGTACTAACAACACTTGTTACACTGTACTAACAACACTTGTTACACTGTACTAACAACACTTGTTACACTGTACTAACAATTGTTACACTGTACTAACAACAGTTTCTTGTTACAGTGATTGGTCAGATGGGCGTTGCAATGCTCTGTCTGGCTATTCTTGGTCTGATGACATGTGTTCTACTCTTCATTGGTCTTTGTAAGGTGAGTGGGGTGTACAAGGTGAGTGGGGTGTATTGAGTGGGGCTGTACAAGGTGAGGGGGTGTATTGAGTGGGAGTGTACAAGGTGAGTGGGATGTATTGAGTGGGTGTACAAGGTGAGGGGGTATATTGAGTGGGGGTGTACAAGGGGAGGGGGTATATTGAGTGGGGATGTACAAGGTGAGTGGGGTATTTTTGAGTGGGTGTAACAAGGTGGGGGGTGTATTGAGTGGGAGTGTACAAGGTGATGTGGGGTGTATTGAGTGGGTGTACAAGGTGAGGGGGTGTATGAGTGGGGGTGTACCTAGGTGAGTGGGTTTGTATTGTGTGGGGGTGTACTAGGTGAGTGGGGTTGTACTAGGTGAGTGGGGTATTGAGTGGGGGTGTACAAGGTGAGTGGGGTGTATTGAGTGGGGGTACAAGGTGAGGGGGTGTATTGAGTGGGGATGTACAAGGTTGAGTTGGGGTGTATTGGTGGGGTGTACAAGGTGAGGGGTGTATTGAGTGGGGGTGTACAAGGTGAATGGGGTGTATTGAGTGGGGGTGTACAAGGTGAAGTGGTGTATTGAGTGGGAGTGTACAAGGTGAGTGGGGTGTATTGAGTGGGTGTACAAGGTGAGGGGGTGTATTGAGTGGGGGTGTACAAGGTGAGTGGGGTGTATTGAGTGGGGGTGTACAAGGTGAGTGGGGTGTACAAGTGAGGGGGTGTATTGAGTGGGGGTGTACAAGGTGAGTGGGGTGTATTGAGTGGGGGTGTACAAGGTGAGTGGGTGTATTGAGGGGGTGTACAAGTTGAGTGGGGGTATGCAGGTGAGGGGTGTACTAGGTGATGGGGGTGTACAAGGTGAGTGGGATGTATTGATGGGGGTTACTAGGTAGGTGGGGTGTATTGAGTGGGGTGTACAAGGTGAGTTGGGTGTAGTGAGTGGGGTGTAGTGAGTGGGGTGTATTGAGTGGGGGTGTACTAGGTGAGCGGGGTGTATTGAGCGGGGGTGTACTAGGTGAGTGGGTTGTATTGAGCGGGGGTGTACTAGGTGAGTGGGTTGTATGAGCGGGGGTGTATAGGTGGAGTGGGGTGTATTGAGCGGGGTGTATTGAGCGGGGGTGTACTAGGTGAGTGGGGTGTATTGAGCGTGGGTGTACTAGGTGAGTGGGGTGTATTGAGCGGGGGTGTACTAGGTGAGTGGGGTGTATTGAGCGGGGGTGTACTAGGTGAGTGGGGTGTATTGAGCGTGGGTGTACTAGGGAGTGGGGTGTATTGAGGCGGGGGTGTACTAGGTGAGTGGGGTGGTATTGAGTGGGGGTGTACTAGGTGAGTGGGGTGTATTGAGCGGGGGTGTACTAGGTGAGTGGGTGTATTGAGCGGGGTGTACTAGGTGAGTGGGGTGTATTGAGCGGGGGTGTACTAGGTGAGTGGGTGGTATTGAGCGGGGTGTACTAGGTGAGTGGGGTGTATTGAGCGGGGGTGTACTAGGTGAGTGGGGTTATTAAGCGGGGGTGTACTAGGTGAGTGGGGTGTATTGAGCGGGGGTGTACTAGGTGAGTGGGGTGTATTGAGCGGGGGTGTACTAGGTGAGTGGGGTGTATTGAGCGGGGGTGTACTAGGTGAGTGGGTGTATTGAGCGGGGTGTACTAGGTGAGTGGGGTGTATTGAGCGGGGGTGTACTAGGTGAGTGGGGTGTATTGAGCGGGGGTGTATAGGTGAGTGGGGTGTATTGAGCGGGGTGTACTAGGTGAGTGGGGTGTATTGAGCGGGGGGGTGTACTATGGTGGAGTGGGGGTGTACTAGGTGAATGGGGTGTATTGAGTGGGGGTGTACTAGGTGAGTGGGGTGTATTGAGCGGGGGTGTACTAGGTGAGTGGGGTGTATTGAGTGGGGTGTACTAGTGAGTGGGGTGTATTGAGTGGGGTGTATTAGGTGAGTGAGGGGTGTACTAGGTGAGTGGGGTTATTGAGTGGGGGGTGTACTAGGTGAGTGGGTGCATTGATGGGGTGTACTTAGGTGAGTGGGGTGTATTGAGTGGGGTGTACTAGGTGAGTGGGTGTATTGAGTGGGGTGTTTACTAGGTGAGTGGGTGTATTGAGTGGGGGTGTAATAGGTGAGTGAGGGTGTACTAGTGAGTGGGGTGTATTGATGGGGGTGTACTAGGTGAGTGGGTGTATTGAGTGGGGGTGTACTAGGTGAGTGGGTGTATTGAGTGGGGTGTACTAGGTGGGGGTGTATTTGAGTGGGGGTGTACTAGGTGAGTGGGGTGTATTGAGTGGGGTGTACTAGGTGAGTGGGGTGTATTGAGTGGGGGTGTACTAGGTGAGTGGGGTGTATTGAGTGGGGGTGTACTAGGTGAGTGGGGTGTATTGAGTGGGGGTGTACTAGGTGAGTGGGGTGTATTGAGTGGGGGTGTACTAGGTGAGTGGGGTGTATTGAGTGGGGGTGTACTAGGTGAGTGGGGTGTATTGAGTGGGGGTGTACTAGGTGAGTGGGGTGTATTGAGTGGGGTGTACTAGGTGAGTGGGGTGTATTGAGTGGGGGGTGTACTAGGTGAGTGGGGTGTATTGAGTGGGGGTGTACTAGGTGAGTGGGTGTATTGAGCGGGGGTTGTACTAGTGAGTGGGGTGTATTGAGTGGGGGTGTACTAGGTGAGTGGGGTGTATTGAGTGGGTGTGTACTAGGTGAGTGGGGTGTATTGAGGTGGGGGTGTACTGGTAGTGGGGTGTATTGAGTGGGGGGTGTACTAGGTGAGTGGGTTGTATTGAGTGGGGTGTACTAGGTGAGTGGGGTTGTATTGAGGTGGGGTGTGTACTAGGTGAGTGGGGTGTATTGAGTGGGGTGTACTAGGTGAGTGGGGTGTATTGAGTGGGGTGTACTAGGTGAGTGGGGTGTGCTAATAAATTCTCTTCTCTCTCTCCTCCTCTTTTTCTTTCCTTGTTTCTCTATCATTTTTTTATTTTGTTGTTGCTCTTTCTGATACTGCTCCTGTCTGTTGTTACTGTTGCTGCCGCTCTGTTGCTTCTGCTGCTTCTGTTGCTCTTGCTTCTGTTGTTGCTTCCTTTATTGTTGCTGCTGCTGCTGCCGCAGTCGTTGTTGCTGTTTTGGTATGGTTGAGGTACCTCTCTGTACCTCTATAAGCATGGTTGAGGTACCTCTCTGTACCTCTATAAGCATGGTTGAGGTACCTCTCTGTACCTCTATAAGCATGGTTGAGGTACCTCTCTGTACCTCTATAAGCATGGTTGAGGTACCTCTCTGTACCTCTATAAGCATGGTTGAGGTACCTCTCTGTACCTCTATAAGCATGGTTGAGGTACCTCTCTGTACCTCTATAAGCTGGTTGAGGTACCTCTGTACCTCTAAAGCATGGTTGAGTACCCCCTCCTGCCCAAACGGGGGCCTCCTATCAATCGGGGGCCCCCCCTTTCGGTTTGAGGTACCTCTCTGTACCTC
>NC_069452.1:6142606-6164228 GCF_026875155.1 Cherax quadricarinatus
CACACACCACCACACACACACACACACCCAACAAGACAACGTCGTAACGTGAAAAACATCCTCCCCCATGACTTGCATGAGGCAGGTGTTGAATGTTCATGGTGAATCACCATTACAGATGAGACAGGTGTTTAACGGATCTTCCTCCTCTGGTCCGGTCTGGGACCCTCTTTACCACTCTAAATCTGAGGGTCGTGATTGGTCTCTGGTGGTGGGAGGGGTGAGCGAAACGTTTAGAGGGGGTGAAGGTGCTTGTGATATTTCGTAGATTGTATGTATTTGTGTGTAAATATATATACATTGTAACGGGAGAGGGAGAGAGAAAGGAAGAGATTAGGGAAGACAGAGAGGAAAAAGGAACGGGAATGTAATTTTGGAACAGACTTTGAGCCCAGTAAAAGACTGTTTTGTGTGTGTGGTGTGTGTGTATGTTGTGTGTGTGTGTGTGTGTGTGTGTGTGTGTGTGTGTGTGTGTGTGTGCGTGTGTGTGTGTGTGTGTGTGTGGCGTGTGTGTGTGTTTGTGTGTGCGTGTGTGGGGTATGTGTGTGTGTGTGTGTGTGTGTGTGTGTGTGTGTGTGTATGTGTGGTGTGTGTGTGTGTGTGTGTGTGTGTGTGTGTGTGTGTGTGGGGTGTGTGCGTGTGTGTGTATGTGTGTGTGTGTGTGTATGTGTGTGCGTGTGTGTGTGCGTGGTGTGTATGTGTGTGTGTGTGTGTGTGTGTGTGTGTGTGTGTGTGTGTGTGATGGTGCGTGTGTGTGTGTGTGTGTGTGTGTGTGTGGTGTGTGGCGTGTGTGTGTGTGTGTGTGTGTGTGTGTGCGTGTGTGTGTATGTGTGTGTGTGTGTGTGTGTGTGTGTGTGTGTGTGCGTGTGTGTGTATGTGTGTGTGTGTGTGTGTGTGTGTGCGTGTGTGTGTAGTGTTGTGTGTGTGTGTGTGTCTGTGTGTTGCGTGTGTGTGTGTGCGTGTGTGTGTTGTGGTGTGTGTGTTGTGTGTGTGTGTGTGTGTGTGTGTGTTGTGTGTGTGTGTGTAGTGGAAAGACTGTCAGTCTTGGTTGTTAGCCACTGGTCAACACTCAACTTCCGGTCAATGTTATTAGTGATTTTAGGGTGAGTTTGTGGTTCCCAATCTATCATCGGTTATACGTTTTTCTCTCTCGTTTTTGATAACTTTGGTATCCCAATGTAAACAAAAGATGTGGAAAACGTATTGATCAAGCAGGACGAACTTACAAATTACATTAAAATTACTTCTTTAGATGCAAACAAGCAAGAAGTTTACCATCTTCAGACGAACACAACTAGACATCTTGTGCTCACGATAACAAAGCTTCTGCGAGACCATTTTGATATCTCTGTATTCTTTAAGTTTTGTTGAGGGAGCAGTTGAAAGAGATGGATATTAGTTATTATTCTGCAATAAGATACATACCAAGATTCTAGCAGAGATGTCTATAAACAGCCACCAATCTCCTGGTCGATATTCAAGTCCCATTCGAAGAAGACTAGGGATGTTATTGCAGTGATGGAAGTAATGGAAGAATTCAACCCCTGTTGGCCGATAAGTTATTTTTAACTTGCTGTAGACGGTTCTTTTAGTCTGGATGATAAAAGTTCAGATGCTTGCTCTGACAGATTGAGGTCCCGTGTCACATCACTGGGTTGTTCTTGGGAGAACTGGTCGGGTGTTGAAATGCTTGCTTTACGTTCACTGTTATCACCTACGTTACTTCATAAACACTAACAAAAAGTCACAATACCGTGACTGGAACGATACACAAATAACCCGCACATAAAAGAGAGAAGCTTACGACGACGTCGTCGAAACGCCGTCGTAAGCTTCTCTCTTTTATGTGCGGGTTATTTGTGTATCATAAACACTAAGGCAATGTTGTAAACACTGGTATGGTAACTGTTTCACTGTATGGCACGGGTCTCCTTGCTGACTCCATATCAGGATATTCCCACTTGTCTTTCTTGTACCGATTGAAGCCTTTCACGTTCACCACACAGAAACAATCGTATTGGTTTTTGGACTCTCCACACCATAGACACACCCAAGTTTAAACTTTTTCTTTGCCTATTTTTCCCACTGTTCTGAGCGTTCATCACAGGTTTTCCAGACCATGTGGGTAGCCCAAGACTTGTCTTGTTCTCCAGGCGCCACTCCAAAATAAGCAAAATGAGATTGTTTTACAAAACCAGCGATGTTTTTCTTAGTTTTTGCAAAGAGTATTCGCCACAAATGTAGTGTTAGGTAAGAGACATATGCAACAGTTAGGTATCTTTATTTCGAAAAGTTTCGCCTACACAGTAGGCTTCTTCAGTCGAGTACAGAAAAGTTGATAGAAGCAGAAGACACTTGAAGACGATGTAATCAGTCCATCACCCTTAAATATAACACAAATGTAGTAAAATACATTGGGATTGTTCAAGCAGGCTATTCCTGAAGAACTCATGATTATCTGGGAACAATAATAAAAAGGTCACAATGTTACCAGGTGGTCGTTGTTGATACCATTCCTTTCCTTAAATATTAAATAATTTTAAAATAAAATTCTCACCTCCATTATAACTACATCCATACAGTCACGACGTGTACACAAGTTGTGACTAAGTTTCCCCTTAACTGAGGTAGGCGAGGAAGATCTCTCAAACTAGAGCCAAGTTGAAGAATACCTCCTGACGTTTTTCCAATAGACCAACAACCCCAAAATACTTTTATATCTTTAAATATCTTTGGCAGCAAACACAATCTTTGTTGACCAGTGAAATTTTTTGACTAGTCTACAAGGTATTAGAGAGAGAGAAAGAGAGAGAAGAGAGAGAGAGAGAGAGAGGACAATTTCGTAATCCTGACCTTTTGGTATTTTAAGCAGAAAATGTCAGCTGTCAAGTCAGCTGTTGCCGGAAGATACCCTTCCCTCCTCCTCCCCGCTGCCCCCCCCCATGCTTGTTTAGGTAGCAAATAACTTGGTGGATCAGTCACAGGAACACACGCACGCACAGTGTGGCGTACGCTGACTTGATGGTCTGTGTTGCGTAGTTTTTTTTTTTTATTCACCAGTATTCTCCCGGCCCGGGTCTTTTCCAAGTAGTGGTGACCCGGCCTTGGCTCCCTATCTGGGGAGTGTCTCGAGACCTAAGTCTCCCATGGGAGGAGGTATAAGTACCCCCTCATCTCTGGGACCAACTGTCCCCAGGCCTAGCCACATTCCCCGCCCTCACGGGGTTCGTAGGGAGAAGCTAGGCCTCTGGTCTGCCATCTGCCCCGCCCCAAAGGGGCTCGTGGGGATGGCAGTCTTATGAGCTGCAGATGGTAACAAGCTCAGGCCTTCTCTTGTTGCGTAGTGTTTGGTGATTAAGACGAGCGTTCGTGAACGATCTGTAGAAACAGTGTGACGTTCATCTAGCCAGCAACGTGGGGCGTTCACTTGGCCAGCATGGCCAGCACCATGGGGCGTTCACTTGGCCAACAACGTGGGTCGTTCACCTGACCAGCAACGTGAGTCGTTCACCTGACCAGCAATGTAGGTCGTTCACCTGACCAGCAACGTGGGTTGTTTACCTGGCCAGCAACGTGGGTTGTTTACCTGGCCAGCAACGTGAGTCGTTCACCTGACCAGCAACGTGAGTCGTTCACCTGACCAGCAACGTGAGTCGTTCACCTGACCAGCAACGTGAGTCGTTCACCTGACCAGCAACGTGAGTCGTTCACCTGACCAGCAACGTGAGTCGTTCACCTGACCAGCAACGTGAGTCGTTCACCTGACCAGCAATGTAGGTCGTTCACCTGACCAGCAACGTGAGTCGTTCACCTGACCAGCAACGTGAGTCGTTCACCTGACCAGCAACGTGAGTCGTTCACCTGACCCAGCAACGTGAGTCGTTCCACCTGACCAGCAACGTGAGTCGTTCACACTGACCAGCAACGTGAGTCGTTCACCTGACCAGCAACGTGAGTCGTTCACCTGACCCGCAACGTGAGTCGTTCACCTGACCAGCAACGTGAGTCGTTCACCTGACCAGCAACGTGAGTCGTTCACCTGACCAGCAACGTGAGTCGTTCACCTGACCAGCAACGTGAGTCGTTCACCTGACCAGCAACGTGAGTCGTTCACCTGGCCAGCAACGTGAGTCGTTCACCTGGCCAGCAACGTGAGTCGTTCACCTGGCCAGCAACGTGAGTCGTTCACCTGGCCAGCAACGCGAGTCGTTCACCTGGCCAGCAACGTGAGTCGTTCACCTGACCAGCAACGTGAGTCGTTCACCTGACCAGCACGTGAGTCGTTCACCTGACCAGCAACGTGAGTCGTTCACCTGACCAGCAACGTGAGTCGTTCACCTGACCAGCAACGTGAGTCGTTCACCTGACCAGCAACGTGAGTCGTTCACCTGACCAGCAATGTAGGTCGTTCACCTGACCAGCAACGTGAGTCGTTCACCTGACCAGCAACGTGAGTCGTTCACCTGGCCAGCAACGTGAGTCGTTCACCTGGCCAGCAACGTGAGTCGTTCACCTGGCCAGCAACGTGAGTCGTTCACCTGGCCAGCAACGTGAGTCGTTCACCTGGCCAGCAACGTGAGTCGTTCACACTGGCCAGCAACGTGAGTCGTTCACCTGGCCAGCAACGTGAGTCGTTCACCCGGCCAGCAACGTGAGTCGTTCACCTGGGCCCGCAACGTGAGTCGTTCACCTGGCCAGCAACGTGAGTCGTTCACCACTGGCCAGCAACGTGAGTCGTTCACCTGGCCAGCAACGTGAGTCGTTCACCTGGCCAGCAACGTGAGTCGTTCACCTGACCAGCAACGTGAGTCGTTCACCTGACCAGCAACGTGAGTCGTTCACCTGACCAGCAACGTGAGTCGTTCACCTGACCAGCAACGTGAGTCGTTCACCTGACCAGCAACGTGAGTCGTTTCACCTGACCAGCAACGTGAGTCGTCACCTGCCACAACGTGAGTCGTTCACCTGGCCAGCAAACGTGAGTCGTTCACCTGGCCAGCAACGTGAGTCGTTCACCTGGCCAGCAACGTGAGTCGTTCACCTGCCAGCAACGTGAGTCGTTCACCTGGCCAGCAACGTGAGTCGTTCACCTGGCCAGCAACGTGAGTCGTTCAACCTGCCAGCAACGTGAGTCGTTCACCTGGCCAGCAACGTGAGTCGTTCACACGGGCCAAGCAACGTGAGTCGTTCCACATACCACAACGTGAGTCTTCAATACCTGACCAGCAACGTGAAGCGTTCACCTGACCAGCAACGTGAGTCGTTCACCTGACCAGCAACGTGAGTCGTTCACCTGACCAGCAACGTGAGTCGTTCACCTGACCAGCAACGTGAGTCGTTCACCTGACCAGCACGTGAGTCGTTCACCTGACCACAACGTGAGTCGTTCACCTGACCAGCAACGTGAGCGTTCACCTGACCAGCAACGTGAGTCGTTCACCTGACCAGCAACGTGAGTCGTTCACCTGACCAGCAACGTGAGTCGTTCACCTTTACCAGCAACGTGAGTCGTTCACCTGACCAGCAACGTGAGTCGTTCACCTGACCAGCAAACGCGAGTCGTTCACCTGACCAGCAACGCGAGTCGTTCACCTGACCAGCAACGCGAGTCGTTCACCTGACCAGCAACGCGAGTCGTTCACCTGACCAGCAACGTGAGTCGTGCGCCTGACCAGCAACGTGAGTCGTGCGCCTGACCAGCAACGTGGGTCGTTCACCTGACCAGCAACGCGAGTCGTTCACCTGACCAGCAACGCGAGTCGTTCACCTGACCAGCAACGCGAGTCGTTACACCTGACCAGCAACGTGAGTCGTTCACTCTGACCATCAACGTGAGTCGTTCACCTGACCAGCAACGTGGGTCGTTCACCTGACCAGCAACGTGGGTCGTTCACCTGACCAGCAACGCGAGTCGTTCACCTGACCAGCAACGCGAGTCGTTCACCTGACCAGCAACGCGAGTCGTTCACCTGACCAGCAACGTGGGTTGTTCACCTGGCCAGCAACGTGACGTCTCTAAGCCAATCGCCAAACTTCAAGCAATTAGGTTTGACCAATCATAACGCTCACTTGTGTTGCTTTTGCTCTCCCTAGGGGAGAGAAATAATCAGATAATTCCGGTAAAATAACACCTGTCAACCCTCACACATTATCTTAACATTACGGTAATTACATTTCTTAAATTACACATTCGAGAGGTGACTGGGATCACTTAGGCAGTTTTTGCGATGTAGTAACCTTTTTTTTGGGGGGGGGGGGGGCGGGGACGGCGTTTTTAGACGCAGCTGACTTGAGGGGGGAGGGTAGCAGTGGCTGGGTGAAACGTTGTGGAGGGGGGAAGGGAGCGTTGTTTGTCTCGTCTGATAAGATTCTGGATGCGTGGTTTCACACATTTGTAAGATGACAGGTAAATCTGTCTTGAAGACGTGAGGTGACAGGTAAATCTCTTGAAACATTAAAACGTCAAGAGGCAGGTGTGACGTCAAGAAGCAGGTGTCATGTCAGGAGGCAGGTGTAACGTCAAGAAGCAGGTGTCATGTCAGGAGGCAGGTGTAACGCCAAGAAGCAGTTCATATCAGGAGGCAGGTGTAACGTCAAGAAGCAGGTGTCATATCAGGAGGCAGGTGTAACGTCAAGAAGCAGGTGTCATATCAGGAGGCAGGTGTAACGTCAAGAAGCAGGGGTCATATCAGGAGGCAGGTGTACGTCAAGAAGCAGGTGTCATATCAGGAGGCAGGTGTAACGTCAAGAAGCAGGTGTCCCTATCAGGAGGCAGTTTTAACGTCAAGAAGCAGGGTCATATCAGGAGGCAGGTGTAACGTCAAGAAGCAGGTGTCATATCAGGAGGCAGGTGTAACGTCAAGAAGCAGGTGTCATATCAGGAGGCAGGTGTAACGTCAAGAAGCAGGTGTCATATCAGGAGGCAGGTGTAACGTCAAGAAGCAGGTGTCATATCAGGAGGCAGGTGTTAACGTCAAGAAGCAGGTGTCATATCAGGAGGCAGTTGTAACGTCAAGAAGCAGGTGTCATATCAGGAGGCAGGTGTAACGTCAAGAAGCAGGTGTCATATCAGGAGGCAGTTGTAACGTCAAGAAGCAGGTGTCAATCAGGAGGCAGGTGTAACGTCAAGAAGCAGGTGTCATATCAGGAGGCAGGTGTAACGTCAAGAAGCAGGTGTCATATCAGGAGGCAGGTGTAACGTCAAGAAGCAGGTGTCATATCAGGAGGCAGGTGTAACGTCAAGAAGCAGGTGTCATATCAGGAGGCAGGTGTAACGTCAAGAAGCAGGTGTCATATCAGGAGGCAGGTGTAACGTCAAGAAGCAGGTGTCATATCAGGAGGCAGGTGTAACGTCAAGAAGCAGGTGTCATATCAGGAGGCGGGTGTAACGTCAAGAAGCAGGTGTCGTGTCAGGAGGCAGGTGTAACGTCAGGAGGCAGGTGTAACGTCAAGAAGCAGGTGTAATGTCAGGAGGCAGGTGTAACGTCAGGAGGCAGGTGTCATGTCAGGAGGCGGGTGTAACGTCAAGAAGCAGGTATCATGTCAGGAGGCAGGTGTAACGTCAAGCAGGTGTCATGTCAGGAGGCAGGTGTAACGTCAAGCAGGTGTCGTGTCAGGAGGCAGGTGTAACGTCAAGAAGCAGGTGTAATGTCAGGAGGCAGGTGTGTGTGCCCAAGTCTCACAAGGAAGTTTGTGGATTCTGACGTCAAGACGTCAGAGTGACTTTGATAACGTCAGCGTCAGGCTTAAAAAGGTCAGGATAATCTTGACGTTTAATATAATCTTGGAAGCTTACAACATATCACCAGTTATGAATAATTCTCAAGATTTTTGTGTATAATCTCTGATTAATGTATCATGAATAAGACCAAAGTCAAACCTGGGGGGGTCTTTATTGATGAATAAGACATGGACAAACTGGGTGTCTTTTATAAAAACCAAAAGGCCCGGGGGATTGATAAAAAGACGCTTTTAAACACTGGTGTCTTTTTTTTGAATAAGAAAGTTGAAACCCCGGGGTGCCCTTTATTGTTGAATAAGACACGGTAAAACCCCGGGTGTCTTTTTTGATAAAATAAGCCCAAAAGTAAAACCCACCTGGGTTGTTTTTAAATTGATGAATAAGACCCATTCAACCCCGGGGTGTCTTTATGATAAATAAGACACATTTTCCACCGGGGTGTTTTTATTGATGAATAAGACACAGGACAACACCTGGGGTCTTTATTTGAGAATAAGACCATGTAAAACCCCCCCCCCCCCTGGGTCTTTTTGATGAAAAGACCATGTCCCAACACCTTTTTTCTTTATTGATGAATAAACCATGTACAACACCGGGGGTTTTATTGAGGGAATAAGACACATTTGAAAACACCTGGGTGTCTTTATTGAGGGAATGGGGCCCAATGTCAACACCGGGGGGTTTTTTTGATGAATAAGACCATGTACAACACCTGGGTGTTTTGATGAATAAGCCCTTTGTCAACACCTGGGTTTTTATTGATGAATAAAAAGAAAGGTACAACACCGGGGGTTTGGTTGTTGTTTGGGTGAAATTGATAAATAAGACACATGGCAAACCGGGTTGTCTTTTTTGATGAAAAAATTAAAAGGGTTTTTAAAATTTTAAGACCATGTCAACACCGGGGTTTTTTTATTAAAGGGAATAAGAAACATGTCAACCCCTTTTGGGGTTTTTTTATTGATGAAAAAGCCCATTCAAAGGGTGATTTTGAAAAACCTTGGGCCCCCGGGTTTGCTTTAGATGAATAAGACGCTTTTGTACAACCCCTGGGGGGTTTTGGGTTTGAAAAGGGGTGAATTGAGGAATAAGCCCAAAAAGTCAACCCCGGGGGGTTTTTTTTTTTATTGAGGGGAATAAGACGAAGAAAAGGGAAAAAAGGAGCATTACAACACCCTGGGTGTTTTATTGAATGAAAAAAGGGGGCATGTCAACCCCTTTGGGTTTTGTTTTTTGAGGGAATAAAAAACCGTTTTTAACAAAAACCTGGGTGTCCTTTATTGTTTTGAATAAGACCATGTAAAAAACCCCTTTGGGTGTTTTTTGGGATGAAAAGAACATGTGCAACACCTGGGTGTCTTTTTTGTTTGAATAAAAACCCCTTTGAAACCCCTGGGGTTTTATTTGAATAAAACATGTGAAACCGGGTTTTGTCTTTTTTGGGTTGTTTTAAGCCCCCGGAAAACCAAAAAACCCGGGGCTTTTTGTTAAACAAAAAACCCGGGGTTTTTTTTAAATGAATAAAAACCATGTCAACACCTGGGTGCCCCTTTTTTGATGAAATAAGCCATGTAAAAACACCGGGGTTTTTTTTTAGAATAAGACCATGTCAACACCTGGGTTTTTTCTTTATTGATGAAAAAAAGGGGCCCAAAATTTTGAAAAACCGGGGTTGTTTTTTTAAATAAAATAAGAAACATTTTAAACACCGGGGTTTGTCTTTAAAGTGAAAAAACCCTTTGGCCCCCCGGGGCAATTGTTAAAAACTGTGGGGTTTTTCCCTTTTTTTAAAGAATGGCCCAAAAGTACAACACCTGGGTTTGTCTTTTTTTTGGGATAAAAAAAAGACCCTTGTTCAACACCTGGGGTTTTTTTGATGAAAAAGACCAGGGTAAAAAAACCCGGGGGTTTGTTTTTATTGATAAATAAGACCCAGTCAACCCGGGGTTTTTCCTTTTATTGATGAATAAGAACTTTACAACACCTGGGTGTCTTTATTATAAAACACTTTGTCAAAAACCGGGGTTTTGTCTTTTTTTGATAAAAAAGTGCAAAACCGGGGTGTTTTTGATTAAGACATGATGCAACCCGGGGGCTTTTTTTTGGTTTCCCTTTATTGTTGAAAAAAACCATGTACAAAAACCTGGGTGTTTTTAATTTGATGAAAAGGGCCCACATGTCCCAACCCCCGGGGTTTTTTCTTTATTGAGGGAAATAAGACACTTGTCAACACCCGGGGGTTTTTTATTGATGAAAAAGGGAACGGAAAATTTTTTTAAAAACCAACAACCCGGGGTTTGTCCTTTATTGAGGGAAATAAGCCCATGTAAAACCCACCTGGGTGTCTTTTTGATGAATAAGACACATGTGCAACCCCTGGGTGTCTTTATTGTAAATTTAAACATGTACAACCCCCCTGGGTGTTTTTTTATTAAATGAATAAGCCCAAAAATTGTAAAACCCCCCCCCTGGTTTTTTAATTGATGAATAAGACGCTTTTTACAACACCGGGGGTTTTTATTGATGAATAAGACCCCCATTACAACACCTGGTGTTTTTGATGAATAAAAACCGGCTTACAAAAAACCGGGGTTTGTCTTTTTTGTGAAAAAGCCCAAATGTACGGGCACCTGTGTATTTTATTGATGAAATACACATGTGCAATGCCCCAACCCTTTAGTGACCCTACAGGAGTTTTAAAAGCTTTGTGTCTTTTTTAATTGTGTTTTTCCCCCCCTGGTCAAAAACCCTGACAAATGTGGCCCCTGGTGCCCCACCCGGGTCCAGGACCTCACCTTCCTGAAAATGTGGTCCCGGGGTCCAAAACCTCCCCAAAAACCCTTCCCTGTTGGTCTCGGGCATTTGGTCTAACCGGTCTGGGGTTTTGTCGATATGTCTTGAATTATGTAAAAAGGTCGTTTTCTTATTTTTAGAGCCGTCCCAAAGAGTTCAAAAAACGGAATAATTATTTTTAAAAGCAAACCCAGAAAGGGGCGGGGCCCCGGGAAGAAGGCACATTCCCCGTCACTCTACAGTAGCTGTCTTTTTGGTGATTCTGGGTTGTTCCCTTCCCAAATTCCTAGTAACTGCCACTTAAAACCCTTTCCCAGCCCTATTACTGCCCTTATAACCTCCAGCCCTAGTTACGCCACTTAAAGGGCTTTTCTGGCCCTTTAAAAAACCACTAATCACTTTAATCTATAACGTTTTTTAAAACTTTAAAAATTTTTAGTTTTTTAGTCCTCTGTAAATCACACAAGAAAAGTGCACTCCTTACAAACATCTGGAGGTGGTCGAGCTCCAGGGCACAACACAGCCCACTAACACATTTTGGGAAAAGGGTTTATCAATTTGCAGCTCTGCAGGGGGAGTAATTAGAGAGGGGTTTGATGGTTTTTTCATCACGGAAAATGATAGGCATCATGTCTTTTGATGGGAAAAGATAGTAATCATGTCCCCCTTGCCCCGGGGTTAAATCTCCACCCGGTGTAAAATAGATTTCCCCGTGGGGTAAAAGTGTGCCTTTTCCTCGTAAAGACTCGCCCCAAAGGCTACACAAAAGTGGTATTGCAAGTTGAGAGCTGGGGAAATTTTTTAAGTTTCTTAGTGCCCTTCGTGGGGAGGTTGGGGGGCTCTTTGTCCAAGGGGGTAGTTGAGCAAGTCGGGCCCTTTCCCTTCTCTGTGATGCCCCTCCCTACAAATATACTTTTCCCTTACAGGGTGCAACTTCGACAGGGTACCACTTTCCCCCACGGGATGGAACTTGTCGGCACCCAAATTTTTGGGACATAAATGGCCCGGTTTTATTTTTTGCCCTTTGGGTCTAATTTAAAGTGATTTTTAATGCAAGTCAAATTTTGGGACGAATTGACACTTGGCAGAAGGGGATGTTTAAAACTTTAGTTTTTTAAAAAAAATATTTTTAAACCTTGGGGGTTTGTGGCAGCATCGTGGGGGAAGAGAGGAGAGAAAAGAGGGAAGTTAGGGACACCTGCCCCTTTTAAAGGCCCTTTGGGTAAATAAATAGTAAATTTATTACTTGTGGAAAAGAAAAAGGGGTTTTTGTAGGGGGGCATGCTGGTAAAAAGGGAAATGCATTTAGTGGGGGTTAAGGATGGGGTTGAGTTGAGGTTGTGTCAGCCCCCCCTGTTTGTGTAAAGGGTAGGGAATAGCTAGGGAAACTAGTGGTGTGCTGTTGTAAACCAAGGGGGGGGAAAAACTGGTGGTTGCGTTGTTAAAAACCCAAAGGGACTGGTTGGGATGCTGTTGTAAACCCAAGGTTTCTGGGGGGTATGCTGTTTTTTAAAAACCCAAAGGGTTTCGGTTTTGGGATGCTGTTGTAAACCAAGATAATTGGTGTATGCTGTTGTAAAAAACCAAAATACTGGTGGGGTTGGGGGTTTTAAACAGTCAATTGTTTACTACCGTTGACCTGGTTTAAAACTGTTGGCATCAGCACCAAACCCCTACCAACAGGATGGTAAGGTGTACACTGTTTTTCCCCTGTTGTACCCACCATCACCCAGACGCATCATGGATGGGAATGAAGGGGCGCTGAAAACGGATTTTCTGAATTTGTACCGGGGGACAAATGCCCCGAAGTTTTTACAAAAGTACATTTTGGGATTCGAAAAACTTGACTTTAAAGGGGGGATGTCAGAGGGCTTTGTAAGGGGGCCCTTGCTAAACGAAAATAATGGGGAATAATTGTATAAAGAGAAATTTTTTTCTGATGGTAAAAGACCGGCCCACTTTTGGAATTTCGGGTGATATGACATTTAATAGATATGCAAGTTTTCTGTCGTAGGGCCCCCCCCCCCCCCCCATGTTTTTAAATGAGGGAGCAAGGGCCCCCAAAACCAGAACTTATCGAGCAGAGATGTGCAGACTCAGAGCAACCCCCGTGAAAGGGCCCAAAAGACCCAAACTTACAAATTTTTATTGTAATTTAAACAAAAAGAAAACGCTAAAAACCCCCAAGGGCTATACAAAAGGGTGGAGGGCACAGGAAGCGGGGGGTATCAGATGGCAAATGGGGGATGGAAGGGGTAATATTTTAAAGGGGAAAGCGGGGGAGTGGTGGGAAAAAGTAAGGCAGCAAGAGATTAAGGTAGAAAAGGGGTGGGGGGGAGTGGAAAGTTATCAGAGTTTGTGGAGTAAATCAGTCGTTGTCAAGAAGTCCCAAAGAGAGAGGATTAAAAGGAGGGTCCTCCCGGGAAAAAAGGGAAGGTAGAGGGGAGAGTAGTTTAAAAAAAGAAAACGTTTTAAGTAAATTTTGCGTGATTTGTTGATAGAGAGGGGAAAATTTAAAAGAATGTGGGGTAATCCTAAATGGAACTTGACACTTCAGAGAGGAAAAGGGTGCCTCCCAGGGGATTTCCCATGAGGGAAGACGAGTGTGGCCAATGGAAGGGGGGAGAGAGTAGTCCCCCAACCCCGGCACTGAAAGAAAAGAAGGGCGGGGGGTAAACCCCAATTTCTCGGTTTAATAGAATGAAATTTGTTACTGGCCCGAGTTTTTACCAAGGGTGTGAAAGGTGGGTAGCTATTTTCAGCAAAAAAGTCCAGAAAAGGAACCCTCTATATGAAATTGGTAGGTCTTTTGTACTGCGACGCGCAGGCAGTGCCTGCCTTTCATTGCCCTGTACTCAACATTTCCCGGGGGCCCAACAGAAAAAATTTTTTATGCTTTGGGAAAAGATTTTGGCATAGGGCCCAAGGGTTTGGGTCCCTTTTAACTAGGGGGTGAAAGGTTTTAAACAATTTCCCCTTAAACCTGTAGAGGGACAAGGGAGTCGAGACCCCAACCCCAAATGTGACAAAAGGCATAGATTGGGGATAAAATAAAATGCGCAAGAATTGGGTTAATTTAGCAGTAAAAAGTTTGCCGAAAATAGTAAATTTCCCCCACACAATGCGTCCGGAATCACTGCTTGGGGAGTCTGACACCGAGAAAACTTCGAGCCTTGTTACAAATTGCAAGGGGATGAGAGTGGTGGGGGTCAAAAAAAAGGTGGGAAGCCACGTAAGCAGTTGGGGTTTCGAGCAAGGGGGTGAGGAAAAAACCGACCCGAAAGCTGGAAATTCCCCGGGGGTAGGGAAAAATGAGAGCTACATTTAAAAATAGGGAAAAGGGGGTAACTGGAGGGGGAAAACGAGAGCCCAAGTAGGCGAAGAGTGAAGGAAAGGGGAAAACAGGGGCGGCAACAAAAAAAGAATGTCTAATAATATCGGGGACCATTCAATAAATGGAAAAGGGTTGCGGAGAAACCCTGAGAGCGTAAAATAGTGGAAGGAATGGGGGATTTATGGGATCAGACAAGGTGGAACATTCGCTTCTGCATAGAGGCCTTTTTAACAGGGGAAGAGCGAAAAAGCACCAAGGGAGAATGTAATCCTTGGGGATGATGGGGAAAAACTAGAGAGAGTAGTTTGGAGAGGGCCCCTGAATAGGTCTGGCCCCCATAAAACGAGTTTTGATAAAATGAGGGTGAAAAGTAGGCGAAGGAAGTTCGACGATCAGTCTCCATGAAAGATAGCAAAGGGTTTTTTAAAAAGGTTCAGCCGGCTATGACAAATTGCCTTTAGGAGGTAAAGTGAGGTTTTCCCGGGTAAACCCACAGTCAAAGAAATGCCTAGGGAAACCCGAAATGTTTCCGTTCAGGGATACGGGGGCCATAGAGGGACAAAAAGGGTGAAACGGGAGATGACCCGGCGGGCTAAAGAAAGTAATTTTGGGGAGTTTTGTACTGGAAATTTAAACCCCGTGTGGTGGCCCCCAAATTTGGAAAAAACGGTCGACCCGCCCCCTGGGTGGAGAGAAAAATGTAATGAGGTACAGTCACGCCTTTCCCAAAACAATAGGGGAAAAAATTTAAAATGTGAAAGACCAAATATTGGGGTGGAAGAACAAGGCCAAATCATTTATAGCAAGGGGGAAAAAAATGTTGTGCTCAGAAACACATCCCGGAAAGGGGCACCTTCACTTTGGGTAAAGTCCGGGGAGAGCACATTATTGACTCAAACACGGAAAAGTCTGTCATTTAAAAAATTCTTAAGGAAGTATGGTAGATTGCCTGGGGACCTAAGGGTTGGCTTGGGCCAAAATATTATACTCCAAGTTGTGCCATATGCCTTCTCAAGATCAAATAATATGGCAATAATGAGGGGGTTATTCGCAAAGGCATTACGAACATATGTTATCAAGCGAAGTAAGGGATCTATGGTAGATCGGCCCTTACAAAAGCCATACTGACTAGTGGAGGGACTGTTGTGTGTCTAAATACCACTTTTAAATGTCGATTTACCAGATGTTCCATCACTTTGCAAACTGCACTAGTAAGAGCAATGGGACGATAGTGGAAGGCATCATGTCCCGTAGTACCGACTTGCGGAAAGGGAGAACAATGGCAGATTTCCACAGCTGGGGAAGAATCCTTGTGGTGACCTGTACTTAACTCTGTGAAGAAGTGTCTTGTGTGCTCCCGTGGACGAAAATAAAAAGCCTCCATCGTGCAATTAACAGCAGCTTAGAAGAATTGAGGGTAGTGGGAAATGGAGGAAAATTTGGGGATTGACGAGGAAACAAGAGGATTGTAAATAGTCTCCTGTTTCGAGTCTAGGTTTAAGAGGGATCGTGGCAGAAGTGGACCAGGGGCAAAGTTGACGATAAAGGGAAGATGAGTGGAAAAGCCGAAGATGAAGGGGATGCTGGGGAAAACTCTTGTGGAAACCCCCAAACACTTTTCGGTGCTCCGACGAAGGATCGACTACTGGGATGTCACGACGAACGACAACAAGGAATAAAATATTTTTTTTGGGGTACCCGGGTTTAGTAATGGATAGGGCAGGGCATTTGCTTGAAGGACGGAGTAGGAGCAGGGGGTTTGTTTCCCGGGGGCTGGGAGGAGGACATTGTTGCGGCTTGACAAATCATGAACGGAAAGGGGATAATCCTATTTTTGCCCAGTGCGGGGAGGCCAATGATTTTGGCAAGGTAGAAGTGGGGATTTAGTTAGAAAGTTCAGGCCCAGATAACTAATTGGGAAGAAGGGGGGGGGGTCCCCTTTTATATGTGGATTTTGCCAAAGAAGGGTTTTGGTAATGAGTGGTTGTCCAGAGAAATTTGGTATTAATTGTTGGCTGGATAAACACTGAAAAGTTTATGCAGTACCTTCATTGACAAGGGGGGACAATTTCTATGGCCAAAATGAATGTTCCCAGGGAGGGGGTTTTATTACCCAGGGCAGGTGGGGGTTTTTGCTAGCTCGGAGGGGGTTGTTAGGTTTAAATAGGATTAGTTAGAGGTAGGGGTTTAAAAAAGGGGTAAAAAATGAGTAGGTTATATTAAACTTTGCTTGATTTTTAGAATCTTAATGAAAATGTCAGGGAGAAATTGGGTATGTTAATTTCAAAAATTGTGAAAAAACAAAGTAAATAGGAAAATGTGCAGAAAAAAAAAAACATATGATGGTATTTTTGCAAAAGTCAAAGTGCAAAATAAAATTAATGAACTATTTGTAGCATGTGTGGGACTTTGATTCATTGCTTTAAACTGAAACGTGGTTGTTTTTAAAAGGTCGGGAATGACTGCTGGTGTAATATTCAGGGTTTTAAAGTTGTTCAATGTGGATAGATGTAAGGGGGAAGGGGGGAGGAGTTGTTTGTTTGTTCGAGAAAATTTTTTAATTTGTTGCATAAAAGCAGGAAAAAAAAATAGAGGAGCAGAACGAATCTTTTTGGGTAGAGTTTGAGGGGTCAAAAAAACTAATTCCAGGTGAAATATCCCGACCCCGGGCTTGGACACGATAGAGGGGGGACTATTCTTTGGGGAAATTGTTAGGGTTCAGAAACAAAAACATAGTCATGTGGGGACTTTAATTCGTAAAATTGATGGAATTTTTGACAGGTAATTGAGCCCAGTGACTTTATGGAAACAATTCAGGACTTTTTTTAAAGAGGGGTAACGGCCTATAGGGGTAAAAATTTGCTAGACCTGTCTTGTCAAATAAGGAAACATGGGAAATAATCTGGAGATCATAAAGAGTTTGGCGCAAGGATCCAAATCCCCCCTTTTAGCTTAACTGGGAATGAAAATAGTGATTTTAAGCAAGAATCCCTGATTTTCGTTCTCCCGATTTAATGGACTTGGGGAACACCTGTCAAATTTTGATTGGGGTTATCTAGCTAATGATTTTATTGACGATGATCATACTTATATTATGAAGGGTCTGTTTTTTATGTTGTTTTCTTAAAAATGTACACCGTGCCCAGGTTATACATTCCCAGAGAGAAATTAGTCTAATAATAATAAGGGGTTTAAAGGAGGCTAAAGCTCTATTAGGGGAGAAAAGGGGATTTATAGGTGCTCAAAAGAGGAGAGGATAACCCTTTAAAAGACAATATTTTCACCCTTTAAAAAAGAAGTAAAAAAGGGGATTAAAAGGCTAAACTTTACTATGAAATAGAGTTGCTAATGAATCAAAGACTAATCCAAAAGGGGTTTTTTCAAGTGTATGGACGAAGGGTTTTAAGGAAAAAGTTTGGACCCCGAAAATTTGGGGAAAGGGCAGCTGATGGATAATGAAATGGGAAAATTTTTCCTTATTTAGACTATTTTTTGTCAGTTTTTACACAGGAAATTAAATGAGATTCCGTAATTAACAATTATTTAGTTTCCTGGGAATTTTAAGTTAACTAATTTTTACTGTCAGGGGACATGGTTTTTAAAAAGATAGACAAACTGAAGCAAAATAAGCCCCCGGGGGGCACGCGGTGTTTTCCCGGGTACTTAAGGAATGCAAGATGAGCTTATTTTAGCCTTTAAGAGGTATTCAATGGTCCATCCTTTCCAGTGTTTTGCCGGAGGTGGGGGAAATGGCAATGTGGTTTTATATTCAAATCGGGATAAACCCTCCTTAATTCCCTCCAATAAGCTTTACATCTATAGGGGCAAGTTTTTTTTGAATCAATTATAGCTGACATTATCAGAAGTCACCTTGAAGAGATAACTTTAAATGAATCTCAGCTGGGGTCCACGAGAGATCGTTCCTGCCTGACAAACTTATGAGTTCTTCAATAAACATTTGAGGATTGACAGTGATAAGGATATGATATTGTTTATTTGGATTTTTTGTAAGCCTTCGTAGGACCTCACAAGGAAATTTAAGAAAAAAGGGGAGCTAGGTATAGGGGTAAAATTCTGATGGGTTTTAGCATGGTTACAATAGAAAGCAGGAGTTTCCTTAAAAGGAGTGAAATTGAATGGGGGAATTTTGTCATATGGCATTCCACAAGGATCAGTTTTTTTGGCCCCCTCTTGTTTTATAATTTACTTAAGACCTTGATGAAGGGATTTCGAATGACATGGTAAGTTTGTGGAAAAGATAGGCGTTAATTCCTGAGGGGATATCAATGAATCCAGGCGATTTGAACAAAATTAAAGTTTGGTCTGAAAAAAAGGGAGATGAAGTTTAAAGGGATAAGTGTAAGGACTTGCCCTTGGTAATGAAAATAACCCCGAAGTATAAACTGGTGAAGTTGAGCTTTATCATCAGAAAGTGAAAAGATTGGGAGTCATGGTAAGCAGAACTAAAGCCAAGCAGCAGTGACTAGGTGCAAACAAGGCTAACGATTTTTGGGTTTATCTCAAGAAGTTAAGTAACAGAAGTCCAAAGTTTTTTTACAGCTCATACATCACTGTGAGGCCCCATTTAGATTATGGCTCAGTTTTGGGCCCCTTTCTAAGGATGGACATGACTCATTAGAGATATACAGAAAAATGACTAAAATGTTTACTGTGTAGGAACCTCCGATGAAAATAGACTTAAGCCTTGAAACTCCACTCTGGAGAGGCGTGAATGAGGGGAGATAATTGAAGTGTAAAGGAATGACAGGCATAAACAAGGGGGATATTTGTGATGAGGTTCGGGGAACCGACATGTTGATAAAATTAGATATATAGTGGTATAAACCTTGGTAATAATACGACAAGTTTGGTTTTTAAAGCAGTAAACAAACACTATAAAATATTTTTTAGAAAACGTTTCGGTCCGGGATTGATCACTTCTAACATCAGGGTAGGAAAACATTTATATAGGCGGGGGAAGGGGGGGAAAGTGTTCCTCTTCTTATGTTCTTAAATAAAAATTAGAGGTGTAAGAGGACTACAAGGGGATGATGTAAATGTTGTAACATCCCAATATGAATCTAATCTGTAAATTTGTAGAACTCTTTAAATAAGCCTAAAACAGAGAGTGAGCCCTCGTAGTCATGCCTCACCCAGCGCCCCAGGTAGCTGCCCTAGACAAGATACTCAAACACCCAGTGACCCCTTCACTTGTTCCCCCCGTCACTGCAAAAATTGGTTTCACTGCCTTGATAGACGTTGAGGGACGACCCCCCCCCTTTTTATCAGGCTGAAACACTATCTTAGTTGAACATCAAAATGGTATACAAAAACGAAGGTTGTTGGTAAGACACATATGCAACATTTTTGAAATTTATTCCGAAAAAGTTTCGCCCACAAGTGGCTTCTTCGTCGAATACAGAAAGTAGGCGGAACATAGGATGTGAAAACGATGTAATCGTCCTTTACCCTTGTAGTCGTAGAATTTGAGGTTGTCAGTCCCTCGGCCTGGAGAAGTTCAGTTCCATAGTCAGGAACTATCTGAAGATCAAGCGACAGTGCGGAGACTTAAATACTGTCGGAAGGAGAGGTGCAGAGTAGTAGTAGTAGTAGTAGTCGTAGTGAGAATGTAGTGAGAGGTCATGTCCCTCTCAGATCCAACACTTCTCACTTGAAAAGCTTGTCCAAGGTGTTTTCTGTACCAAGATGCCATGTGTTGCAGTGTCTGACAAGACACTGTTATATTTCCCTGAAGAAGCCGACTATGGAGGCAGAAAGTTTGGACAAGATACCCAGTGTTGCAGATGAATTGCCCATCAACGTGTCAGTGTTGTACACCGTTGCTTACTGGATACCAAAACTGGTTTGTGACAGTTGACTGTCCAGTATTGACAGTCTTCTCGTTTCTAAGCAAGTACAGGATGAAGGACTGGGTGAATGATACGACCTGAGACAAGCTCTCTGAAGACAGTTTTACAGAAATGGAGTGTTGAAGATCCCACTGTGTTAAGAACTGCTGCTAAGAATACCATGGCTGGATAAAAAAAAAACCTATGTAGCTTGAACTAGAAAGAACCAGGACGAAATGAAAAAATGATTTGGAAAAAATGAAGCCTGGTGTTTTTCATGACCCTGAAGACATGTTTTACCTGTCTTGATCCTCCTATCCATGTATCTAGCTCTACCATCTATTAGTAGATCGCGATAGATGTTTTGGCCTTCCATGTAGTGGGTTTTAGTGGCGTAAGGACAACCTTGTGTGTATGACGGCATTCTTTTATCAATTTTGGCATGCGCACACACACACACACACACACACACACACACACACACACACACACACACACACACACACACACACACACACACACAAACATTAATCAAGCATCACTCACTTGAGGCTTCACTGAGGCAGGAAGCCTCAATGATTCAGAGGTTTAATGGATTCTGCTTGTCTGGTGGGGAAAAAAATTGTCAATATTGTCTTGCTGGGAGACCCGGTCAGAAGCCTTTGTTTACCTCGATGCTGACAACCTCTCGAGTAGATATACACAATCACATTGTTGTACAGTTATTGTGTATACAGGTAAACCATTGCGGCACTGTGGTGGCGCCCACGGTGCGTTGGTACGGACTATCTTTGCTAGGGTTGAGTCCTAGCTCCTGGCCCCTCTAGTAGCATTGCTAGTTACAGCTGGAGAACGACTTACTCTTCAATATAATAGTGTACTGTCCAGCACACTGATTATTGTGGCTAGTGTCAAGCAGGCAACCACGACATGTGGGTTACCTGCCAGGCAAGACAGTAAGCCAATGTGCTAAGTGATGCTGGCTTATCCTGGCTTAATAACCATTTAGAGTTAATGTGAAAGTGATGTGAAGGATTTAGGATGCCAGGCATTCCCTGTTGTAGGATGGCAGGTGTTTCCTGTAGCATGTTACTGTTACTCCTAAATGAAGGAGAGGAGGAGAGAGTAAAGAGAGGAGTAAGAGGAGAGGAGAGAAGGATGTGAGAGGAGACATTGTTAGGTCTTTCTGTTGTTCCTGTTGCATCTTTCTATTTATCCGTCGGTTCCCATTCCTCCTCTTCCTCAGGTGGTCACCCCAGATAGTCACCCAGGAGGTAACCCTAGGTGGTTCACCCACTGTATGATAATCAGTTCGCAAGTGCACTTATTGTTTTAACAGAGGCTTGTGTTGTGCTTAGAAATGCAACAAGTGTCTGCCTGAGTTAAGTGTATCGTCATGTAAGGCACTTTACTGTTGTTTATGTGTAGTGGACTGAGAAGTGCATCTATCGCAACACTAAGCTTTCTTTGAAAGGTTTCTGAAGGCCGTAAACCAAGCGTGGTTTACAAGTTTTTTTTTTGGGGTTGTAAACTAAGGTGAAGTAGAGCTTGATCATACAGAATGTGAAAAAGACTTGGGAGTCATGGTAAGCAGAAATCTAAAGCCAAGACAGCAGTGCCTTAGTGTGCGCAACAAGGCCAACAGATTACTTGGATTTATCTCAAGAAGTATAAGTAAAAGAAGTCCAAAAGTTATTTTACAGCCCTATACATTTGTAGATGAATGGTTCAGAGAACCGACATGTTGATAAATTAGACACATGTGTAACTCTTGGGTATCTTTATTGAGGAAACGTTTCGCCACTCAGGTCCCATGATGCTGCAGTGTCTGACAGTTGTGATGACAGATGAAACCCCGTGTGGCAAAAGTTTCCTGAAAAAAAGTTCCCCCAAAGCTGCATAAAT
>NC_069452.1:6164728-6227228 GCF_026875155.1 Cherax quadricarinatus
TTTTATCAAAACTCGATTTGGTGACCAATTTATTCTGCGGCCTCCCCTGCTACTCTCTTACCCTTTAAACTCTTCCATCCCCAAAGGGTTTACGTTTGTGCTTGGGGGGCTTTTCGCTCTTCCCCTTTTGGAGCCTTATACAGAAGCAAATGTTCCATCCTTGCTGATCGCCGTGATCCCCATTGCCTTGTTACTATTTTCGCTCTCACGATCACACTCCTTCCATTTATAGAAGGTCCCCGATATTAGTAGACATTTTTTATTCGTTCGCCCCCCTTTTTTGTCCGCCCCTTTTTCCCTTTTCGCCTACATTCACTCTTGTCTTCCCTTCAGTTACCCCCTTTATATGTTCATGTAGCATCTCACTTTTCCCTGCCCCCCGGGAATTCCCAGCTGTTCGGGTTTTTCTTTCTCATCCCTTGCCGAAAGCTCAACTCCCTCGGTGGCTTTCCGCTCTCTTTTTTTTGATCACTTCCATCCCATTCTCATCCCCCACCCGTGTACCAGGGGGGCTTAAGTCTTCAGCCCGGCGTCGGTTTCGCAGCAGTGGTTTCCGGACAGCGTCTACGGGGGCATTTATATCTTCACTAGCATTTTTACTCGAACTGTATGCCATTCTTCGCACTTATTTATTGCTTCTCCCTGTGTCATCATTTGTAGTATCTCGACTCCCTTAGTGCTCTACAGGCTATACGAAAATTTGATAATTATCCCCTAGTTCTCCGTATCCAATTTTTGGCTACGCCGTATTTACCAAACATAAAGATTTTTTTTTTTTGGGGTCCCTGGAATTCGAGTACAGGGCAATAAACGGGCAACACTGCTGCGGGGTCACAGATAGACCTACCAATTTTCTTCAGGTGTTCCATTTGGGACTTTTTTTTGCTGCAATAGCTACCACCTTCGCCCCCCGTTGGCAAAAACGTTGGTCAAACTTGCTCGGTAACAAACTTCATTCTATTTTAAAGAGCATGGTTACTGGCCCTCTTCTTGTACAGTGCCAAGTTGGGAGCCACTCTCTCCGCCTTCGCATTGGCCACACTGTCTTACTCATGGGAATTTATGGAAGGGCCCCCCTTTTCTCTGTGAGCAGTGTCAAATTTTCCCTACGATTTGCCACATTCTGTTTGACTGCCCTCCCCATCAACGAGCACGCAGAAATTTACCCCCAACGTCGTCTTCGTTCTCTACTCTCTCTTTCCTTCCCTTCTTGCTGTGGACCTCCTTTAATCCTGATCTCTCATTGACTTCTTGACAACGACCGATTTACCCACAAATTTGGGGAAATACTTTTTGCACCCCCCTCAGCCTTTTGGTTCGTCCTTGCTGCCCTTTTACCCTTTACCATCCACTGCCCCGCTTTTAAACCGTAACCTGTTGCTCATCCTCCCCCTTTTTGCCCCCTGATCCCTCACTTCCTTCCTGCCCTGCAGCGCTTTTTTTAGTCCTTGGGGTTGGGCGTTTTTTTGATTAAATAAAAATCTGCGGGGGTTACAAAATCCCTTTGTATGACTGCAAAAAAACTAACGTGGGCAAAACATAAAGGGGGACCCCCAAAACGTATTTCAGAACACCAATATGAAGCAGGTTGCGACACAAGGAATGCCTTGTAAACCCCCCGTAATTCCCCCAACCACTTGAAAAGCTACAGAAACTAAAGATTTACCCCAAAAAACAACACTAAACACCGAAAAATCCGGAATATCACTTTTTCTAACCCGACAACTTCCCAAATAGTGGCTTCTAAAACATAGCTCCCCCTTTTCCCAAAGAAACTTCTTCTTTTGTACCCAATAAAAAAAACAGGAATGGAAGAACACTGTAGAAGGTCTGCTCACAAACTTATCCAATCTCCTTTCCAAGCTACCCAAGATTTTAGACTATAACCCCACTTGGTACATCAGATACAGCATTCTCCACCTGACCTCAGCATTCTGAACCTGACTATAAATACTCGCGTGTCCCTTCCACCCCAGGTAGTTCTGTTTGTGACTTGAAAAAGCCCACTGTGTGGGCGAACATAGTCAATAAAGGATCACATTATACTGCATGTGTGTTTATATTTCCAAATGGTATACAATACCGACAGGATGAAGACTACTGTGCTCTTCACTAACTCCAAGGTTGAGAGACTGATTACCTCACCTTTTGTATATAGTTCTACATTGTTCATATTATGTCCTTGTATTGGTAGTGTCACTGGTTGGCAAAAACGTCTACAAATATACCCAGATGTTGCACAAGTGTTTAATTCTTCACCTATCTGTACTCCTCTATTTGCAGTTGCAGGGGTTGAGTCACAGTTCCTGGCTCTGTCTCTTCGCTGTGTGTGTGTGTACACATTTCCGAAACCCATTATAATACAGTCAAGTAATTCCTGGCAGTGTTCAGTGTGGTCACGTAGCGGAGATGGCACTGCTTCACCTCTGACCTCTACCAACGTTGTAAACAACACTGCTTTGTGGCAGTGATAAATCTTTGAGCATTCCTTCACTAACTCATCACGCTCACCCTCTGATTGTCTCTCATCCCTTGTGTGTGTCTGTATTTACCTACCACTCCTTGTAGGGGTTGATTTACAGCTCCTGGTCTCCTCTAGGCCCCAACATACCTGCTCTTCAAACTGTGCTCGTCTCACACTGCATTAATCTTCAAGACTTCAATATTTCTCCCCCTCTCACCATCAAATAATGTAAAGCTCTGAGGATACAGTGCCAAGAATACAGATAATACAATGCCAGCTTCAAATACACACATTATTCCAGCTTGTGTTGGAGTGCCAGCTGAGCTAAGTACACATCAGTGGTGACGTGTACTTTGTTCAGCGAGGACTGAACCAAGATGCCGTCCATCGAGCAACTTTACCAGCAGCTTAAGAATTGAGGATAGTGAAGATGGAGATACGGTGATTGAGGAAAACAAGAGGATTCGTAGTAGTCCTGTTTTGAGTCCTCAGGTCAAGAAGGGAACCTGGACAGTGGCTGGACAGCATGGAACGAAGTTGACGATCAAAGAAGATGAATGTAAAGGTAGAAACAGTGTAACAGAGCCTACCAGGGGTAATAATTTGCTCGACCTGGTCTTGTCAAATAAGTAAACACTCATAAATAATCTGGAGATTACTGAAGAGCTTGGCGCAAGTGATCACAAATCCATCACTTCTAGCATTAACTAGGAATACAAGAAAAATGATAATACGGTAAAAAATCCCTGATTTTCGTTCTGCCCATTACAATGAGCTTAGGGAACACCAGTCTAATCTTGATTGGGGTTATCTAGCTAATGATTTTATTGACAATGATCATACTTATGATTACAAAGGGATCTCCATTTATGATTTTTTTTTCTTAATAATGTACACCGTCATCCACTTGTACACTTCAATGATATCTCCCCCTCATTCTACGTCTCTCTAGAGAGTGGACCTCTTCAAGGGGGGCTCCTTGGCGTGGTGAAGAGGTTCTTGGTCTGAGGAATTAGCCCTGTCGGTCTTCCTCAGACCGAACCTAATTACCCCCCATTCTCCCCTCCCCCATCCCATCCTCCCCTTTTTCCATTCCTCCTCCTCCTCCCCACCCCTCCCTTTTGCCCTTCCTCTTTTTGGCCTTTGGGATTTCTCCCACAGGCGCGCTAGTTCCTAGGTGGGGGAAAGGAAACCGGGGTCCACCCCCTTCCCGTTGAGGTTTTTGGGTGGGGGCGTATTTTCCCGGTGGAATTTAATTCCCGGGGGTGTCCTGATCCCTCCCCGGGTTCCCCCGGGAAATAGTTTTGGGTGTCTTTACGGGGGGGTTATTCGGAACCCACCTTTGGATTGGGGGGGTGGTGGCCAAGGGGTATGCTTTTTTGGGGATATCCGGTTTGCCCTCTCTTTTGTCCCCCAAAGGTAGCTCGGCAAAAATGCGGGTTTCTATCCCGGATTCGGGTTTTTACGGGCATAAAGGGGTGGGGGTATGGCCACGGGTTCCATGCTGCACCCTGCGCTACTAGCGGTGCTGAGGCCCTTTTGGGCGAGGGGAGTTTTCCCGGGCCCCTTTCTTCCCCCGGGGAAAAATTTATTCCCCCCCGCTCCCTTTTTTATTTTTTTTTTTTTTTTTAAATTTTTTTTTCCCTTTCTTTTTTTTTTTTAAAAACAAAAAGAAAAGGAAAAACCAAAACCTTTGGAAAAACCCAATCCATAAAACCCACCCCCCCCCGGGGCCCCTTCTTGATACCGAAACCCCATTCTGACCCTCCCTTTGTTTTTTAGACCACTCTTCGGACATTTCTGATCCCCCTTTGAAACCTTTTTGCTGGTGCGGGGTTTCGTCCCCCCGCTCAGGTCCCGGGGCTTCGATTTGACCCCTTTAAAATTTGTCTAAAACCTCCGCTCCCCTTTTGACTTTTGCTTCCGGCTTCCCCTCAAAGGGGTTAATGGCAATTTTCAAATTTCGCCCCCCATTTCTTTGTGGCCCAAACCCCGGTCCAAACCCAAAATTTGGCCAACGTCAAACCCCTGATGATGCTCCTTGGGTTACCTTCCCTTTCCCTACCGAAAAAAGACCGACACGTCAAGCACCCCCTCCCCCACCTCATTTTTTGGACCCCCAACAAGGGGACTAAATGTTTTATTTTTAAGACCTACTTTTTTTTCTGCCTCCCTTTTCTGACCATAGTTTTGGCCAAAAGCGCTCCTGCGTCTTTGTTGGTAAGTTTATTTCATTTCATGCTCTAAAGTGGTACGTGAAATCGTCACGCCAAAATGCTCCCCAAGCTCATGATCTTTTTTCTCCTTGAATATCGTACTATTTCCTTCATATTGAAAACATCTTTCTCTCAATTTTTTAAGGGGTACTGTCATTTCCGGGCCCCAAAACCATAGTCCAACAAAAATTTCCCCATCATGTGGCAAGGGAAAATTTTTGGGCGGGGAACCCAGGATCTCCCAATCCTCAAGTAAACTTTGCCCTTCCCCCCGGGGGGGGGAAACGTTCCCCTTGCAATGTGGCTTGTTTAACTTTTGACACCCCGAGAACCCCCGGGCCCTCTGTATATGTAAAGGGGGAACACCCGATTACAATTTTTAAAAGGTGATACCTACACCGCAAAAAATGTAAAAATTTGTGGTTTTTTTTTGGCCCACCCAGCAAAAAAATTGCAAAATCTAGGGCCCAAATGCCCGTCTGTGGTCCGACGACCATTTAATACCCTTGCAGGTCAACCTCCACTTGTTTAATTGTAATAAAGCTCCCCCTTTCGTACTCCCCCCAAATTGCCAGTCTACTTAAATGAACGTAAAATTTCCTTTGCCTCAAAGAGGAAAAGGGGCCCCCTTATCTAGGGCCCAGTTATTCTTTTCCGCCTCCAAGGGGACTCCCCCCGTTTTTTTTCTTATTCTCGTGCTTCCAAAAAATCCCCCCACTACGGGTCCCCATCTTCTGAGCCCCCTCTGTTGAAACCCCTTTCCCATAGCCATTTCCGGCATCTAATCCCTTTTGTTTGTCCTTGGCTCGGGACTCTCGACTCCAAACTCATTTCTGTTCCCCACATTTTCCGGCCCTTTCCCCTCCAACCCCCATTTATCGACAAGCCCTTTGGGAAAACCCCTAATCCCAAATTTTTCGCCCCTCTATTTCTCAAAGTCCAAAAAATCCACATTGCTCAAATCTTCTTTGCCCCTTCCTTCCCTTTTTTTCCACCTCCACATTTTCCCTTTTCCAGCCCTTTTTACCTATTTCTTCCCCTCCTTGGCCTATTAAAAGTGTGGAGATTCACCCCCCCTTTTTTGTACTACCCTTCCCCCCCTGTCCCCCCCCCAATTTTTCCCCCTCTTCTGCCACCTCCCGGGTTTTCTGCCTCTTTGTCCCCCCCACATTCTTTCCCCACCCCTTACACTTTTTCCCTCCCCCTTACTTTGGTAAAGCCCCTTTTACGTCCCAATCTTTTTTTCACCCTCCTCCTTCTATCCCCAATAGGCCCCCCACCCAATTTTTGGGAATTCAGAAACACTTAAAGCCATTTCAAAAATATATTGCAGAGACAAAACCTTTTCAATGGACATTTGATTCACTTCCTTTTCCTTCTTTTCCCCTCCCCTTTCCATTTTTTCAAAACCCCCATTTTTTTCCAACGCTCCCGTTCCTTCGCTACTTAATGTTTCCCCAATTTCCCACCACACTTTGACTTTTTTTTAACCCCTTAGTCTTTTTAGGTCCCTTCAAACAGTTTCCCTTGGTATTTTCTTCTTCCCCATTCATGGCCTATTTACAGTGGAATACCCCAGGGCCTCGGGGTTTAATGGGGGGTGAGCTTCAGATTTTGTTTTCCCCTGTTGGTGCTTGTTTTTAAAAGGGAACCCAAAAATTACACTGGGTTGTTTTCCCAAACCTATCTCAGGCTTAAATTTTATTGTATTCCTTGGGACCCTTTTCTCAGAGGGGAAACCTTTAATAAAAAGTCCCCCTTTTCTTCTACGCAAGGGATTTTTGTTCTTTCAACTTTTTGGTCCTTTCCCTCGCTGCATTACACTGCAGCCTTTTATCCACTTGAAAAAAGGGGTTGGTTTCCCAATATGTTCTTTATTTTCTTTTTCCTTTCTCGAGCTTTTTCTACCCCAGACTTTTTTTTTTCTTGTTTCATCCTTCCCACCCCCCTTTCTGTTATTTGGGTTGATTTTAATGCCCCCCTTTTCCTCGGGGGGGGGGGTCTCATTGGACTCACGTGGCATCCAGTTGGGGTTTTTCCTGCCTCTCACCCCCTCCATTTTTTTAAAAAAGAGTATCCCACCCTTTTTGACCCAACGAAACTCAACTCTCTTTGCATGGGATCTATCAGTCGCTCTTCCTCCACTGACTAGACTTCACCGGGTCTGTTCAAACTGGCCCCTTACTTTAAAAAGTGATCTTTTTTCCGATCTTTTCTACTTCTCCCCCCTTTATTCCCCCTTTTTCCCTTTAGCCCTCAGGGCAATTTGAAGGGAAAAATTTTTGGGGGATCTTTAGCCCTCACCTCACTGTTTTTAGTGAAGTTCCTTCTTCATCCCCCCTTGATGAGCTCCTACAAAATCTTTTCGACGTCATTTTAAATACCACAGCTTCTCATTTATTCCCCCAAAAACCTCAGGCAGGCATTCTCAGAAGTGGGGTCCCCCTTGGTGGTCTCTTGCCTTTTTGCCGTGCAGTACTTTTGAAACGTGCTGCATGGGGCAGGTCCGGTAAATAAAACCCGCTGGAGGACTTTTTGATTTTAAGCAGAACGGGGCGATCGCCCCGCCAGGGTACCGTGAAGCTAAACGAAACTTTTTTGGGCGGGCCCTTGTTTCCCCCCTCCCTCGGGCTTCTTCTATGAGGGGCAGTTTTTGGAAAAAAAAATGAGGAAATTGGTTGAAAAATCCTCTCCTGACCCGGCCCCTTTTTCTACGGGTCGCGGGTTTGTTGATGTAGAAAAAACCCTCTCGACGTTGCCTTTTAATTTGGGAAACCACTGGTCCATTTTTCCCCGGGGCTCCATCAAAGCCCCTCGTTTCTTTCCTAAAAGTCTGCCGGGAGATTTTTTGTCCCCTTGGGGCCCCTTTTTTTCCTCAGAGAAAAACAGTTTTAAATGTCCCTTTTTAAACCACTTCAAGAACTGGAGGAAAAATTGCTCTCAGCTTGCCGACCCATCGGAGCGGGGCCCGATGACATTCATTTTTTTTGTTACAACATTTACATCGGTAAACCCCTTTTGTAACCCTCTTACACCTCTTAAAACTTTTTTGGGGGCAAAAGGGAGTTCCCCCCCAGCTGGGGAAAAAACCTCCCATTTTTTCTCCCTTTCCGAAAAAACCGGGGGTTACTACAGGCCCTGATGCCTCCCACTACGCCCCATCGCTCTTACTAGTGCGGGGTTTGAAAAGTGAGGGGAACTTTCCTCGTAAACGACGTTTAATGTGGTTTTTTGAGACACACAACAGTCTTCCGCTAGTCAATATGGCTTTCGTAAGGGTGGTTCTCCCCAAAACCCCCTTACTATGCTTGGATACGTATTTTTCTTTAAATCCCTTTGCGAATAATCACTCGTTATTGCCATTTTTTTTTTGCCTTGAGAAGGCATATGAAAAAAATTTTGGAGGTATAATATTTTGGCCCGGGCCCCAATTCCTTAGGCCTCCGGGGGAAATCTATCACCCTTCCTTAAGAATTTTTTTAACTGAAGACTTTTCCGTGTTGATTTCAATAATTTTCTTTCCCCGGCCCTTCGTCCAAGCTAAATTCCCCAGGGGGGGGGTTCAAAAGCACAACACTTTTTTTCCTTGCTAAAAAATGATTTGGCCTCTTTTTCTTCCCCCCCTTTATTTGGTCACACTCTATGTTGATGACTTCGCTATTGCTTGTGCAGGCGCTGACTGTCATCTTATTTCAGTTTCTCCCCCCAGCATGCGGTTTGACCAATGTTTTCCCCTTGGGCCCCCACGCATGGGTTTTTAAAATTTTTTAAATACCCAAAACCCCACCAAATTACTTTTAAATAACGCTCTGTTATCTCCCATCTTTTTTGTATCTTATGGCTCCCCCTTTTCCCCCAACGTGAAAACAGTCAGGTTTTTTTAGGCCTTCTTTTTTGACCCTAGGTTTTTCCCGGAAACCTCACATTAAACCTTTTCTGAACAAATTGTCCCCAGCCCGGGGTAAACCTTCTTAAAACCCTTGCTCATCTTTTCCCGGGGGGCGAAACGTCGAAAACCCGCTTCGCCTACATTCAGCCCCTTTTATCGAAACTCGATTTTTGGGGACCCGATTTATAAACCGCGGCCCCCTCCTGCACTCTCTAGCCTTAACCTAACCATTTACCCAAAGGGTTACGTTTGGCCTTGGGCTTTTCGCTCTTCCCCTGTTTTAGAGGGCCCCTAAACAAAGCGAATGTTCCCCCTCCCTTTTCTGACGCCGTGATGCCCATTGCCTTCACTACTATGTACCTCTCACGATTTTACACAATCCTTCCATTTTAGAATGGTCCCCCCGATATTAGTAGACATTCTTTATTCTTCGCCCCCCCCTGTTTGCTCTGTCCTTTTCCCCTTCGCCTACATTTTTACTCTTTTCTTCCCTTCCTTTTTCCACCTTTATATGTTCTTTTGCATCCCACTTTTCCCCCACCCCCCCCGGGAAGTTTCCCGCTGGGGCGGGGGGCCCGTTCTTTCTCAATCCCTTGCTCAAAACTCAATGCCTATGGTAGCTTCCCCCCCTCTTTTTTCTTGATCACTTCCACCTCCCATTCTCATGCCACCGCGTGTACAAAAGATGGCTCAAAATCTTCAGACGGTTTGGATTCGCAGCAGTGTTTCCGGGGGGGTGTTGTGCGGGGGGGGATTTCTTTTCTTCAGCTTTGCATTTTTTCTGCTGAACTGGGTTTTCCATTCTTGCAGCACTTTTTCCTTTTCGAAACTATGCCCTTTTTGTCATCATTTTTAGTGTCTCAACTCCCCGTGCTCACCGGCTATACAAAAAATTTTATACAAACTCACCCCCCAGTTTCCGTATCCAACTTTGGCTACGCTGTTCTTCCCAAAAAAAGATATTGTTTTTTTTTTGGGGGGCCCCGGTCATGTCGACTACAGGGGAATGAACAGGGAGGGGCATGCTGTGCGGGAGCAGTACAGCCTACCCAAATTTTCCCATCGAGGTGTTCCATTTCTGGGCTATTTTGCTACCCAAAAGCTACCCACCCTTCCCCACCCGGGTTTGGGAAAAAAACGTTGGTCAACTCTGCTCGGGGAACAAAATTCCCTTCTTTTTAAACCCCAGGGGTAGGTTTCTGGCCGTCTTTTGTCAAACAGTGCCGAGGTTTGGGGGACCACTCTCTCCCCCCTTTGGGATTGGCCCCCCACTCGTTTACCAAAGGGTATCTCTTTGGGGGCAAACCCCATTCCCCTCTGTGAGCAGTGTCAAGTTTTCCCGTATCAAAAAAACCACATTCTGTTTGACTGCCCTCTATCCAAAAGAGGGATGGGAGAATTTACCCCCAACGTCGTCTTTGTTCTACACCCCCTCTTTAAAATTCCTTTTTGCTGAGGAACCCCCCTTTAATCCTCTTCATTGACTCTTGACAATGACCCGAAATTTTCTCCACAAACCTGAGATTTTTTTTGACTCCCCCCAGCCCCTTTTTAGTTTTAGGGCTCTTGTGCCCTTTACCCTTTCAAAAAATCCACTACCCCCGGGTGTTATCTGAACCCCATTATCGTCCATCTCCCTTTTGCCACCTGATGCCCTTTCTTCCCTTTCCCGCCCTGGGAGCCCCTGTATTTGTCCTTGGGGCTTAGCGCCCTTTTTTTTTATTATAATAATAAAAATTTGAAGTGGGGATTTAAAAGGGTTTAAAATCTATCTTCATACGGAGTTTCCCTTTGCACAATAAAAACATTTTAGGGCATTTTTCTCTATGTTCTCTAATGCGTTTTATATCCCCTCCGATAAAAGGGGGCCCCAAAACCCGAGCCATTCATAATCAAATGGGGGCCTCACTAGGATTTTATAGAGCTGTAAAATAAATTTTGGGGCTTCTGTTATTATCTTTTTTTGCGGGTAAAAACCCCAAGGGAAATTTTGTTAGCCTTTTTTGCGCACACAAAATCACTGCTGCTTGGCTTTCAGGTTTTTGTTTTCCATGGGCTCCCAAGTCTTTTTTTACATTCTGTATGATCAAGCTCTACTTTACCTATGCTGTAAGTCCTTTTGGGGTTACGCTTCCCTTTTTTATTTAAAAATAATAATAAACCCACTTCACCTAGATTTAGCTTTGAGGGTTTTTTTTCATTACCCAAAGGGCTAATACCTTAATTATCCACACTGAACATCATCTGTCATTTTTTGACCCGGGCAAAGAATTTTTTTCCAAATCCTCCCGGAGTTCTTGCTAACCTCCTCAAGAATGAAAATTTTTTGGCCTATCCCTTTGTATCATCAGCAAATTTACTCCCGTCAAAACCCTAATCCCCTTTATCAAGGTCATTAATGTAAAAATTTTAAACAAGAGAGAGCCAAAACTGATCCCCTTTTGGAATCCCTATGAAATAATCCCCAATTTTTTAAAGGGAAAAATTTACCCCCTTAATGGGAACTCTCCCCTTTTTATTGGGAAGCCATTTCCCTATCCATGCTTGAACTTTCCTCCTATACCAAAAAGTGCCACTTTTCTTAAGTCTCTCTTGTGAGGTTTCCCTATCAAAAAGGGTTTTCTAAAATCCCCAAATAAAAAAAATCAATTTTTTATCACTGTCAACTTTCCTCAAATGTTTTCCCGAAGAACGTCAGTAAACATGGGCAACAGGAACGGGCTTTTCGTGAACCCTTTCTGAGAAATTTATTTTTCAAATTTATGCTCTTTTAAGGGTGGAAATTCTAATAAAGTTTTAGCTATGTAGATGGGAAAGGTTCAGAGAACCCACATGTTGATAAATTTGACACTTTTTCCCCAAATCTTGGGTAAACTTTATTGAGGAAACGTTTCGCCCAAGTGGCTTTCCCTCAGTCCATACGTAGGGAAAAAACTTTAAAACCCGGAGGGAATGAAGTAATCAGTTTCCCCCAAAAACCCTTTAGTTTATGTGTTAGTCCCCTCAATCTTGAATAGAATTTCCGCTTTTGAGCGGGGGAAGCAGCTTATAAACCGTAGGCAGGGGAGGTTTCAGGGAGTATAGGTGGTGTCACATTTTTTTCAATGTGGAAGTGGTCGTGCCCCAAATTATCAACATGTTTGGGTTTTCCCGAAACCCTTTATCACAAAAAACCCGTCAGGGGGGGCACTGGGGGGAACTTCTTTGGGATCTTAATCTTAGGGGAAATTTTTTCGCTTGCCCCAATTCTTGGGCATGAACCCAATTCCACATTGAAAAAAATGTGACACCCCCTATGACTGCTGCCCCCTCTCCTGCCAACGGTTTTTAAGGGTGGGTTCTCCCCCTCATATGCCATATTCATTCAAGATTGTTGGACTGAACACATCAACTCAAGGTTGAGGGGCTGATTTTCCTATTCTCCTCATTTTTCTTCAAATTTCCCTAATATGGGGGCTTTTTTGAAGCCACTGTGTGGCGAAAAAGTTTCCTCAAAAAGATACCCCAGAGTTGCACTGTGTCTAATTTATCAATGTTTAGCTATAATTGATTCAATAAATTGCCCACTATAGATGTCAGGGGTTTTGGGACAGTAATTTGAAGAAGTGGACTTATCCCCCGATTTTTAATATTTGGAACCCCATTGCCCCTCTTCCACAAAATCTGGACAAAAACCGGTAAGGAAAGGAAGCATTTTAAAAACACTCGTTAATGGCTGACCCAACCCCATCTTGCAAATTTCCCTTTAAAAATCCTGGAAAACAACTCATCGGGTCCCGGGGACTTTTCTTCAATTTTTTCTATCTGTTCAATAAACATGTCCCTTGTTTACAGTAATATTAGTTTTAATTTTAAAATTCCCTCAGGAACTAAACAATTGGTTAATTTTTGGAATCCATTACATCTTCCGTGTTTAAAAAAAAAAAAAAAAAAAGACCCAAAAAAAAGTCCCTTAAAAATTTAAAGGGGAAAATTTTTCAGGGTTTGTTTTCCAAACAGCTGGCCCTTCCCAATTTTCAGAGGCCCTACTTTTTCCTTTTATGTTCGTCCCATACACTTGAAAAAAACCCCCTTTTGGGTTAGTCTTTTTCAAATTTGCAACTCTAATTTTTATAGTCACGTTTAGCCCCTTTTAACCCCTTTTTTACCCTCTCTTTTAAAGCTGAAAAATATTGGTCAGTAAGGTTAACCTCTCCTCTTCAGATACACCTATAAATTCCCCTTTTCTCCCCTAATAGATGTTTTAGCCTCCTGTTAATCCATTTTGGATCATTGTTATTAGACCTAATTTCTCTCTGGGGAATGTATATACTCTGAGCACGGTGTACATTATTAAGAAAAAATCATAAATGCAGATCCCTTCATAATCATAAGTATGATCCCCATTAATAAAATCATTAGCTAGATAACCCCAATTGAGATTTGACAGGTCAATCAAGATTTGACAGGTAGGTCCTTCACAAATCCAACCAACCAACAGAATAAATGCTACCCAAGTAATAAGCTTTGATAATTCTGTTTACTCATGTTCATGTCCCACTCAAATCCAACCCCTCTCACTCATTTATCCTACCTAAATTTGAAACAACCCAAGGTTTTGGCTTCGATAACCCTACTAGGCAGACCGCTCCACTCATCAACTACCCTATTACTGAACCAGTACTTTCCTATGGTGCTCTTCACTAAGAATGGAAGAACACTGCAGAAAGCCTACTGGTCCATGCTGAAGATTGAGACACTTATGCAGCATATGGGAATCTTTATTCAGGAAACGTTTTGCCACACTGGCTTCCTCAGTCCAATACAAAAAGGAAGGCGTAAGGAGAGGAGGAGTATGAAGTAATCAGTCCCTCAGCCTGGAGTCGATGTGTTCAGTCCATCAATCTTGTAGAATGTACAGCATAGGGCCGTAGACGTGGCTTATATACTGTAGTGAGGTGAGGTGAAGCAGGCGGAGGCGGGGTCATAGTGGTACCATCCACTAGTCGAAGTAGGTCTTCGTCCAAAGGTTGAACAAGTGTTGAAGAATTCTTTGTAACAAGATCCCATGATGCTGCAGTGTCTGACAGTTGTGATGAATGGTTTGAAAAAACCGACAAGTTGAAGATTGAGACACTTATGCAGCATATGGGAATCTTTATTCAGGAAACGTTTCGCCACACAGTGGCTTCATCTGTCATCACAACTGTCAGACACTGCAGCATCATGGGACCTGAGTGGCGAAACGTTTCCTCAATAAAGATACCCAAGAGTTACACATGTGTCTAATTTATCAACATGTCGGTTCTCTGAACCATTCATCTACAAATGTATAGGGCTGTAAAATAACTTTTGGACTTCTTTTACTTATACTTCTTGAGATAAATCCAAGTAATCTGTTGGCCTTGTTGCGCACACTAAGGCACTGCTGTCTTGGCTTTAGATTTCTGCTTACCATGACTCCCAAGTCTTTTTCACATTCTGTATGATCAAGCTCTACTTCACCTTAGTTTACAACCCAAAAAAAAACTTGTAAACCACGCTTGGTTTACGGCCTTCAGAAACCTTTCAAAGAAAGCTTAGTGTAGCGATAGATGCACTTCTCAGTCCACTACACATAAACAACAGTAAAGTGCCTTACATGACGATACACTTAACTCAGGCAGACACTTGTTGCATTTCTAAGCACAACACAAGCCTCTGTTAAAACAATAAGTGCACTTGCGAACTGATTATCATACAGTGGGTGAACCACCTAGGGTTACCTCCTGGGTGACTATCTGGGGTGACCACCTGAGGAAGAGGAGGAATGGGAACCGACGGATAAATAGAAAGATGCAACAGGAAAAACAGAAAGACCTAAAAATTTCTCCTCTCACTTCCTTCTCCCTCCCCTTTTACCCCTTTCTTTTACTCTCCCCCCTTTCCCCTTCTTTTGGGAGTAAAGAAAACATGCTACAGGAAAACCTCCCATCCACAACGGGGAAATCCGGGCCCACCCAAAAATCCTTCACTCACTTTCACATTAACCTAAATGGTTTTTTAAAGCCAGGATAACCCAAATACTTAGCCTTTGGCTTACGTCTTCCCTGGCAGGTAACCCACATGTCGTGGTTGCCTGCTTGACACAGCACAATAATCAGTTGGGTGGACGTACACAAATTATTTTGAAGAGTAATGTTTCCCGCTGTAACTAGCAATCTACTAAGGGGCCAGGGCGGCCAACCCTAGCAAAGATAGCCCGTCCAACCACCGTGGGCGCCAAAAAAGTGCCGCAAGGTTTACCTGTTACACAATAACTGTAAACAATGTGTTTGTATATCTACTCGAGAGGTTGTCAGCATGGGGTTAAAAAAAGGTTCTGCCCGGTTCCCAGCAAGACAATTTTGACAATTTTTTTCCCCACCAAAAGAAAAACCCATTAAACCTTAAATCTTGAGGCTTCCTGCCTCAGGAACCCTCAAGTGATGATGCTTGTTTAATGTTTTTTGTGTGTGTGTGTGGTTGTGTGTGTGGGTTGTGTGGTGTGTGTTGTGTGTGTTTGTGTGTGGTGTGTGCGCATGCCAAAATTGTAAAAGAATGCCGTATACCCCAAAAGGGTTGCCTTACGCCACTAAAAACCCACTACATGGAAGGCCAAAACACTATCGCGATCTACAAATAGATGGAGAGCTAGATACTGGATGGGAGGATAAAGACAGGTAAAACTGTCTTCAGGGTCATGAAAAAAACCAGGGTTCTTTTTTTCCAAATCATTTTTTCATTCCCTCCTGGTTCTTTCAGTTCAAGCACATAGGTTTTTTTTTTTTCCAGCCAAGGTATTCTTAGCACATTCTTAACACAGTGGGATCTTTAAAACCTCCTTTCTGTAAAACTGTCTTTAAGAGCTTTTCTCGTCGTTCATTCACCCGTCCTTTTATCCCGTACTTGCTTAGAAAAAGAAAGACTGTCAATACTGGACATCAACTGTACAAACCAGTTTTGGTACCAGTAAGCAACGGTGTACAACACGACCCCTTTATGGGCAATTCATCTGCAAAACTGGGGATCTTGTCCAAACTTTTTGCCCCCATAGTCGGTTCTTAGGGAAATATAACGTGTCTTGTCAGACCTGCAACACTGGCATCTTGGTACAGAAAACACCCTTGGGCAAGCTTTTCAAATGAGAAGTGGTTGGTTTTGAAGGGCATGACCCCCTTTACACATTCTCACTACGACTACAAATACTACTACTACTCTGACCTCTCCTTCCAAAGTATTTTAAATCTCCGCACGTCGCTTGATCTTCAGATAGTTTCCTGATATGGAAATGAACTTCTCCAGGCCGAGGGACTGACAACCTCAAATTCTACGACTACAAGGGTGATGGACTGATTACATCGTCTTCACATCTCTACTGTTCCTGCCTACTTTCTGTATTCGACTGAAGAAGCCTACTGTGTAGGCGAAACGTTTCGGAATAAAGTTGTCTAACTGTTGCATATGTGTCTTACCTAACAACCTGTCGGTATTGTATACCATTTTGATGTTCAACTAGAGATAGTGTTTCAGCCTTGATAGAAGAGGGGGGGGTCAGTCCCTCAACGTCTATCAAGGCAGTTAAACACAATATTGCAGTGACGGAGGGAACAAGTGACAGAGGTCACTGGGGTGTTGAGTATCTTTGTCTACGGCAGTCTACCTGAGGCGCTGGGGTGTAGGCAGTGACTACGAGTGCTCACTTCTCTGTTTGTAGGCTTAGCTTTAAGAGTTCTACAGAACTGTACAGATTAGATTCATATTCGGATGTTACAACATTTACATCAGTCAGCCCTTGTAGTCCTCTTACACCTCTTCAATCTTATTTAAGAACATAAGAATGTAGGAACACTGTTCCTCCATTCTTATGTTCTTATGACATTCCTCAGGTCACGTGCGTCACATCTCACTCTCCGCCTATATATAATGTCTTCCTACCTCTGTATGTTAGAAGTGATCAAGGTCCCAGGACCGAAACGTTTTCTAATAAATATGTTATAGTGTTTGCTTACGTGTCTTTCTAAACCAACTTGTCGGTATTTATTACCAAGGTTTATACCATCTATATATCTAATTTATCAACATGTCGGTTCTCTGAACCATTCATCTACAAATATCTCCCTTGTTTATGCCTGTCATTCACTTTACACTTCAATGATATCTCCCCTCATTCTACGCCTCTCCAGAGTGTGGAGATTTAAGGCTTTAAGTCTATCTTCATACGGGAGGTTCCTTACACAGTAAATCATTTTAGTCATTCTTCTCTGTATATTCTCTAATGAGTCTATGTCCATCCTGTAGTAAGGGGACCAAAACTGAGCAGCATAATCTAAATGAGGCCTCACTAGTGATGTATAGAGCTGTAAAATAAATTTTGGACTTCTGTTACTCTGTATATTCTCTAATGAGTCTATGTCCATCCTGTAGTAAGGGGACCAAAACTGAGCAGCATAATCTAAATGAGGCCTCACTAGTGATGTATAGAGCTGTAAAATAACTTTTGGACTTCTGTTACTTATACTTCTTGAGATAAATCCAAGTAATCTGTTGGCCTTGTTGTGCACACTAAGTCACTGCTGTCTTGGCTTTAGATTTCTGCTTACCATGACTCCCAAGTCTTTTTCACATTCTGTATGATCAAGCTCTACTTCACCTAGATTATAGCTTCGAGGGTTATTTTCATTACCAAGGGCAAGTACCTTACAATTATCCACATTAAACTTCATCTGCCATTTCTCAGACCAAGACATTAATTTGTTCAAATCGTCCTGGAGTTCATTGATATCCTCCTCAGAGTGAATTATACGGCCTATCTTTGTATCATCAGCAAACTTACTCATGTCACTAGTAATCCCTTCATCAAGGTCATTAATGTAAATTATGAACAAGAGAGGGCCTAAAACTGATCCTTGTGGAATGCCACTAGTGACTAATCCCCATTCAGATTTCACTCCATTAATGGTAACTCTCTGCTTTCTATTGGTAAGCCATGCCTCAATCCATGCTAGAACTTTACCTCCTATACCATGAGCTGCCACTTTTCTTAAGAGTCTCTTGTGAGGTACTCTATCGAAGGCTTTACTAAAATCCAAATAAACAATATCATATTCCTTATCACTGTCAACTGCCTCAAATGTTCTATTGAAGAACGTCAGTAAGTTTGTCAGGCAGGAACGACCTCTCGTGGATCCATGCTGAGATTCATTTATCAAGTTATGCTCTTCAATGTGACTTCTGATAATGTCAGCTATAATTGATTCTAATAACTTGCCCACTATAGATGTCAGGCTTATTGGATGGTAATTTGAAGGAGTGGACTTATCCCCTGATTTGAATATAAGAACCACATTAGCCATCTTCCACAACTCCGGCACAACACTGGTAAGGATGGACGCATTGAATACACTCGTTAATGGCTGACTAAGCTCCATCTTGCATTCCTTAAGTACCCTGGAAAACAGCTCGTCGGTCCCGGGGGCTTATTTTGCTTCAGTTTGTCTATCTGTTTAATAACCATGTCCCTCGTGACAGTAATATTAGTTAACTTAAATTCACCAGGAACTAAATAATTGTTAATTACTGGAATCTTATTTACATCTTCCTGTGTAAAAACTGACAAAAAATAGTCATTAAATAAGGAACACATTTCCAGTTCATTATCCGTCAGCTGTCCATTCCCAATTTTCAAGGTCTACTTTTCTTCACCTTGTCCTATACTTTGAAGAACCCTTTGGATTAGTCTTTGATCATTAGCAACTCTAATTTCATAGTCAAGTTTAGCCTTTCTAATCCCCTTTTTTACTTCTCTTTTATAGGTGACATATTGGCCAGTAATGTTAACCTCCCTTTCTGATGCACCTTTATTATTAGTAAATATGCAGAAGCGCTTAAGCCACAAGGGCTATACAGCTGATGCACCTATAAATTCCCCTTTTCTCCCCTAATAGATGCTTTAGCCTCCTGTTAACCCATTATTATTATTAGACTTAATTTCTCTCTGGGGAATGTATATACTCTGGGCACGGTGTACATTATTAAGAAAACAATCATAAAAGCAGATCCCTTCATAATCATAAGTATGATCATCGTCAATAAAATCATTAGCTAGATAACCCCAATCAAGATTAGACAGATGTTCCCTAAGTCCATTATAATCGGCAGAACGAAAATCAGGGATTCTTGCTGTATTATCACTATTCTTGCATTCCCAGTTAATGCTAAAAGTGATGGATTTGTGATCACTTGCGCCAAGCTCTTCAGTGATCTCCAGATTATTCACGAGTGTTTCCTTATTTGACAAGACTAGGTCTAGCAAATTATTACCCCTAGTAGGCTCTGTTACGCCCTGCTTCAGAAAACAGTCCTGAATTGTTTCCATAAAGTCACTGGACTCTAGATTACCTGTCAAAGAATTCCAGTCAATTTGACTGAAGTTAAAGTCCCCTACTATGACTATGTTATTGTGTCTAGAAGCCCTAACAATTTCGTCCCAAAGAAGTAGTCTCCCTCTATCGTGATCCAAGCCTGGAGGTCGGTATATTACACCTGGAATTAGTTTTTCTTGACCCTCTACAAACTCTACCCAAACAGATTCTGTTACTGCTCCATCTATTTTTATACCTGCTTTTATGCAACAATTAATATTTTCTCGAACATACAATGCAACTCCTCCCCCCTTCCCATTACATCTATCCACATTGAACAACTTAAATCCCTGAATATTACACTCAGCAGTCATATCCCGACTCTTTAAATCATACCACGTTTCAGTTAATGCAATGATATCAAAGTTCCCAGCACATGCTACCAAACGTAGTTCATTAATTTTATTTCTTGCACTTCGACTGTTAGCATAAAATACCATCATATGTTTTTTCTTCTGCACATTCTTCCTATTCATCTTTGTTTTTACACAATTTCTGAAATTATCATTACCCAGAGTTACTCCATGACAGTTACTATTAAGATTCTTAATATCAGAGCATAAGTCAATATAACCATACTCATTATTTATCATTTCTAAACCCATACCTCTAACTAATCCTAGTTTAAAGTCCTAACAACCCCCTCAACTGAGCTAGCAAGAAAACCCACACCTGCCCTGGATAAGTGAACCCCATCCCTGGCATACATGTCATTTCGGCCATAGAAGTTGTCCCAGTTGTCAATGAATGGTACTGCATTATCTTTACAGTGTTTATCCAGCCAACAATTAATACCAATTGCTCTGGACAACCACTCATTACCAACACCTCTTCTTGGCAAAATGCCACATATAACAGGGCACCCCCCCTTCCTAATTATGTCTATAGCTGTCCTGAACTTTCTAACTAAATCCTCACTTCTACGCTTGCCAACATCATTGCCTCCAGCACTGAGGCAAATAATAGGATTGATCCCATTACCGTTCATGATGTTGTCAAGCCGGCTAACAATGTCCTCCATCCCAGCCCCAGGAAAGCAAACCCTCTGTCTCCTACTCCTGTCCTTCAAGCAGAATGCCCTGCCCTATCCATGTATCTAACCTGGCTATCCCCAACAACAACAATATTCTTACCTTCCTTGTTGTCGTTCGTCGTGACGATCCCAGTAGTCGACTCACATTCGTCGGGTAGCACCGAAAATGTGTTGGAGGTTTCCACAAGAGTTTCCACAGCAGTCTCTTCATCGTTTCTGGCTTTCCACTCATCTTCTTGATCGTCAACTTTGTCCCTGCTGTCCAGCTACTGACCACGATCCCTTCTTCACCTGAGGACTCGAAACAGGAGGACTACTACGAATCCTCTTGTTTTCCTCGGTCAATCGCCATATCTCCATTTTCACTACCCTCAATTCTTCCTTAAGCTGCTGGTAAAGTTGCTCGATGGAGGGCATCTTGGTTCAGTCCACGGGGAGCACACAAGACACTTCTTCACAGAGTTAAGTACAGGTCACCACAAGGAGTTCTTCCCCAGCTGTGGAAATCTGCCATTGTTCTCCCTTTCCGCAAGTCGGGTACTACGGGACATGATGCCTCCACTATCGTCCCATTGCTCTTACTAGTGCAGTTTGCAAAGTGATGGAACATCTGGTAAATCGACATTTAATGTGGTATTTAGACACACAACAGTCCCTCCACTAGTCAGTATGGCTTTTGTAAGGGCCGATCTACCATAGATCCCTTACTTCGCTTGGATACATATGTTCGTAATGCCTTTGCGAATAACCACTCAGTTATTGCCATATTTGATCTTGAGAAGGCATATGTCACAACTTGGAGGTATAATATTTTGGCCCAAGCCCACTCCTTAGGCTCCCAGGCAATCTACCATACTTCCTTAAGAACTTTTTAACTGACAGACATTTCCGTGTTTGAGTCAATAATGTGCTCTCCCCGGACTTTATCCAAGCTGAAGGTGTCCCTCAGGGATGTGTTCTGAGCACAACACTTTTTCTCCTTGCTATAAATGATTTGGCCTCTGTTCTTCCATCCAATATTTGGTCATCACTATGTTGATGACTTCCCTATTGCTTGTGCAGGCGCTGACTGTCACCTCATTACAGTTTCTCTCCAGCATGCGGTCGACCGTGTTTCCAATTGGGCCACCACACATGGGTGTAAATTTTCCAGTACCAAAACTCACCAAATTACTTTCATTAGACGCTCTGTCATCTCCGATCATCCTTTGTACCTCTATGGCTCCCGTATCCCTGAACGTGATACAGTCAGGTTTCTAGGCCTTCTCTTTGACTGTAGGTTATCCTGGAAACCTCACATTACCTCTCTAAAGGCAACTTGTCATAGCCGGCTGAACCTTCTTAAAACCCTTGCTCATCTTTCATGGAGAGCTGATCGTCGAACTCTCCTTCGCCTACATTCAGCCCTCATTTTATCGAAACTCGATTATGGTGACCAGATCTATTCAGCGGCCTCTCCTACTACTCTCTCTAGTCTTAACCCCATCTATCACCAAGGATTACATTCATGCCTTGGTGCTTTTCGCTCTTCCCCTGTTGAAAGCCTCTATGCAGAAGCGAATGTTCCATCCTTGTCTGATCACCATGATGCCCATTGCCTTCACTACTATGTACGCTCTCACGATCTCCGCAATCCTTCCATTTATTGAATGGTCACCGATATTAGTAGACATTCTTTATTTGTTTGCCGCCCCTGTTTTCTCCGTTCCTTCACTCTTCGCCTACGTTCGCTCTCGTCTTCCCTCCAGTTACCACCTTTCTATGTTCATGTAGCATCTCACTTTTCCCTACCCCCCTGGGAAGTTCCAGCTGTTCGGGTCTGTTCTTTCTCACTCCCTTGCTCGAAAGCCCAACTGCTTACGGTGGCTTCCCGCTCTCTTTTTCTTGACCACTTCCACTCTCATGCCATCGCAATGTACACAGATGGCTCGAAGTCTTCTGACGGTGTCAGACTCGCAGCAGTGATTCCGGACAGCATTGTGTGAGGGCATTTACTATCTTCGGCTAGCATTTTTACTGCTGAATTATATGCCATTCTTGCAGCACTTATTCATATCGCATCTATGCCTGTGTCATCATTTGTGGTTGTCTCAGACTCCCTTAGTCCTCTACAGGCTATACGGAAATTTGATACACCTCACCCCCTAGTTCAACGTATCCAACATTGGCTATGCCATATCTCTACCAAGCATAAAGATATTGTTTTCTGTTGGGTCCCTGGTCATGTTGACGTACAGGGCAATGAACAGGCAGGCACTGCTGCGCAGTCAGCAGTACAAGACCTACCAATTTCATATAGAGGTGTTCCATTTCTGGACTATTTTGCTGTAATAGCTACCCACCTTCACACCCGTTGGTCAACTCTGCTCAGTAACAAACTTCATTCTATTAAACCGAGCATAGGTTACTGGCCGTCTTCTTGTCATCAGTGCCGAGGTTGGGAGACTACTCTCTCCCACCTTCACATTGGCCACACTCGTCTTACTCATGGGCATCTCATGGAGAGGCACCCTGTTCCTCTCTGAGTAGTGTCAAGTTCCAGTATCGATTAGCCACATTCTGTTAGATTGCCCTCTCTATCAACGATCACGCAGAATTTACTTCCAACGTCGTCTCCGCTCTACTACTCTCTCTCTACCTTCCCTTCTTGCCGATGGACCCTCCTTTAATCCTCTCTCATTGACTTCTTGACAACGACTGATTTACTCCACAAACTCTGATAACTTTCGCACTCCCCTCAGCCCTTTCTACCTTAATCTCTTGCTGCCCTCTACTCTTTCATCCACTGCCCCGCTGTTCTCCTTAACCTATTACTCCTCCATCTCCCATTTGCCATCTGATACCCTCGCTTCCTGCCTGCCCTGCAGCGCTGTATAGCCCTTGTGGTTTAGCGCTTCTTTTTGATTATTACAATAATAATGTACAGATTAGATCATTTGGCCTCACTGGGGTGCTCTGAGTCTGCACATCTCTGCTCGATAAGTTCTGGTCTTGGGACCTTGCTCCCTCATTTACAACATCGGCCCTACGACAGAAACATCTGCAATATCTTATTCATGTCTATATCACCCGTACTTCCATAAGTAGCCGTCTTTTACCATCAGAACACATCTCTTTATACAATTACTTCTCCATTAGTTCGTAGTAGCAAGTGACCCTTACAAAGCCCTCTGACATCTCCCCTTAGTCAAGTGTTCGAATGCCAAGTGTACTGTGTAAAAACTTCAGGCATTTGTCCTCGGTACAGAATTCAGAAAAATCCGTGTATTCAGCGCCTCATTCCCATCCATGATGCGTCTGGGTGATGGTGGGTACAACAGAGAAAACAGTGTACACCTATACCATCCCTGTTGGTAGTGGTGGTGCTGATGCCAACAGTTGTAAACACAGGTCAACAGGTAGTAAACTATTGACTGTTTACAACAGCATACCACCAGTATCTTGGTTTACAACAGCATACCACCAATATCTTGGTTTACAACAGCATACCACCAGTACCTTGGTTTACAACAGCATACCACCAGTACCTTGGTTTACAACAGCATACCACCAGTACCTTGGTTTACAACAGCACACCACCAGTACCTTGGTTTACAACAGCACACCACTAGTTTACCTAGCTATTCCCTACCTCTTTACACAAACAGAGCTGACACAACCTCAACTCAATCACATCCTTAACCCACCTACTGCATCCATGTACCAGCATGCCACCTACAAAACCATTTACTATCCACAAGTAATAAATTTACTATCATTTACCAATGGCTGAACAGGGGCAGGTGTCGTAACTTCCCTCTCTCTCTCTCTCTCTTCCCCCACGATGCTGCCCACACCAGCCAGGTACAACATATTTTCTTAAATTACTAAAGTTTGAAACATCCATTCTGCCAACGTGTCAATATCGTCAACATTTGACTTGCATTACATCACTAAAGTTAGACGAAAGGGCAAAAATACCGACCATTTATGTCCAAAGATATTTGGGTGCCTGACAAGTGCCATCCTGTGAGGAAGAGTGGTACCCTGTCAGAAGTTGCACCCTGAAGAAGAGTATCATTCTGTAGGGAGAGCATCACATGAGAAGGTAAGCCAGACTTGCTCTAACTACCACCTTGGACAAAGAGCCCTTCAACCTCCCCACGAAGGGCACTAAGAGCTTAAAGAGTCCACAGCTCTCAACTTGCAATACCACATTAGTGTAGCCTGGAGCCGAGTCTTCACGAGGAGAGGCACACTTATACCCCACGGGAACTCTATCTACACGGCTGAGAGATGAACCGTCAAGAGACATGATGACTATCATCTCCCATCAAGAGACATGATGCCTATCATCTCCCGTGATGATAAAACTCATCACCTCTCTCTAATTACTCCACTGCAGAGCTGCAGTTGATACGACCCTTGCAACATGTCGTTAGTGGAGCTGTGTTGTGCCATGGAGCTCAGACCACCTCCATGATGATCAGTAAGGAGTGCAGCTTTTCTAGTGTGATTTACAGAGGACGTAAAATACTCAATATTAATGTATACAAACGTTATAGATTAACAGTGATTAGTGTTTAAGGTCCAGAAAAGCTTCAAGTGGCAGTAACTAGGACTGGAGGTTATAAGTGGCAGTAACTAGGACTGGAAGGTTATAAGTGACAGTTACTAGGATTGGAAGGTTACAACGAGACATCACCAGAAAGACAGCTACTGTACGAGTGACGGTGAATGTGCCTTCTTCCCAGGGACCCTGCCTTGCTGGGTAGACTTTAAAATATAATTATACCGTTTTTAGTGACACTCTTTGGGACGGTGTCTAAATATAGAGAAAGCGACCTTCTACATAATTCAAGACATATCGACACACCCCAGACCGGTTAGACCAAATGCCAGAGACCATATCAGGGAAGGTTTTGGTGAGGTTTAGGACCCAGGGACCACACTTGTCAGGAAGGTGAGGTCCTGGACCCAGGGTGGGACACCAGGGACCACATTTGTCAGGCTTTGGATCCAGGGCGGAACACACAATTAACAAGACACATGCTTAACACTCCTGTAGGGTCACTAAGGATGCGCAGTTGCACATGTGTATTTCATCAATAAACATACACAGGTGCTGTACAGCGTCTTATTCATCAATAAAGACACCCAGGTGTTGTACATGCGTCTTATTCATCAATACACCCAGGTGTTGTACATGCGTCTTATTCATCAATACACCCAGGTGTTGTACATGCGTCTTATTCATCAATAAAGACACCCAGGTGCTGTACATGTGTCTTATTCATCAATAAAGACACCCAGGTGTTGTACATGTCTTATTCATCAATAAAGACACCCAGGTGTTGCACATGTGTCTTATTCATCAATAAAGACACCCAGGTGTTGTACATGCGTCTTATTCATCAATAAAGACACCCAGGTGTTGTACATGCGTCTTATTCATCAATAAAGACACCCAGGTGTTGTACATGTGTCTTATTCATCAATAAAGACACCCAGGTGTTGTACATGTGTCTTATTCATCAATACACCCAGGTGTTGTACATGCGTCTTATTCATCAATAAAGACACCCAGGTGTTGCACATGTCTTAATCAATACACCCAGGTGTTGTACATGCGTCTTATTCATCAATAAAGACACCCAGGTGTTGTACATGTGCCTATTCATCAATAAAACACCCAGGTGTTGTACATGTGTCTTATTCATCAATAAAGACACCCAGGTGTTGTACATGCGTCTTATTCATCAATAAAGACACCCAGGTGTTGTACATGTGTCTTATTCATCAATACACCCAGGTGTTGTACATGCGTCTTATTCATCAATAAAGACACCCAGGTGTTGTACATGCGTCTTATTCATCAATAAAGACACCCAGGTGTTGTACATGCGTCTTATTCATCAATAAAGACACCCAGGTGTTGTACATTGTCTTATTCATCAATACACCCAGGTGTTGTACATGCGTCTTATTCATCAATAAAGACACCCAGGTGTTGTACATGCGTCTTATTCATAAATACACCCAGGTGTTGTACATGCGTCTTATTCATCAATAAAGACACCCAGGTGTTGTACATGCGTCTTATTCATCAATACACCCAGGTGTTGTACATGCGTCTTATTCATCAATAAAGACACCCAGGTGTTGCACATGTGTCTTATTCATCAATACACCCAGGTGTTGTACATGCGTCTTATTCATCAATAAAGACACCCAGGTGTTGCACATGTGTCTTATTCATCAATAAAGACACCCAGGTGTTGCACATGTGTCTTATTCATCAATAAAGACACCCAGGTGTTGTACATGCGTCTTATTCATCAATAAAGACACCCAGGTGTTGCACATGTCTTATTCATCAATACACCCAGGTGTTGTACATGCGTCTTATTCATCAATAAAGACACCCAGGTGTTGCACATGTGTCTTATTCATCAATATTCATCAATACACCCAGGTGTTGTACATGCGTCTTATTCATCAATAAAGACACCCAGGTGTTGCACATGTCTTATTCATCAATACACCCAGGTGTTGTACATGCGTCTTATTCATCAATAAAGACACCCAGGTGTTGCACATGTGTCTTATTCATCAATAAAGACACCCAGGTGTTGTACATGTGTCTTATTCATCAATACACCCAGGTGTTGTACATGCGTCTTATTCATCAATAAAGACACCCAGGTGTTGCACATGTCTTATTCATCAATACACCCAGGTGTTGTACATGCGTCTTATTCATCAATAAAGACACCCAGGTGTTGCACATGTGTCTTATTCATCAATAAAGACACCCAGGTGTTGCACATGTGTCTTTTCATCAATAAAGACACCCAGGTGTTGTACATGTGTCTTATTCATCATATAAAGACACAGAGGTGTTGTACATGTGTCTTATTCATCAATAAAGACACCCAGGTGTTGTACATGTGTCTTATTCATCATAAGACACCCAGGTGTTTGTACATGTGTCTTATTCATCAATAAAGACACCCAGGTGTTGCACATGTGTCTTATTCATCAATAAAGACACCCAGGTGTTGCACATGTGTCTTATTCATCAATAAAGACACCCAGGTGTTGTACATGCGTCTTATTCATCAATAAAGACACCCAGGTGTTGCACATGTGTCTTATTCATCAATAAAGACACCCAGGTTTTGCACATGTGTCTTATTCATCAATAAGACACCCAGGTGTTGCACATGTGTCTTATTCATCAATAAAGACACCCAGGTGTTGTACATGTGTCTTATTCATCAATAAAGACACAGAGGTGTTGTACATGCGTCTTATTCATCAATAAAGACACCCAGGTGTTGCACATGTGTCTTATTCATCAATAAAGACACCCAGGTGTTGCACATGTGTCTTATTCATCAATAAAGACACCCAGGTGTTGCACATGTGTCTTATTCATCAATAAAGACACCCAGGTGTTGTACATGCGTCTTATTCATCAATACACCCAGGTGTTGCACATGTGTCTTATTCATCAATAAAGACACCCAGGTGTTGTACATGTGTCTTATTCATCAATAAAGACACCCAGGTGTTGCACATGTGTCTTATTCATGATACATTAATCAGAGATTATACACAAATAATCTTGAGAATTATTCATAACTGGTGATATGTTGTAAGCTTCCAAGATTATATTAAACGTCAAGATTATCCTGACCTTTTTAAGCCTGACGCTGACGTTATCAAAGTCACTCTGACGTCTTGACGTCAGAATCCACAAACTTCCTTGTGAGACTTGGGCACACACACCTGCCTCCTGACACGACATCTGCTTCTTGACGTTACACCTGCCTCCTGACATGACACCTGCTGCTTGACGTTACACCTGCCTCCTGACATTACGACCGCTCTCTTGACGTTACACCCGCCTCCTGACATGACACCTGCTGCTTGACGTTACACCTGCCTCCTGACATTACACCTGCCTCCTGACATTACACCTGCTGCTTGACGTTACACCTGCCTCCTGACATTACACCTGCTTCTTGACGTTACACCCGCCTCCTGACATTACACCTGCTTCTTGACGTTACACCTGCCTCCTGACATGACACCTGCTGCTTGACGTTACACCTGCCTCCTGACATTACACCTGCTTCTTGACGTTACACCCGCCTCCTGACATTACACCTGCTTCTTGACGTTACACCTGCCTCCTGACATGACACCTGCTGCTTGACGTTACACCTGCCTCCTGACATGACACCTGCTGCTTGACGTTACACCTGCCTCCTGACACGACACCTGCTTCTGACGTTACACACCCCCTCCTGACACGACACCTGCTTCTTGACGTTAACAGCACCCGCCTCCTGACCGTACACCTGCTTCTTGACGTTACACCTGCCTCCTGACATGACACCTGCTTCTTGACGTTACACCCGCCTCCTGACACGACACCTGCTTCTTGACGTTAACACCCGCCTCCTGACACGTACACCTGCTTCTTGACGTACACCTGCCTCTGACATGATCACTGCTTCTTGACGTTACACCCGCCTCCTGACACGACACCTGCTTCTTGACGTTACACCCGCCTCCTGACACGACACCTGCTTCTTGACGTTACACCCGCCTCCTGACACGACACCTGCTTCTTGACGTTACACCCGCCTCCTGACACGACCCCTTTCTTCTTGACGTTACACCCCGCCTCCTGACATGACACCTGCTGCTTGACGTTACACCTTCTCCTGACATTACACCCTGCTTCTTGGACGTTACACCATGCCTCCTGACACGACCCCTGCTTCTTGACGTTACACCCGCCTCCTGACACGACACCTGCTTCTTGACGTTACACCCGCCTCCTGACATGACACCTGCTTGACATTACACCCGCCTCCTGACATGACACCTGCTGCTTGACGTTACACCTGCCTCCTGACATTACACCTGCTTCTTGACGTTACACCTGCCTCCTGACACGACATCTGCTTCTTGACGTTACACCCGCCTCCTGACACGACACCTGCTTCTTGACGTTACACCCGCCTCCTGACACGACACCTGCTTCTTGATGTTACACCCGCCTCCTGACATGACACCTGCTTTTGACGTTACACCCGCCTCCTGACATGACACCTGCTGCTTGACGTTACACCTGCCTCCTGACATTACACCTGCTTCTTGACGTTACACCTGCCTCCTGACGTTACACCTGCTTCTTGACGTTACACCCGCCTCCTGATATGACACCTGCTTCTTGGCGTTACACCTGCCTCCTGACATGACACCTGCTTCTTGACGTTACACCTGCCTCCTGACGTTACACCTGCCTCCTGACACGACACCTGCTTCTTGGCGTTACACCTGCCTCCTGGCATGACACCTGCTTCTTGGCGTTACACCTGCCTCCTGACATGACACCTGCTTCTTGACGTTACACCTGCCTCCTGATATGACACCAGCTTCTGCGTTACAACCTGCCTCCTGACATGACACCTGCTTCTTGACGTTACACCTGCCTCCTGACATGACACCTGCTTCTTGACGTTACACCTGCCTCCTGACATGACAACCTGCTTCTTGACGATACAAACCTGCCTCCTGACATGACACCTGCTTCTTGACGTTACACCTGCCTCCTGACATGACACCTGCTTCTTGACGTTACACCTGCCTCCTGACATGACACCTGCTTCTTGACGTTACACCTGCCTCCTGAACGTTACACCTGCCTCCTGACACGACACCTGCTTCTTGACGTTACACCCGCCTCCTGATGACACCTGCTTCTTGGCGTTACACCTGCCTCCTGACATGACACCTGCTTCTTGACGTTACATCTGCCTCCTGACATGACACCTGCCTCCTGACATGACACCTGCTTCTTGACGTTACACCTGCCTCCTGACATAACACCTGCTTCTTGACGTTACACCTGCCTCTTGACGTTTTAATATTTCAAGAGATTTACCTGTCACCTTACAAATGTGTGAAACCACGCCTCCAGAATCTTATCAGACGAGACAAACAACGCTCCCTTCCCCCCCCCCACAACGTTTCACCCAGCCACTGCTACCCTCCCCCCTCAAGTCAGCTGCGTCTTAAAACGCCGTCCCCGTCCCCCCCCCCCCCCCCCAAAAAAAAAGTTACTACATCGCAAAAACTGCCTAAGTGATCCCAGTCACCTCTCGAATGTGTAATTTAAGAAATGTAATTACCGTAATGTTAAGATAATGTGTGAGGGTTGACAGGTGTTATTTTACCGGAATTACGTGATTATTTCTCCCCCCTAGGGAGAGCAAAAGCAACACAAGTGAGCGTTATGATTGGTCAAACCTAATTGCTTGAAGTTTGGCGATTGGCTTAGAGACGTCACGTTGCTGGCCAGGTGAACAACCCACGTTGCTGGTCAGGTGAACGACTCGCGTTGCTGGTCGGTGAACGACTCACGTTGTGTCAGGGTGAACGACTCACGTTGCTGGTCAGGTGAACGACTCGCGTTGCTGGTCAGGTGAACGACTCACGTTGCTGGTCAGGTGAACGACTCACGTTGCTGGTCAGGTGAACGACTCACGTTGCGGTCAGGTGAACGACTCACGTTGCTGGTCAGTGAACGACTCACGTATGCTGGTCAGTGAACGACTCACGTTGCTGTCAGGTGAACGACTCACGTTGCTGGTCAGGTGAACGACCTCACGTTGCTGGTCAGGTGAACGACTCACGTTGCTGGTCAGGTGAACGACTCACGTTGCTGGTCAGGTGAACGACTCACGTTGCTGCAGTGAACGACTCACGTTGCTGGCCAGGTGAACGACTCACGTTGCTGGCCAGGTGAACGACTCACGTTGCTGGCCAGGTGAACGACTCACGTTGCTGGCCAGGTGAACGACTCACGTTGCTGGCCAGGTGAACGACTCACGTTGCTGGCCAGGTGAACGACTCACGTTGCTGGCCAGGTGAACGACTCACGTTGCTGGCCAGGTGAACGACTCACGTTGCTGGCCAGGTGAACGACTCACGTTGCTGGCCAGGTGAACGACTCACGTTGCTGGTCAGGTGAACGACCTACATGCTGGTCAGTGAACGACTCACGTTGCTGGTCAGTGAACGACTCACGTTGCTGGTCAGGTGAACGACTCACGTTGCTGGTCAGGTGAACGACTCACGTTGCTGGTCAGGTGAACGACTCACGTTGCTGGTCAGGTGAACGACTCACGTTGCTGGTCAGGTGAACGACTCACGTTGCTGGTCAGGTAAAACGACTCACGTTGCTGGTCAGGTGAACGACCCCACGTTGCTGGTCAGGTGAACGACTCACGTTGCTGGTCAGGTGAACGACTACGTTGCTGGTCAGGTGAAACGACTCACGTTGCTGGTCAGGTGAACGACTCACGTTGCTGGTCAGGTGAACGACTCAGTTGCTGGTCAGGTGAACGACTCACGTTGCTGGTCAGGTGAACGACTCACGTTGCTGGTCAGGTGAACGACTCACGTTGCTGGTCAGGTGAACGACTCACTTTGCTGGTCAGGTGAACGACTCACGTTGCTGGCCAGGTAAACAACCCACTTTTTGCTGGCCAGGTAAACAACCCACGTTCTGGCCAGGTAAACAACCCACTTTGCTGGTCGGGTGAACGACCTACATTGCTGGTCAGGTGAACGACTCACGTTGCTGGTCAGGTGAACGACCCACGTTGTTGGCCAAGTGAACGCCCCATGGTGCTGGCCATGCTGGCCAAGTAAAACGCCCCACGTTGCTGGCTAGATGAACGTCACACTGTTTCTACAGATCGTTCACGAACGCTCGTCTTAATCACCAAACACTACGCAACAAGAGAAGGCCTGAGCTTGTTACCATCTGCAGCTCATAAGACTGCCATCCCCACGAGCCCCTTTGGGCGGGGCAGATGGCAGACCAGAGGCCTAGCTTCTCCCTACGAACCCCGTGAGGGCGGGGAATGTGGCTAGGCCTGGGGACAGTTGGTCCCAGAGATGAGGGGGTACTTATACCTCCTCCCATGGGAGACTTAGGTCTCGAGACACTCCCCAGATAGGGAGCCAAGGCCGGGTCACCACTACTTGGAAAAGACCCGGGCCGGGAGAATACTGGTGAATAAAAAAAAAAAACTACGCAACACAGACCATCAAGTCAGCGTACGCCACACTGTGCGTGCGTGTGTTCCTGTGACTGATCCACCAAGTTATTTGCTACCTAAACAAGCATGGGGGGGGGCAGCGGGGAGGAGGAGGGAAGGGTATCTTCCGGCAACAGCTGACTTGACAGCTGACATTTTCTGCTTAAAATACCAAAAGGTCAGGATTACGAAATTGTCCTCTCTCTCTCTCTCTCTCTCTCTCTCTCTTTCTCTCTCTCTAATACCTTGTAGACTAGTCAAAAAATTTCACTGGTCAACAAAGATTGTGTTGCTGCCAAAGATATTTAAAGATATAAAAGTATTTTGGGGTTGTTGGTCTATTGGAAAAACGTCAGGAGGTATTCTTCAACTTGGCTCTAGTTTGAGAGATCTTCCTCGCCTACCTCAGTTAAGGGGAAACTTAGTCACAACTTGTGTACACGTCGTGACTGTATGGATGTAGTTTTAATGGAGATGGGAATTTTATTTTCAAATTATTTAATATTTAAGGAAAGGAATGGTATCAACAACGACCACCTGGTAACATTGTGACCTTTTTATTATTGTTCCCAGATAATCATGAGTTCTTCAGGAATAGCCTGCTTGAACAATCCCAATGTATTTTACTACATTTGTGTTATATTTAAGGGTGATGGACTGATTACATCGTCTTCAAGTGTCTTCTGCTTCTATCAACTTTTCTGTACTCGACTGAAGAAGCCTACTGTGTAGGCGAAACTTTTCGAAATAAAGATACCTAACTGTTGCATATGTCTCTTACCTAACACTACATTTGTGGCGAATACTCTTTGCAAAAACTAAGAAAAACATCGCTGGTTTTGTAAAACAATCTCATTTTGCTTATTTTGGAGTGGCGCCTGGAGAACAAGACAAGTCTTGGGCTACCCACATGGTCTGGAAAACCTGTGATGAACGCTCAGAACAGTGGGAAAAATAGGCAAAGAAAAAGTTTAAACTTGGGTGTGTCTATGGTGTGGAGAGTCCAAAAACCAATACGATTGTTTCTGTGTGGTGAACGTGAAAGGCTTCAATCGGTACAAGAAAGACAAGTGGGAATATCCTGATATGGAGTCAGCAAGGAGACCCGTGCCATACAGTGAAACAGTTACCATACCAGTGTTTACAACATTGCCTTAGTGTTTATGATACACAAATAACCCGCACATAAAAGAGAGAAGCTTACGACGGCGTTTCGACGACGTCGTCGTAAGCTTCTCTCTTTTATGTGCGGGTTATTTGTGTATCGTTCCAGTCACGGTATTGTGACTTTTTGTTAGTGTTTATGAAGTAACGTAGGTGATAACAGTGAATGTAAAGCTAGCATTTCAACACCCGACCAGTTCTCCCAAGAACAACCCAGTGATGTGACACGGGACCTCAATCTGTCAGAGCAAGCATCTGAACTTTTATCATCCAGACTAAAAGAACCGTCTACAGCAAGTTAAAAAAAACTTATCGGCCAACAGGGGTTGAATTCTTCCATTATTCCATACGCAATAACATCCCTTTCTTCTTCGAAGGGGCTTGGGAATACGACCCGGGGAGATTGGGGGGGCTGTTTATAGACATCTCTGCTAAATCTTGGTATGTATTTTTCGAATAATAACTAATATCCTCCTTTTCAAAACTGCTCCCTAAACCCAAAACTTAAAGAATAAGGGAATATCAAAGGGTCTCCGCAGAAGCTTTGTTATCGTGAGCAAAGTGTCTAGTTGTTTCGTCTGAAATGGAAAAACTTCTTGCTTGTTTGCATCTAAAGAAGTAATTTTAAAATGTAATTTTTTAAGTTGTCCTGCTTGATCAAACGTTTTCCACATCTTTTGTTTCTTTGGGATACCAAAGTTATCAAAAACGAGAGAAAAAAAACGAAAAACGATGAAATTTGGGAACCCAAAAAACCCCCCTAAAATCACTAATAACATTGCCCGGGAAGTTGAGTTTTTGACAGTGGCTAACAACCAAGACTGACAGTCTTTCATACCCACACACACACACAACACACACACACACCACACACACAACAACACACACAAACACACACACCACCAAAACACACCACCCACACAAAACCCCACACACACACAACACACACCCCAAACACACACACACACACACACACAACACACACACCACACCAACACACACCCACACACAACACACACAACACACACACCCCACACACACACACCACACACACACAACCACACACCACCAACACACACACACCCCAAACACACCCCAAACACCACACACACACACACCAACACACACACCACAAAACACACACGAAAAACACCCCCAAACAACAACACACACACATACACACACACGCACACACACACACACACACACACACACAACACAACACACAACCACCAACACACACACACAACCACACACACACACCACACACATACACCACACGCACCACAAACACCACACACGCACACACACACACACACACCGCACACACACACACACCACACACACACACACACACACCACCACCACAACACACACACACAAACAACAAAACACATCTTTTACTGGGCTAAAAGTCTGTTCCAAAATTCTTTTCCCTTTCCCTTTTTTCCTCTCGTCTTCCCTAATCTCTTCCTTTCTCTCTCCCTCTCCCGTTAAAATGTAATATATTTACACACAAATAATACAATCTACGAAATATCAAAAAGCACCTTCCCCCCCTCTAAACGTTTCGCTCCCCCTCCCCCACCAGAGACCAATCACGACCTCAGATTTAGAGTGGTAAAGAGGGTCCCAGACCGGACCAGGGAGGAAAATCCTTTAAAACACCCGTCTCATCGTAATGGTGTTCCCATGAACATTCAACACCTGCCTCGCAAAATCTGGGGGAGGATGTTTTTCCGTTACTGAATGTTTTCAGGGGGTGTGTGGGGGTGGGGTTGTGTTGTGGTGTGTTTGGGGGGGTGGGGGTTGGGGGTGTTTGTGTGCGTGTGTGTGTGTGTGTGTGTGCGTGGGTGTGGGTGTGTGTGTGTGTGTGGTGTGTGTTTTTGTGTGGTGTGGGGTGTGTGTTGGGGTGGGGGGTGTGTGGGGGTGTGTGTGTGGGGTGTTTTGTGTGGTGTGTTTTTGGGTGGGTGTGTTGGGTGTGTGTGGGGGTGTGTGGGGGGTGTGTTTGGTGGGTGGGGTTTTGTGGGGGGGTTGTGTGTGTGTGTGTGTGTGTGTTGGTGTGTGTGTGTGTGGTGTGGGTGTGTGGTTGTGTGTGTTTTTTGTGGTGTGTGTGGGGTGTGGTTTTGTGTGTGTGGTGTGTGGTGTGTGGTGTGTGTGTGGGGGGTGTGTGTTTTGGGTGTGGTGTGTTGTGTTTTTGGTGGTGGTGTGGGTGTGTGGTGTGTGGTGTTTTGGTGTGTGTGTGTTTTTGGGGTGTGTGGGTGGGGTGTGTGGTGTGTGTGTTGGTGTTGTGTGTGTGTGTGTGGGGGGTGTGTGTGTGGGGGTTTTTGTGTGTGTGTGGGGTGTGTGTGTGTGTTTTTTTGGGGTGTGTGTGTTTTGGGGTGTGTGTTTTGTGTTTTGTTGTTGGGTGTGGTGTGGGGTGTGTGTGTGTGTGGTGTGTGTGTGTGTGGTGGGGTGTGTGTGGTGTGTGGGTGTGGTTTTTTGTGTTTGGTGTGGGGTTTTGTTGTTGGGTGTGTGTGTGTGTGTGTGTGTGTGTTGTTGTGTGTGGGGTGTGTGTGGGGGTGGGGGTGTGGGGTGTGTGTGTGTGTGGGGGTGTTTTGTGTGGTGTGTGGGGTTTTGTGTGGGGGTTTGTGTTTTGTGTTGTTGTGTGTGGTGTTGTGTGTGGGGTTGGGGTGTGTGGGGTTTTGGTGGGGTGTGTGTGGTGTGTGGGGGTGGGGTTTGTTTGGGGTTTTGGTTTTTGTGTGTGTGTGTGTGGTGGTGTGTGTGGTGTGGGTGTGTGTGGGTGTTGTGTGTGTTGGGGGTTTGGTGTGTGTGGGGTTTTGTGTGTGTTTGTGGGGGGTGTGGGCGTTTTTGGTGGGGGTGTGGCGTTGTGTGTGTGTGTGGTGTTTTGTGGGGGTTGTGTGTGTGTGGTGGTGTTTTGGGGGGTTGGTGTGGGGGTTGTGTGTGTGGGGGTGTGTGGTGTGGGGTGTGGTGTGTGTGGGGTTGTGGTGTGGTGTGTGTTGTGTGGGGGTTTTGTGTGGGTGGTGTGGGGTTGGTGTGTGTGGGGGTTTTGTGTGTGGGGGTTTTTGTTTTGTGTGGTGTGTGTGGTGTGTGTTTTGGGGTGTGTGTGTGGTTGTTTTGTGGTGGTGGTGTGGGGTGTGGTGTTGTGTTTTGGTGTTTTGTGGTGTGTGGGGTGTGGTGTGTGTGTGTGTGTGGGGTTTGGGGTTGTGTGGGGTGTGTGTGTGTGGTGTGTGTGTGGTGTGTGGGGTGGTGTGTGTGTGGGGTTTTGGGGTGTGTGGGTGGGTGTGTGTGTGGGGTGTGGGGTTTTGGGGTGTGTTGGGGTGTGTGTGTGGGGGTGTGTGTTTTGTTGGGGGTGGTGTGTGTTTTGTTTGAAGGGTGGGGGGTGGAGTGGTGTGTGTGTGTGGTGTGTGGGGTTTGGGGTTTTGTGTTGTGGTGGGGTGTGTGTGTGTGGTGTGTGGGGTCGTGGTGTGTTGTGGTTTGTTGTTCCCAGGGGGTTGGGGGGTGGTTGTGTGTGTGTGTGTGTGTGGGGGTGTGTGTTTTGGTGTTTGTGGGGTGTGGTGTGGTGTGTGTGGGTGTTTTTGGTGTGGGGTGTGTGTTGTGGTGTGGGGGTTTGGTGGGTGTGTGGTGTGTTTTGTGGTGTTGTGGGGTGGTGTGTGGTGTGTGGGGGTGTGTGGTGTGTGTGGTGTGTGTTTTGGGGTTTGTGTGTGTGGTTGTGTGTGGGGTTTGTGTTGTGTGGGGGTTGTGTGTGGGGTGTGTGTTGTGGGTGTGTGTGGGTGTTGTGGTTTTTGGGTTTTGTGTGGTGTGTTTTGTGTGGGGGTGTGTGGTTTGTGGTGTGGGGTTGTGTGGTGGGGTGTGTGTGGTGGGGTGTGTGTTGTGGTGTGTGTGTGTGGTGTGTTGGGGTGGTTGTGGTGTGTGTGGGTGTGTGTGTGTGGTTGTGGGGGGGGGGGTGTGGGTGTGGGGGGTGTGTGTGTGGTGTGTGTGGGTGTGTGTGTGTGGTGTGTGTTGTATGTGTACTCACCTGGGTTAGGTTGGGGGGGTCGGGGTCCGAGCCCCCTGGCCCCGTGTGTGTTTTATGTGTGTGTGTATGGGTGGTATGTATGTGTATCCCTAGTTTTTAACTCGCCTATTTTGTATAACCTAGTTGAGGTTGCAGGGGTCGAGCCCCAAGCTCCGGCCCCGCCTTTAATGGTCGTACTAGGTAAATCCCTGAACCATGAGCTTTATGTCCCTCTGTTTTTTAAAGTATTTTGGGGATCCTGCCTCCACTACACGCTTCCCAAAAACTATTCCACTTCCTGATACTCCTGGCTGAAAAAATATTTCCAAAAATCCCTTTGATTCTCTGTGTCTTCAGCTTCCCAAATGTGTCCCCCTGTTGCTGTGTCCAGTCTCTGGAAATTTCCCGGGCTTTGTCCACCTTTTCAATTCCCCTCAGTATTTTGTAAAAAATCGTTAACCCTGTCCCCCCTTTTTCTCCCTGTCCCCCAGTGTGTTTTAGGTTGATTTCCCTTAACCTTTTCCCTTTGTGGGACATACCTTTAGCTTTGGGACTAGTCTTTTTTTGCAAACCTTTGCCCCTTTCTCTAGGTTTTTTCACGTGCTTGGCTAGGTTTTGGGTTCCCCCAAAAAAGGGGGCCCCATAAACCAATTTTGGGCCTAAGTACCCCAGTGTACGGGTCCCGAATGATTCCCTTTTTAAGATGTCGGAATGTGTTCTGGGGGTTTGCTAGGCGCCAAAAATGCTTTCAGCAGTTATTTTTGGTTGATGTGCGCTTCAGGAATGTGGCCCCGGTGTTTTACTCACCCCCAAAATTTTTTTTTCCCCTTTAGTGGGGGTTTTTAGTCTCTGGCCCCCTTTGACTGTACTCCGGTTTTGCGGGGCTTCTTTTCCCTTCCCCAATCTTCTTTACTTTTTCAAATTGGTCGGATTGGGAAATCCGGGCCAAATTTCTGGGGCCGGTTGAAGCCTGTCCGATCCCTTTTGGGGTTTTTGGGGGGTCTTCGATCGAGTGTTTTTTCTCATCAACTTCACGTCATCTGCAAAACAGGGGGCACTCAAAAGTCCCATTCTTCCGTCATGTCGTTCACAAAATACCAGAAACAGCACTGGTCCTAGGACTGACCCCTGTGGGACCCGCTGGTCACAGGTGCCCACTCTGACACCTCGCCACGTACCATGACTCGCTGCTGTCTTCCTGACAAGTATTTCCCTGATCCATTGTAGTGCCTTCCCTGTTATCCCTGCTTGGTCCTCCAGTTTTTGCACCAATCTCTTGTGTGGAACTGTGTCAAACGCCTTCTTGCAGTCCAAGAAAATGCAATCCACCCACCCTCTCTCTCTTGTCTTACTGCTGTCACCATGTATAGAACTCCAGTAGGTTTGTGACACAGGATTTCCCGTCCCTGAAACAATGTTGGCTGCTGTTGATGAGATCGTTCCTTTCTAGATGTTCCACCACTCTTCTCCTGATAATCTTCTCCATGATTCTGCATAAAATACATGTCCAGTGACACTGTCTGTAGTTTAATGCTTCATGTCTGTCTCCTTTTTTAAAGATTGGGACTAAATTTGCTGTCTTCCATGCCTCAGGCAATCTCCCTGTTTCGATAGATGTATTGAATATTGTTGTTAGGGGTACACATAGTGCCTCTGCTCCCTCTCTCAATACCCATGGGGAGATGTTATTTTGGCCCCATTGCCTTTGAGGTATCTAGCTCACTCAGAAGCCTCTTCACTTCTTCCTCGGTTGTGTGCACTTTGTCCAGCACATGGTGGTGTGCCCCACCTCTCTGTCTTTCTGGAGCTCCTTCTGTCTCCTCTGTGAACACTTCTTTGAATCTCTTGTTGAGTTCCTCACATACTTCACGGTCATTTCTTGTTGTCTCTCCTCCTTCCTTCCTTAGCCTGATTACCTGGTCCTTGACTGTTGTTTTCCTCTTGATGTGACTGTACAACAGTTTCCGGTCAGATTTGGCTTTCGCTGCTATGTCGTTTTCATATTGTCTTTGGGCCTCCCTTCTTATCTGTGCATATTCGTTTCTGGCTCTACGACTGCTCTCCTTATTCTCCTGGGTCCTTTGCCTTCTATATTTCTTCCATTCCCTAGCACACTTGGTTTTTGCCTCCCTGCACCTTTGGGTACAAACCTCTCCTCAGCCTCCTTGCATTTTGTTGCAATTTTTTTTTTGTGTATGTGTATGTGTGTGTATGTGTGTATGTGTGTGTATGTATGTGTGTGTACTCACCTATTTGGTGGTTGCAGGGGTCGATTTCACAGCTCCTGGCCCCACCTCTTCGCTGATTGCTACTAGGTCCTCTCCCTGCCCATGAGCTCTATCATACCTCGCCTTAAAAACTATGTATGGTTCCCGCCTCCACTACGTCACTTTTAGGGTATTCCACGGCCTGACTACTCTATGACTGAAGAAATACTTCCTAACATCCCTTTGATTATCTTGAGTCCCTTTACTTCCAAATGTGACCAGTTGTGTCTGTGTCCCTTCTCTGAACATCCCGTCTTGACCACCTTGTCTATTCCGCACAGTCATTTTATATTCGTACATGTCTCCCTGACCCTCCTGTCCTCCAGTGTCGTCAGCCGATTTCCCTCAACCTTTCTTTCATAGGACAAATCCCCGTAGCTCTGGGTCTAGTCTTGTTGCAAACCTGTGGGGGGGCACTTTTCTCTAATTTCTTGACAGTGCTTGACTAGGTGTGGATTCCAAACTGGTGCTGCGTACTCCAGTATGGGCCTGACTAATGGTATACAGAGTCTTAAACGAATTCCTTTACTGAGGTATCGGAACCTATCCGAGTTAGCAGGTGCCGCCGTATGCTGCAGAGCAGTTATCTGATTGATGTGCGCGCCTCAGGGAGATAGTCTCGGTGTTATACTCGCCCTCCAGATCTTTTTCATTGAGTGAAGTTTGCAGTCTTTGGCCACTAAACTATATTGTGTCCTGCGGTCTTCTTTGCCCTTCCCCAATCTTCAAGACTTTGGGCATTTTGGCATGGGGGATAAATTCAGGAGCCAGTTGCTGACCAAGGCTTGTAGCCTGTCAGTGTCTCTTTGTAGTCCTGCCTGATCCTCATCCCATTTGATTCTTCTCATTAACTTCGCATCATCCGCACAGGTCCTAGGACTGACCCATGTGGAACCCCGCTTGTCACAGGCGCCCACACTGACATCTCGTGCGTGCCATGACCGTTGTTGCCTCCCTGTCAATATTCTCTGATCCATTGCATGCATTTCCTGTTATGTTGTGTGTGTGTGTGTGTGTGTGTGTGTGTGTGTGTGTGTGTGTGTCTGCGTGGGTGTGTGTCTGCGTGGGTGTGTGTCTGCGTGGGTGTGTGTGTGTGTGTCTGCGTGGGTGTGTCTGCCCCTCTCTCGTGCCGAGTAAGTAAAACTTGCTATTTTGGCTTAAAATAGCAACGCTTCTTCTTGCCGAAAAAGCCAAGTGCGAAAATCTTGTATGGCAATAATTCGGGGGCAAAAATCTGTCTGACCTAACGAAGAAAATATATTCGTTGTGTTATTAAATTATTTGTAAACGTATCGTAATTATAATTTAGTTGGATTAGGCTAAATTAAATTGCTCTAGTTTATATTAAGGTCAGGTAATTTTCTAAGGTGCTTGGTAGCGAAAATTATTATTTTTACATTAACATAAAATAAAAAATATATTTTTAAATCGTACAAGAGAAATTTTAGAAAGGACTTAATTTAAATAATTGGACCAATTTTCACATATTTGGCACAGATATATTTAGCTATTTTATTAATACATCGGCCGTTTCCCACCAAGGCAGGGCGGCCCGAAAAAATAAACTTTCACCATCATTTTTGAGTAATTTTTTAAAAACAACCTGGGGGTGGAAACATGTTTTTTTTTTTTTTTTCTTGCACAAAAAGAAAAAAAAAGGAAAAAAAAGGGAACAGCCTAAAAATTTAAAAAAGGAAGTAAAAGTAACAGGGGGCCCATTTTATAAATGGGGTTTTTGGGTTTTACATTCCAATTTTGAATTCCCTCCCTTTGCCCCTTTTTAATTTACATTTCCCTAAATTTGGTTTTTTCGAGCCTTTTTTTACTCTGGATGGGTTGTGTAATTTAAAATTAAAAATACATGAAATTTTCCCTGAACCCTCTAAAATTTTTGGATTTTACAGCCCGGGATAAAAATTTTAATCCTCATTTTTTGGGGGGGGGGGGGGGGGGATGTTAAAAAAAAGTGGGAAGGTTCGGGCCGGGTTAGAAGTTTTGGGGGGAATTTCGGGGGAGGGTAAATGGGAATTGAAGATGGAATTTTATGCCCTGGAGGAGAATAAAGTGCCTTTTCACTAGGAAGGATGGAAATGGGATTTTGTCCATAAAGAAGGTCCTCCCATTTTAAAAAGGGTTGGGTGGGGGAAATTTAAACCCTTTCCGAGGGAAAGTCAGGTTTAACTTTTGGAAGGGGGGAATAGTTCCTCCGGGAGGTGTAATTACCAAGTCCTCCCCTTGAAAGGTTTTGGGGTGTTAAAAGTCCGGAGGTAGGAATCCCCAGTGCCCTCCACCTAAAAAATTTGGGTGGGTGAAATGTTGTTGGGAAGAAGGGGAAGGGGGGGGCCGGGAAAATTTTGAAGGGATGGGGGGGGGGGGGTTAAAGGAAAGGTTTTTGGGTTGGCCTAAAGAAGGGGGGGGGGGTTGGGGGGGGGTTACGTTGGAGTGGAAAGTTAAAGGGCCCCCAAAAAATATTAAGGTGGGTGGGGGATTTTACAGTCCTGGGTGGGAAGAAACCGTGCCTCCCATATGAAGGATGGGGGGAAAAATTTTAAACGGGTCCGGAGGTAGGAAGTAAAGGGGCCTGCACTTTTAAAGGATGGGTTGGGGGAGTTACATTTCTGGAGGTAGGAGTAATGCCTGCACTATAAGGGATGGGTGGGGATTTACAGTCCGGAGGTGGGAAGTACAGTTCCTCACTATAAGGAGGGGTTGGGATGTTACAGTCCTGGAGTAGGAAGAAACAGTGCCCACTTGAAGGATGGGGGGGGAAAAGGGTTTACAGTCCTGGGGGAAGGAATTAAAAGTGCCTCCCTTTGGGAAGGAGGGGTTGGGGAGGGTTACATTTCCTGGAGGTAGGAAGAAAAATGCCTGAAACTTGAAGGAGGGGTGGGGATGTTACAGTCCGGGAGGTAGGAAGTACGGGTCCCCAAAACTAGAAGGATGGGTGGAGATTTTAAACAGTCCGGGGTTTGGGAAAGTACAGTGCCTGCACTATGAAGGTTTGGGGGGGAAATTTTAAACAGTCCTGGAGGTGGGAAAAGACAGGGGCCTGCACAAATAAAGGGAAAGGGTGGAGATTTACAGTGGGGGAAAAAAGGGTAGGAAAACAGTGCCTCCACAGAAGGAGGTTTTGGGATTTTAAAACATTTCCCCGGGAGGTGGGAATACAGGGGCCTCCCCTTTAATGAAGGTTTGGGTGGGAGGGTTAAGTCCTGGGGGTAGGAAGTAAAAGGGTTCCCCTGCACTATAAAGGGATGGTGGAAATTTTAAAACATTTTCCCGGGGGGTGGGAATTACATCCCTGCACTATAAAGGGAAATGGGGGGGAGAGGGTTACAGCCCTTTGGAGAAAGGAAGTAAAAGTCCCTCACTTTTAAGGAGGGGTGGAATGTTACAGTCCTGGAGGGGGAAGTACAGTGCCTGAAACCTAAAAGGATGGGGGGGATTTTTACGTCCGGGAGGTAGGAAGTAAGTCCCCGGGCACTATAAAAGGAAAAGGGGGTGGAAAAATTTACAGCCCGGAGGTGGGAAGTACAGTGCCTGCAAAAAGAAGGATGGGTGGAATTTACAGTCCTGGATTTAAGGAAGAAACAGTGCCTTCACTTGAAGGATGGGGGGGGAATGTTACAGCCTGGAGGTGGGAATACAGTGCCTGCACTTGAAGGAGGGGTGGAATTTTAAAGCCCTTTGGAGGTAAAAAGTACAGGGGCCTGCACTATAAAGGATGGTGGGATTTTACAGTCCGGAAAGGTGGGAATTACGGGCCCCTGCCCTAAAAAGGGAATTTGGGGATTTTATTTTTCCTGGAGGTGGGAAAGTACAGGGGCCTGCATTATGAAGGTTTTGGTGGGATGTTTACAGTCCTGGAGGGGGGAATACGGCCCCTGCCCCTTAAAAAGGAGGTGGAGATGTTACAGTCCGGGGAGGTGGAAAAGTACAGTCCCTTTCACATGAAGGATGGGGGGGATTTTAAGTCCTGGGGGTAGGAAGTACATCCCCTGCACTATGAAGAAGGGTTTGGGGAGGGTTACAGTCCTGGAGGTGGGAAATACAGTCCCTGCACTAAAAAGGGATGGGGGAAAGTTACAGCCCCCTGGGGGGTGGGAAGTAAAAGTGCCTGCACTATGAAGGATGGTGGAGATGTTACATTTCCCTGGGGTGGGAATACATCCCCTGCACTATAAGGGAGGGGAGGGATGTTACAGTCCTGGGGTGGGAAGAAAACAGTGCCTCACTATGAAGGATGGGGGGGGGATGTTACAGCCTGGGGGTAGGAAGTACATTGCCTGCACTAAAAAAGGAGGGGTTGGGGATTTTTACAGTCCTGGGGGTAGGAAGTAAAAAGTGCCTGCACTAGGGGAAGGGGATGGGGGGGATGTTAAAAGTCCTGGATTAGGAAGTACAGCCCCTGCATATGAAGGAAAGGGGGGTGGGATTTACGTCCGGGAGGTAGGAAGTACATTGCCTGCACTATGAAGGAGGGTTTAAAAATGTTACAGCCCTTTGGGGGTGGGAATTCCCGTCCTGCACTAGAAGGATGGGGGGAAGGTTACATTTCCTGGGGGAGGAAGTAAAAGTCCTGCACAATAAAAGGATGGGGGGGAGTTTTCCATTCCGGGAGGTGGAAGTACAGTGCCTGCACTAAAAAGGAAGGGGTTTGGGGGATTTACATTCCGGAAAGGGGGAAAATTTACAGTGCCTGCACTATGAAGATGGGGGGGGGTTTTAACAGTCCTGGGGGGTTTGGGAAGAACAGTGCCTCCACTTGAAGGTGGGTTTTGGAGATTTACAGTCCTGGGGTTGGGGAAGACATTTCCTTTAAACAAATAAAGGATGGGGGGGGATGTTACAGTCCTGGAGGTGGGAATACAGTGCCTGCACATGAAGGATGGGTGGAAAGTTTTACAGCCCCTGGGGTGGGAAAAAACAGTGCCTGCACTTTTAAGGAGGGGTGGGGGTTACATTTTCAGGAGGGGGAAGTACATCCCTGCACATGAAGTTTGGTGGGATGTTACAGTCCGGGAGGTGGGAAGTACAGTCCCCTGCACTATGAAGTTTTGGGTGGGGAGTTACAGTCCTGGGGGTAGGAAGTACATTGCCTGCACTAAAAAGGGAATGGGGGGGGAAAAATGTTACAGTCCTGGATTGGAATACAGTGCCCCCACTTGAAGGTGGGTTGGGTTTTACAGTCCTGGAGGTGGGAAATACAGTCCCTGCACTATGAAGGAGGGGTTGGGGATGTTACAGCCCTTGGAGGGGGAAAGTACAGTGCCTGCACAAAGAAGGTTTGGGGGGGGTTTGTTACAGTCCTGGAGGAAAGGAATACAGGCCTCCACTAAAGGGAATGGGTGGGGATTTTTTACAGTCCGGAGGTGGGAATTAAAGTGCTGCACTATAAAAGGAGGGGGGGAATTTACAGTCCTGGGGGAGAAGTACAGTGCCTGCACTATGAAGGATGGGGGGGTTTTTACCCCCCTTTGGGTGGGAAAATTTACGGGTGCCTGCACAAATGAAGGAGGGGTTTTGGAGATGTTTAAAAGGTCCTGGGGGTAGGAAGTACGTCCCTTTCACTATGAAGGAGGGGTGGAAAAGTTACAGTCCGGGGGGTAAAAGTACAGTGCCGGGCCCTATAAAGGGAAAGGTTTGGGGGATGTTTACAGTCCTGGAGGGGGAAGTACAGTTTTTGCACTATGAAGGATGGGTGGGGATTTATTTTTCCTGGGGGTTGGGAAGGGTCAGTCCTGCACAATGAAGGATGGGGGGAGATGTTACAGTCCTGGGGGTTTTGGGAAGAAACATTGCCTGCACTTGAAGGAGGGGTGGGATGTTACATTTCCGGAGGTAGAAGTACAGTGCCTGCACTATAAGGGAGGGTGGAGTTTTTCAGCCCCTGGGGAAGGGAAGTACATTCCTGCACTTTTAAAAGGGGGGGTGGGAGATGTTACAGCCCCCTGGAGGGGGAAGGGTACGGGCCCTTTGCACTATGAAGGATGGGTGGGATGTTACGGGCCTGGGGGGTGGGAAAGTACAGTGCCTGCACAATAAAGGATGGGGGGAAAATTTACTTTTCCCTGGGGGTAGGAAAAACATTTCCCTTTCACTATGAAGGAGGGGGGGAATTTTTAAAAGCCCCGGGGTGGGAAGTAAGGGGCCTTTCACTATAAGGAGGGGTGAATTTTTTACAGCCCCGGGAGGTGGGAAGTCCCTTTTTGCCTGCACTTTTAAGGATGGGTGGGGTTTTTACAGTCCTGGAGTAAATTACGGGTGCCTGCACTATAAAGGATGGGGGGGGGATGTTACATTTTCCTGGAGGTAGGAAAAACAGGGGCCTGCCTATAAGGAGGGGTGGGAAGTTACAGCCCTTTGGAGGTAGGAAGCATCCTGCAAAAAGAAAAAGGGTTTAAGATTTTTAACAGTCCGGGGTGGGAAAAGTACAGTCCCTGCACAATGAAGGATGGGTGGAGATTTTTTACAGCCCCTGGAGGTAGGAAGTACAGTGCCTGCACTATAAAGGATGGGTGGGATGTTACATTTCCTGGATTGGGAAAAGTACAGTGCCGCACTATAAGGATGGGTGGAATGTTACAGCCCCTGGGGGAAGGAAGTCAGTGCCGCACTTTTAAAGGAAAGGGGTGGAGATTTTACAGTCCTGGGGGTAGAAGAACAGTCCCTTTCACTATGAAGGATGGGTGGAGAGGGTTACGCCCCTGGAGTGGGAATACAGTCCCCTGAAATATAAAAGGGAAAGGGGTTTAGATGTTACAGTCCCGGAGGTAGGAAGTACATTTCCCTGCACTTTTGAAGGATTTTTGGGGTTTTTTTTACAGTCCCGGAAAGGAAAGGAATACATGCCTGCACTATAAAAGGATGGGGGGGGATTTACAGCCTGGAGGTGGGAAGTACAGTGCCTGCACAATAAGGGATGGGGGGGAAGATTTTACATCCGGAAGGTAGGAAGACAGTCCCCTGCACTATAAAAGGATGGGTGGGATTTTTACAGTCCAGGGGTGGGAAAAACAGTGCCTGCCCCTATAAAGGGAGGGGTTGGGATTTTACAGCCCCGGGATTGGGAAGTACAGTGCCTGCACTATGAAGGATGGGGGGAATTTACATTCCGGGGGTAAAGTACAGTGCCTCACAAAGAAGGATGAAAGGGATTTTTACAGTCCTTGGGTAGAAGAAACAGTGCCTGCACTATGAAGGATGGGGGGGGAAAAGTTTTACAGTCCTGGGGTAAAAGTAAATTGCCTGCACTTTAAGGGAGGGGTGGTTTGGTTCAGTCCGGGAGGTGGGAAATACAGTGCCTGCACTATGAAGGAGGGGTGGAGATTTACAGTCCTGGGGGAAAGGAATTACAGGGGCCTGCACAATAAAGGGAGGGGTGGGATGTTACCCCCCTGGATTAGGAAAAAACATTTGCCTGCACATAAAGGGAAAGGGGGGGAAAATTTTTAAAAATCCTGGGGGTTTGGGAAGTACGGGGCCTGCATTTTAAGGAAAGGGGGGAGTTTGTTACGGGCCCTTGGGGGTTTGGGGAAGTACAGGCCTGCACTATGAAGGAGGGGTGGGGGTTACAGTCCTGGAGGTAGGAAAAAAAATTGCCTGCACAATAAAGGGAAAGGGTGGGGATGTTACAGTCCTGGAGGTGGGAAAGTACAGTGTTTGGCACAAAAGAAGGATTGGGGATTTACACCCCCGGGAAGGAAGGAAGTACAGGCCTGCACAAATGAAGGATGGGGGGTGTGTTACAGCCTGGAGGTAGGAAGTAAAGTCCCCTGCACTAGAAGGAGGGGTTTGGGGGAAAACAGTCCTGGTTTTTAGGAAGAACAGTGCCTGCACTAAGAAGGATGGGTGGGGATTTTAACAGTCCGGAGGTGGGAATTAAAAGTGCCTGCACAATGAAGGATGGGTGGGATTTTAAACAGTCCTGGAGTGAAGTACAGGCCGCCCTATAAAGGGAGGGTTTTGGGGGTTTGTAAAAAGCCCGGAGGTAGGAAGTACAGTGCCTCACTATGGGGGAAGGGTTTGGGATTTTACAGTCCTGGAGGTAGGAAGTATGTTCCCGGCACTATGAAAAAGGGGGGAAAGTTACAGCCCGGAGGGGGAAGTACAGTCCCTTCACATGAAGGATGGGTGGAGATTTTACATTTTCCCTGGGGGTAAATACGGGCCCTGCACTAGGGGAAGGGAGGGGTTTTGGGGATTTTTTAACAGTCCTGGGGGAAAGGAAAGGGAAAAGGCCTGCACAATGAAGGAGGGGGGAGAAAAAACATTTCCGGGAAAGGAGGAAGCCCGGCCTGCACTAAAAGGATGGGGGGAGATTTTTACATCCTGGAGGTGGGAATTAAAATCCCTTTCACTAAAAAGGGATGGGTTTTTTGTTACAGTCCTGGGGGGTGGGAAGTACAGTCCCCTGCACTATGAAGGAGGGGTTGGAGTTGTTACATTTTCCTGGAGGTGGGAAGTACATGCCTGCATATGAAGGTTTGGGTGGGGATGTTCCCACCCCCTGGATGTAGGAATTAAAAGTCCCTTGCCCTAAAAAGGGATGGGTGGAGATTTTACAGTCCTGGGGGTTAGGAAGTACAGTGCCTGCCTATGAAGGAGGGGGTTGGGATTTTTCCCAGCCCCTGGAGGTAGAATACATTTCCTGCACTAGGAAAAGGTGGGGGGAATTTTAGGGGTTTCCGGGGGGAGGAATACTTTCCCTTTCACTATGAAGGATGGTGGGGATGTTACACCCCCTTTGGGGGTGGGAATTTACAGTCCCCCTGCACTAAGAAGGATGGGTGGGATTTTTACAGTCCGGGAGGTGGGAAATTTCAGTGCCTGCATTTAATAAAGGAAATGGGGGGGGAGATGTTACAGTCCTAAAGGGTAGGAATTAACAGGGGCCTGCACTATGAAGGAGGGTGGGGATGTTACAGTTTTTGGGGGTTAGGAAGTACATGCCTGCACTAGGAAGGATGGGGGATTTTACAGTCCGGGGGTAGGAAGAACAGTGCCTGCACAAAAGGGAAATTGGGGGGAAAAGGGGTTTACAGCCCCTGTGGGAGTAAAGTGCCAGCACAAAGGAAGGTTTGGGGGGGGAAATGTTACAGTCCGGAGGTAGGAATTACAGTGCCTCACTATAAAGGGAGGGGTGGAAAATTTTTACATTTCCTGGAGGAAAGGAAGTCCCCAAGTGCCTGCACTATAAAGGGAAAGGGGTGGGATGTTACATTTCCCGGGAGGTAGGAATAAATTGCCTGCACTAAAAGGGATGGGTGGAAAATGTTACATTTCCCGGAGGTAGGAAGTACAGGGGCCTGCACTTAAAGGTTTGGGGGGAGATGTTACAGCCCGGGAGGGGGAAGTCAGTCCCCTTCCAACAATGAAGGAGGGTTTGGAGATGTTACATTTCCGGGAGGGGGAAAAGTACAGTGCCGGCACTATGGGGATGGGGGGGGAAAAATTTTAACATTCCGGGAGGTGGGAATAAAAGTGCCTGCACAATAAAGGGAAAGGGGGGAGATGTTACAGTCCTGGGGGTGGGAAAGTACATTCCCCTTGCACTATAAAGGGTTTGGGGGGGGATTTTAAAACAGTCCTGGGGGGAGGAAGTACAGTGCCTGCACAAAAGGTTTGGGGGGAAAATTACAGTTTTTGGAGGTAAATACAGGGGCCTGCACTAAAAGGATGGGGGGAGATTTTTACAGTCCTGGAGGTGGGAATACAGGGGCCTTTCACTATGGGGATGGGGAGTTTTAAAAAGTCCGGGGGTGGGAATACAGTCCCCCTGCACTTTTAAGGATGGGGGGGGGATTTACAGTCCCTGGGGGGTATAAAGAAACATTTCCTTTAAACTTTTAAAGGATGGGGGGGAATTTTACAGCCCTTTGGAGGGGGAAAGGGAAACATTTCCTTTCACAAAAAAGGATGGGTTTGGGGATTTTTACAGCCCCGGGAAAGGTGGGAAAAGTACAGTCCCTCCCAACTATGAAGGATGGGGGGATGTTACGTCCTGGAGGTAAAAATTTACAGTGGCCTGCACTAAAAAGGGAAGGGTGGGATTTTACAGTCCTGGGGGTAAAGTACAGTCCCCTGCACTATAAGGATGGGGGGGGAAAATTTACAGCCTGGGGGGTTGGGAATACATTGCCTCACTTTTAAGGATGGGGGTGGGGATGTTACAGCCCCTGGGGGTGGGAATACAGTGCCTGCACTAAAAGGTTTGGTTTGGGGGATGTTAACAGCCCCGGGGGTAGGAAGTACAGTGCCTGCACTTTTAAAGGATGGGTTGGAGATGTTACGTCCGGGATTTGGAAAGTACAGGGGCCTGCACTATAAGGGAAAGGGTTTGGTAAATGTTACAGTCCTGGGGTGGGAAGGGACAGGGGCCTCCCACAATGAAGGAGGGGTTAGTTTACAGCCCTGGAGGTAGGAAGAAACAGTCCCCTCCCCTTATAAAGGGATGGGTGGGGATGTTACAGTCCGGGAGGTAAAAGTACAGTGCCTGCACAATGAAGGATTGGGGGGGAAATTTACATCCTGGAGGTGGGAAAATTTACAGTCCCCCCCGGCCCCACTATAAAGGATGGGGGGGTAAATGTTAAAATTCCTGGAGGAGGAAGTACAGGGGGCCTGCACATGAAGGATGGGTGGGGAGTTACACCCCTGGGGTAGGAAGTACAGTGCCTGCCAAAGAAGGAGGGGTTTGAGATTTTTAACAGCCCGGGAGGAAAGGAAAGAAACATTTGCCGCACTATGAAGGATGGGTGGGGATTTTACATTTCCGGGATTTAAAGTACAGTGCCTACTATGAAGGATGGGGGGGAATGAAACAGCCCCGGGAGGTAAAGTACAGTGCCTCACTATGAAGGTTGGGTGGGGGATGTTACGCCCTGGAGTAGGAAGTCCAGTGCCTGCACTATAAAGGATGGGGGAGATGTTACAGCCCGGAGGTAGGAAAGAACAGTGCCTGGCCCCCCCCTATAAAGGGAGGGGGGGGGGAATGTTCAGTCCTGGAGGAAGAAGTACATGCCTGCACTATGAAGGATGGGGGGAGTTACAGCCTTTAAAGGGAAATTCAGTGCCTCCCACTTGAAGGATGGGGGGGGAAATTCCCCTTTCCCTTAAAATTTCTTTGAGAAAAAAAGAAAAAGGGGTGGAGGAAACTCCGGGGCCATCTGTGAAGGCCCGGGAGCTGCTGCACACTGCCCTAAACAAAAAGAAACCTAAAATTTTTCCTCCACACCCTTGCACTTTTTTTTCTATCGCCTGACAGGAACTGGTGGCGAAAAAAACCCAACCCCACCCCCAAAACCTCCTCCTCCTCCAAACCCACCCTATTAACCCCCCCCCTTCCCCACCCCCCACCAACCCACAAAAAACCTGAACTTACTACTTCCCCCACCACTTCCCCAACCCCCCCCCCCCTCCCCCAAAATAGATAATGATAATCTTTTTCCAATCTTCAAAAAAGGATCCCCCAAAATGAAAATTTGTTTTTGGGCTTCCCACCCACACCTGCCTCCACCCCCACATTGCCCCCCCCCCCCACCCACCCTTCCCCCACCCAAAACACCCTCCACCCCCACATTGCCCCCAACCCCCCTTCCCCCCCCCACTCCCCTTCCCACCCCCCCCGGCCCCCTCCACCCACCCCCCCAAAACCCCTCCTTTTCCTCCACCCACCCCCCCTAATTCCTTCCCCCCCCAAACACCCCCCCTTCCCCCAAACCCCTCCACTGCCCCCCCCAAACACACGCCTCCACCTACACACTGCCTCCCCCTACACACGGGCCTCCTAAAATTTCCCAGGGGCCCCAACAGTCCCCTTTCAGTAACTATATATTTCCCCCAGAGGTTCCTACTTCACCTCAGAAACTATATATTTTCCCAAATTTTTCCCTACAGTCCCCTTCGGGGAAACTATAAAACCCAGAGGCCCCACATCCCCCTCATAACAATTATTTCCCCAAAGATTTCCTACATCCCTCGGGAACATGAAACCCAACACCCGGGCCTTTTCTCCCTCTTGCGGGGGGAGGACTAAACCCCCACTACCCGGAGCAAGAAAACCCAGGGGGGTTTTTACTGCTTAAACCGGGATCCAGGGAAGCATCGGAAAATTTAAATTTTCCGGGCAACAAAAATTTTTTCCCAATAATGGTTAGTTTTTTCCCTCGAAGAAATTCAAAAGAAATTTTCCCCGAGAGCCCTTTAAGTCCCCCTCACGGGGGAAAATCTTATATCCGGGCTGCCCACCAGCAAGTAAAAACAGGCAAAGGGGCCCTTGATCATCTCCAAAAGACGGGGGGACTGACCACCCTTTGCCCCAACTGAGGGTTTTGACCACCACCTAGAGAACTTCAAAAAAAGACTTTTCTGTCCGGGGTTTTTAAACCCAAATTTTAATCTGAAGCACTAAAGGTCCCAGGACAAAAAACCCTCCGCTGGAAACGAAAGCTTTTTTTACGAAACAGCCCCCAAAAACACCACACTAAAACTCTGTCCGTCATTTTGACTCCAAACCGGCGTCTTGGACAAGAAAAGGGATGACAAATTTCAGCATTTTTTTAAAAGCGCACCCCGGCTCCTTAAAACATTAAAACTTTAAACCTTCCTAATTTTAACCACCACAGCCCTGTCAAAATGGGACTCACTCTTTCAAAAACACAAAACCCAAACCTTCAGCGTACGGGCATGTACTTACCACCTCCACATGTAACCCTCCTCACCCATCCTTTTAAGGGACAAATTAACTTTAATTCCCCCCTCAAACCCCAACATCCCCACCCATCCTTCAGAGTAAAAGGCCCTGGGACCTTTAACCACCTTTTAACAAACAACCCCAAACCCCCCTTCAGAAGGGGACAGGGCCCCGAAAATACCACCTCCAGCCCAAAACTCCCCAAACCCATTCAAATTTAACCCCGGTCCTTTCCACACCTCCAGCACCCAAAAAAACCCCAACAACCTTCAATTCAGGGCCCCCACTTTAAAATCCTAAAAACCCTCCCCCCATTTTCAATGGTGTATTCCAAACCAAAAACCCCCCCCCCCCATTTTAATAATTTAATTTTAAAAATATTCCCCCCCTTTTAAGGGGAATTGTATTAAAAATTGCCCTTCCCCAACCCCCCTTTGAGTAAAAGGGAATTTCCCCCCCAACACAAAAAATTTAATAATTATTTAAAATATAAATAAATTTTGATAATTTTTAATAGTATAAATAAAATTAATAAAGGGTATTTATGATAAAAAAAAATTTAAGTCGGGCCCCCAAATGAAAACTGGCCCCAATTTTAAAACAAGGGGAAAACCCCCCCAAAATTAAAAATTAAATTTCCCCCCTCCCCCCGAAAAAAAACCCCCCCTTAAAAACGGGTTTTAAAGATATAAAACCCCCAAAATTTTATTTGTGTTTTAAAAAAAATTTTAAAATAACCCCCGGCAAAAAATCTAGAAAAATTTCCATCCCTTTAAAACACAACAATTTATTTTTTGGCCCAAAAAAAACCCCCTTTATTTTAAAAGTTTGTTTACAATAAATTTTTTATAAAAAACCCCCTGAAAAAATATTTATTCCTTATTTCAGAAATTTTTTGTCCCCCCAAAAAAAAAAGGGTAAATTAAAATTTAAAAATTTTATTTGGGGCCTATTAAAAAAGGCAAAAAAGAATCTTTTAAAAAAAGGGCCCTTTTGAAATTTTTTCCTTTTTTCGGAAAAAAATATTTTTTTTTTAATTTTTTAAAAAAAAATTTTTTTTTAAAATTTTAAAAAAAAAATTTAAAAATTATAATTTTTATAAAATAAATTTATTAGTAAAAAAATATTTTTAAATTTGTTTTTAAAAAAAATACAACAACCAACACCCCAAAAACACAGAAAGAACCAAAAACATACACAAATTTTTTCCCAATGCCAAAAATTTGCCAAAAACCCCAAAAACCCCCCTTCCCTTTCCCCCGAAAAAAAATTTAAAAATTTAAAAGATTATAATAAAAAATAAAAAATTAAATTTAAAAAAATTTTAAATAAATAAATTTTAAAGGTAAAAGGGAACCAAAAAAAAGGGAAAAGGACCCCAGTTTTTTTGGAGACTTTCTTTGGGGAAAACCAAAGAAAAAATTGAAAATTGGGAATTTTTAAAATGGTGTGTGGAAAGGAAAATAGAAAAGATAATAACCAAAAGTTTACCCGAAAATTTTTCCCAATTGGGAAATTTTTTAAATTTTTTAATAACCCCTATTGCTGTGCTTTATTTTTTATTTAAACGAAATAGGGGAAAAAAATTTTTTCCCCAAGGGAAACAAAAACTTTCCCCCATTTTACAAAAATGTAAAAGTATAATACCCCCCACCCCTTAAATTTTTTAAGCTGGGTTTTTTAAATTTCGCCGCGAGGGAAAGGTTGGAGGCGTGAAAATTTTTGTTTGGCCCCAAGTTTGAAAAAATTTTTTCCAGAAAAACGGAAGGTGGAAAAAGGGGAAGGTTTGGAGTTAAAAAAAAAAAGCAGAGGGCAGAAGAGGGGTTGGGGAGGTTTTGGGTTGGTTTAATTTTGAGAAATGGACAAAGTAAATGGAAAATGGAAAGCAAAATAAATCCCATAAGGGGAAGGAAAAAGGGGGTAGGGGGCGTCCTCGAAAGGGTTGGAAAAGGGGGGAAAAGGGGGTTTTTTGGGAGGGGCTTTGGGCTTCCAGCAAGCGTGCGTGAGCGGTTTTGATAGGAGTTAAAAAAGCAATTGGACTTTTGGGGCCCGACGATCCCGTTGGAGTGTGGGGCAAAGGGGAAAAATTTAGTGAAGGGAACCGGGAAAAACCCGGGTTAAATTTTCTTTTGAGCGTACTTGAGTTCCCTTTGGGGAAAAGGGGAAATAAAAAATTTTTCCCCCAAAATTTAAAAAGGAGGGGGTTTGGGGTATTGGCCCGTTTTTTGGGGGGAAAAATTTTGTTTAAACTTTAACGTAATGCTTTTTAAACGTTGGGATTCTTGGGAAAAAAACCCCAGAAAAAAGTTTTTTAAAAGTTTTTTTGGAGTGTGGTGAAAGTGTTGAATTATGATGGAAAAAATTTTCTTTTTTGGGGGTTTTCTTTCTTTTTGGGTCACCCTGCCTTCGTTTGGGGACGGGGGGACTTTTTTTTAAAAAATATATATATATATATATATATATATATTTTAAAAAAATTTAATATATATATATATATATAAATTTTTTTTTAATTTTAAATTTAAATAAAAAAAAAAAATATATTTTTTGGGGTGTTTGTTTTGTTTTTTTTTTTTATTTTAAATTTTTTTTGTTTTTTATTTTTTTTTTTGGTGTGTGTGTGTGGTTGTACTCCCCCTAAAAACACCCTTTTAAATTTTAAAACCCCCTAAATTGTGGTTGCCGGGGTGAACTCAGCTCCGGCCCCCGCCTCTTCACCCGATCGTTACTGGGGCCTTCCTCCTCTGCTTCCTGACTTTTTCAAAACCTCTTCTAAAAAATATTAAATTGTTTCCGCCTTTCCCCTACTTCCTTGCTTTACAACTCTATGACTGAAAAATACTTTTTAAAAAGCCCTTTTGACCGTCTGAGTCTTTTAGCTTCCAGTTAGGGGTGTGTAAAACTCCCCCTAATTTTTGGGGCAAGGGGGCGAGACCAGCTCCTGGCCCCCCTCTTTACCGAAACCCCTACTAGGTCCCCCTCCTTCCCCCTTTCCCCCAGGGGGTTTAAAACATACCCGTCCCTTTAAAAATAAAGTAAAAGGTTTTCCCGCCCCACTACACGCTTTCCAACTATTCCACTTTCCAACTTTCCATTTACTCTACTCTATGACTTTCCCAACAAATCTATACTTTTAACAACCCCCCGACTCATCTGAATCAACAGCTTCCAAAATTTTACCCCTTGTTTCTGTGTCTCCATCTCTAGAACATCCCTTTTTGAGGGGGTTTGTGTTTTTTGTTTTTGTGTGTGTGTTTTTGTGGTGGGGTGTGTGGGGGTGTGTTTTTGTGGGGGTGTTTTTGGTTTCATTCCGAATGGTGGAACTTTTCGAATTTTGCATAAAAAAATACGCTCTTCTTGCTTAAAAAAGCAAAATTTTTGTATGAAATAATTTTCCCCAAAAATAATTCTGAAACTTATCTAAAATATAATTTTGTTGGATTAGGTTTTTAAATTTAAAATTTCCGTGTTTTTAAAAAGGTCAAAGGCAATATTTTTTAAGGTTCTTTTGGGAAATAAATTTTTTAATTTTTTAATTAACAAAAATTAAAAAATAAAATATTTTGGGCAGTTTAAAATAGAAGCAAATGTCAAAATTTTTAACAGTAAAATTTTCATTACCTTCGGGTTTTTAAGCCCCCTTTTAAAAGGGAGTAAAGGAAAGGTTTTGCAAGGTTGGGGCGTCTGGGTTTACGGGTGGGAATATATACTGGCTTGGGGGGATTGGCAGAAAAAAGTTTAGATAAAAGGGGAAAAAATCCCCACCACTTTTGCCGAGAGAGAGATGCTGTGGAACACCACAAGACATAACCCACTTATTTAAAATCACCCAAAATTTTGTTTTCCCGTCCAAAGGAACATTAAAACACAATAACCGAACAAAACCACAGAAAACTTTTCCCGTGCTCCCAGTCCTACCCAAAACTCCACTTTTCGACACTCCCTTTACTTTTTGAACTTTGTGTGTGTGTGTGTTTTGTGTGTGTGTGTGTGTTTTGTTTTGTGTGTGTGGTGTGGTTGTGGTGTGGTTTTGTTTTGGGGTGTGAGAGAGAGAGAGAAAAAGGAGAGAAGAGAGGATGAGAGAGAGAGAGAAGAAGAGAGAGAGAGAGAGAGGGGAGAGAGGAAGAGTAGAAAGGGGGAAAAAAAAAAAAAAAAGGAGGAAAGAAGGGATAAGGAGAGGGAAAGAAAGGGGAGATTGAGGTAGGGAGAAAAGAATTTTAGGAAATTTGGGGATAAAAGAAGAGAAAAGTAAAGAAAAAAGGAGAAAGAGAAAGGAGGGAAGAGAGGGAATAGAGAGGTAAAGGCATAAAACCCTTTGGGGTTTTCCCAAAAAAAACCTGGGTGGTTTTTTTTCCCGCCCAATTGGGAAAACAGGACTTTTTAAAAAAAAAAATTTGGGGGGGGGGGCTTCCGTGGGGACCTTTTTTCCCTTGGGGAAAAAATTTTTCCCTTTTTTGACCATTGGAACCTTTAAACCGGAAAAAGGGGGGGGCCCTTAATGTTTAAATAACCCCCGGGGCCCCGGGGAATTTGCAAAATTCCCGAAAATTCAATCACTCACCCGGGAATACACTGGAAAATTCCCCCCCCACGGGCCGGGCAAAACCAAGCAAAAAACTATCCCCCCTCGTAAACCCTCCAAAATTTATTTAAAACCCGAGATCCAAACCTTAGGAAAATTTTCCCAAAGTTTGGAAAGTGGGTTTGTCAAAATAATATCTTAATAAAAGGCCAACCCCTGGGGGGGGAAACAATGTTTTAAAAAAAAATTTTCTGGCCCAAAAAGGGAAAGGAAAAAAAAAAAAAGAGAAAGAATTTGAAAAGAGAAAGAGAAAGCCCCCCTTAAAACCCAACCCAACTTTTTTAAAATATCCTAAAAAACAAACCCGAAAACCCCCCCCCCCCCCCAAAAAAAAAATCCCCCCCCCCTTTCCCAAAAAAAAAAAAATCCACAGCAATTTAAAAAAAGCCAAAAAAAAAAGGGGCCTAAAAACCCACCCCCCCCCCCAATTTTATCCAACGCACCCCCCCTCGAGAAACCAAAACCCCAAAAACCCACAAAAGCATTAAAAAAAGGAAATAACCCAAAGGGAAATCGGTGGGAGACGAAACTTTGCCCCAAAACACGTGTTTGGGAGGTGGGGGGGTTTTTTTTTCTATGACGTCGAGGAATATAGAAAGGGTGACGCCACTGTTTTTGCTGGGCGTCAGGAAAGGAAAACATTAACGCCGGGCCCAAAAAGGGCACACCTGGAGAACACAAGTTTAAAAAATGCCCGACAAGAATGTAAAACAACACGGGCAGGTAAAGACAGAAGGGAAAAAGGGAAAAGACAGAAGGTAGTTTGGGGAAATAGACAGAAGATGGGGCAAAAGGAAAAACAGAAGGTAGATTGGGGAATTTGACAGAAAGGTAATGGGAAAATTTGCCAAAATAACGTGAGAGGAAGGGGAATAAGATTTAAAACATGAAAGGTTCCTGAACGAGTTTTACATTTAAAAAACCACCAACTTAAAAGAATTTAAAAAGTCCAAAAAGTAGATCAACTTTTAAAAGCACTACGAATGTGAACTAGGGGTTTATCTGGACAGTTTTAAGGGGGAAAGCCTGTGGGAGCCTAGGGGGGCCTGGGGCTCTACCAAACCCGGGGTCCAAAGCGAATTTTTTATATTCCCCAAAAATAAAAATAAAATTTTAAAAACAAAGTAGGGAGGGAAAAAAAAAAATAGTAGTAAAAGCAGGAATAATATAATTTGTGGTATTTGGGAGTAGTAGTAGAAATAGAAAACAGCAGTAGTATAGGGAATAAACACAGGATGGGGGGAGATTTCAGTCTGGGTGGGAAGACAGGGGCCTGCACTTGAAGGGAGGGGTGGGATGTTACTCCTGAGGTAGGAATACAGTGCCTGCACTATGAAGGAGGGGTGGGTTGTTACGCCCCGGGAGGTGGGAAAATAAGTGGCCTGCACTTAAGGATGGGTGGGATGTTACAGTCCGGGAGGGAAGTACAGTGCCTGCACTATGAAGGAGGGGTGGAGATGTTACAGTCCTGAGGTGGGAAGTACAGTGCCTGCACTATGAAGAGGGTGGAGATGTTACAGTCCTGAGGAGGAATTTACAGTGCCTGCACTATGAAGGATGGGTGGGGATTTTTACAGTCCTGGAGGTAGGAAGTACAGTGCCTGCACTATGAAGGATGGGTGGGATGTTACAGTCCTGGAGGTAGGAAGTACAGTGCCTGCACTATGAAGGATGGGGGGGGAGTTACAGTCCTGGGGGTAGGAAGTACAGTGCCTGCACTATGAAGGATGGGTGATGTTACAGTCCTGGAGGTAGGAAGTACAGTGCCTGCACTATGAAGGATGGGTGGAGATGTTACAGTCCTGGAGGTAGGAAGTACAGTGCCTGCACTATGAAGGATGGGTGGAGATGTTACAGTCCTGGAGGTAGGAAGTACAGTGCCTGCACTATGAAGGATGGGTGGAGATGTTACAGTCCTGGAGGTAGGAAGTACAGTGCCTGCACTATGAAGGATGGGTGGGGATGTTACAGTCCTGGAGGTAGGAAGTACAGTGCCTGCACTATGAAGGATGGGTGGGGATGTTACAGTCCTGGAGGTAGGAAGTACAGTGCCTGCACTATGAAGGATGGGTGATGTTACAGTCCTGGAGGTAGGAAGTACAGTGCCTGCACTATGAAGGATGGTGTGAGTGTTACAGTCCTGGAGGTAGGAAGTACAGTGCCTGCACTATGAAGGATGGGTGGAGATGTTACAGTCCTGGAGGTAGGAAGTACAGTGCCTGCACTATGAAGGATGGGTGGGGATGTTACAGTCCTGGAGGTAGGAAGTACAGTGCCTGCACTATGAAGGATGGGTGGGGATGTTACAGTCCTGGAGGTAGGAAGTACAGTGCCTGCACTATGAAGGATGGGTGGAGATGTTACAGTCCTGGAGGTAGGAAGTACAGTGCCTGCACTATGAAGGATGGGTGGAGATGTTACAGTCCTGGAGGTAGGAAGTACAGTGCCTGCACTATGAAGGATGGGTGGAGATGTTACAGTCCTGGAGGTAGGAAGTACAGTGCCTGCACTATGAAGGATGGGTGGAGATGTTACAGTCCTGGAGGTAGGAAGTACAGTGCCTGCACTCTGAAGGATGGGTGGGGATTCGCCTGTCATCTTACAAGTTCATGAGAAGAAAAGAAAAAAGGTGGAGGCAGCTCCTGGGCCATCTGTGAATGGCCCAGGAGCTGCTGCACGACTGCCCTCATCACAGCACCTCAAATTTCCTCGTCACATCTTGCACTGTTTTTCTATACTGCACTGACAGGAACTGGTGTGCGAAACATCAACCCCAGCACCCAACCTCCTCCTCCTCCAAACCCACCCTGATTAACACCCCCTTCCCCAGCACCCACCAACCCACATCAAACTGAACTACTACTACTTCCCCCACCACTTCCCCTCACCTCCCCCTCCCCCAAAATAGATAATGATAATCTCTTTCTGTCTCAAAGAAGGATCCTCACAATGATAATTTGATTTGGGCTTCTCCACCCACACTCACTGCCTCCACCCCGCACATTGCCTCCACCCACCCTGCCTTCACCCACACACTCCCTCCACCCACACACATGCCTCCACCCCGCACATTGCCTCCACCCACCCTGCCTCCACCCACCCTGCCTTCACCCACACACTCCCTCCACCCACACACTGCCTCAACCCCTCACACTTCCTCCACCCACCGTCTCCACCCACTTTGCCTTCACCCACCGTCTCCACCCACACACTTCCTCCAACCCTCACACTGCCTCCACCCACACACTGCCTCCACCTACACACTGCCTCCAGCTACACACTGCCTCCTATATAGTTCCCAGAGGTCCCTACAGTCACCTCAGTAACTATATAGTTCCCAGAGGTTCCTACAGTCACCTCAGTAACTATATAGTTCCCAGAGGTTCCTACAGTCACCTCAGTAACTATATAGTTCCCAGAGGTCCCTACAGTCACCTCAGTAACTATGTAGTTCCCAGAGGTTCCTACAGTCAACTCAGTAACTATGAAACCCAACACCTGCCTTCTCCCTCTTGCGGAGGGAGGACTGAACCTCCACTATTCCTGGAGCAGAGTAACCCAGGTGGGTTTACTGCTTCACCTGATCCAGGGAAGCATCGGCAAATTAATTTCCTGGCAAGCATAAATTTTCATAATGTGTTAGTTATTCTCGAAGCAATTCAAAAGTAATTTCCCGAGAGTCTTTAAGTCCCCCTCACTGGTGGAGTCTTATATCCAGGCTGACACCAGCAAGTAACAGCAGGCTAATGGGACTGATCATCTCCTAGCAAGACGGAGGGACTGACCACCCTTTGTCCCGACTGAGGGATTGACCACCACCTAGAGCAACTTCAACGAAGACTTTTCTGTCCTGGGTCTTTAACCACCTGTATCTGAAGCACTGAAGGTCCCAGGACAGAAACTCTCCGCTGGAAACGTAAGCTTTCTGACGAAACAGCTCCCACACCACACTAGCAACTCTGTCCGTCATTTTGACTCTCAAACACGGCGTCTTGGACAAGCAATGGATGTACTATATCAGCACTGTTTAAAAGCTGCAGTCCCTGGCTCCTTCAAACATTAAAACAGGTAGTGACCTTCCTAATGTAACCACCACAGCCCTGTCAGACAATAGGACTCACTCTTTCACAGACACACACCCATCCTTCAGCGTACAGGCAGTGTACTTACCACCTCCAGCAGTGTAACATCCTCACCCATCCTTCAGAGTACAGGTACTTTACATCCCACCTCTAGCACTAACATCCCCACCCATCCTTCAGAGTACAGGCCCTGTACTTACCACCTCCAGCACTATAACATCCCCAACCCATCCTTCAGAGTACAGGCCCTGTACTTACCACCTCCAGCACTATAACATCCCCAACCCATCCTTCAGAGTACAGCCCTGTACTTACCACCTCCAGCACTATAAACATCCCCAACCATCCTTCAGAGTACAGGCCCTGTACTTACCACCTCCAGCACTATAACTCCCCCAACCATCCTTCAGAGTACAGGCCCTGTACTTACCACCTCCAGCACTATAACATCCCCAACCCATCCTTCAGAGTACAGGCCCTGTACTTACCACCTCCAGCACTATAACATCCCCAACACCATTCTTCTAGAGTACAGGCCCTGTACTTACCACCTCCAGCACTATAACATCCCCAACCCATCCTTCAGAGTACAGGCCCTACTTACCACCTCAGCACTATAACATCCCCAACCCATCCTTCAGAGTACAGGCCCTGTACTTACCACCTCCAGCACTATAACATCCCCAAACCCCATTCCTTCAGAGTACAGGCCCTGTACTTTACCACCTCCAGCACTATAACATCCCCAACCCATCCTTCAGAGTACAGGCCCTGTACTTACCCTCCAGCACTATAACATCCCCAACCCATCCTTCAGAGTACAGGCCCTGTACTTACCACCTCCAGCACTATAACATCCCCAACCCATCCTTCAGAGTACAGGCCCTGTACTTACCACCTCCAGCACTATAAACATCCCAACCCATCCTTCAGAGTACAGGCCCTGTACTTACCACCTCCAGCACTATAACATCCCCAACCCATCCTTCAGAGTACAGGCCCTGTACTTACCACCTCCAGCACTATAACATCCCAACCCATCCTTCAGAGTACAGGCCCTGTACTTACCACCTCCAGCACTAACATCCTCACCTATTCACTATAACCCACGATCACTTACACCACACATCTAGCACCCCAAATACCAGCCTAACAACTCAAGTCTAGTGTCAGTGACGTTAAGGATCTAGAAACCTAGCCTCCCATTTTCAATGCTTATCAAACCAAACCTTCCCCCATCAATATATGAATATTAAATATTCCCCATGAATATATATATAAATATTCCATTCACTATCAGACAATTTGAGTAAAAGGAATACACACACACACAAATATAATATATATATATATATATATATATATATATTATATATATATGTCGTGCCGAATATGTAAAACTGGTCAATTAGCAAGAACTCATTTAAAATTAAGTCCTCTCTGAAATTTTCTCTTATACGTTTAAAGATATATTTTTTTTTCATTAATGTTAATGTAAAAAATTTTAATTTTGCACCAAAAGAATCTTAGAAAACTTACCTAACCTTATTATAACAAGAACAATTTATTTCAGCCTAACCCAAC
>NC_069452.1:6237228-6239728 GCF_026875155.1 Cherax quadricarinatus
AAATCTTCCTGTCTCATCAACAGGTAAGATGACAGATACATCTTACTGTCTCATCAACAGGTAAGATGACAGATAAATCTTCCTGTCTCATCAACAGGTAAGATGACATAAATCTTCCTGTCTCATCAACAGGTAAGATGACATAAATCTTACTGTCTCATCAACAGGTAAGATGACAGGTAAATCTTACTGTCTCATCAACAGGTAAGATGACATAAATCTTCCTGTCTCATCAACAGGTAAGATGACATAAATCTTCCTGTCTCATCAACAGGTAAGATGACAGATAAATCTTCGTCTCATCAACAGGTAAGATGACAGATAAATCTTACTGTCTCATCAACAGGTAAGATGACAGATAAATCTTCCTGTCTCATCAACAGGTAAGATGACATAAATCTTCCTGTCTCATCAACAGGTAAGATGACATAAATCTTCCTGTCTCATCAACAGGTAAGATGACATAAATCTTCCTGTCTCATCAACAGGTAAGATGACATAAATCTTCCTGTCTCATCAACAGGTAAGATGACATAAATCTTCCTGTCTCATCAACAGGTAAGATGACAGATAAATCTTACTGTCTCATCAACAGGTAAGATGACAGATGAATCTTCCTGTCTAATCAACAGGTAAGATGACAGATAAATCTTCCTGTCTCATCAACAGGTAAGATGACAGATAAATCTTCCTGTCTCATCAACAGGTAAGATGACATAAATCTTCCTGTCTCATCAACAGGTAAGATGACATAAATCTTACTGTCTCATCAACAGGTAAGATGACAGGTAAATCTTACTGTCTCATCAACAGGTAAGATGACAGGTAAATCTTACTGTCTCATCAACAGGTAAGATGACAGGTAAATCTTACTGTCTCATCAACAGGTAAGATGACAGATAAATCTTACTGTCTCAACAGGTAAGATGACAGGTAAATCTTACTGTCTCATCAACAGGTAAGATGACAGATAAATCTTACTGTCTCATCAACAGGTAAGATGACAGGTAAATCTTACTGTCTCATCAACAGGTAAGATGACAGATAAATCTTACTGTCTCATCAACAGGTAAGATGACAGATAAATCTTACTGTCTCATCAACAGGTAAGATGACAGGTAAATCTTACTGTCTCATCAACAGGTAAGATGACAGATAAATCTTCCTGTCTCATCAACAGGTAAGATGACATAAATCTTACTGTCTCATCAACAGGTAAGATGACAGGTAAATCTTACTGTCTCATCAACAGGTAAGATACAGTAAATCTTACTGTCTCATCAACAGGTAAGATACAGATAAATCTTACTGTCTCATCAACAGGTAAGATAACAGGTAAATCTTACTGTCTCATCAACAGGTAAGATAACAGATAAATCTTACTGTCTCATCAACAGGTAAGATAACAGGTAAATCTTACTGTCTCATCAACAGGTAAGATAACATAAATCTTACTGTCTCATCAACAGGTAAGATAACAGATAAATCTTACTGTCTCATCAACAGGTAAGATAACAGGTAAATCTTACTGTCTCATCAACAGGTAAGATAACAGATAAATCTTACTGTCTCATCAACAGGTAAGATAACAGATAAATCTTACTGTCTCATCAACAGGTAAGATAACAGATAAATCTTACTGTCTCATCAACAGGTAAGATAACAGATAAATCTTACTGTCTCATCAACAGGTAAGATAACAGGTAAATCTTACTGTCTCATCAACAGGTAAGATAACAGATAAATCTTACTGTCTCATCAACAGGTAAGATAACAGATAAATCTTACTGTCTCATCAACAGGTAAGATAACAGGTAAATCTTACTGTCTCATCAACAGGTAAGATAACAGATAAATCTTACTGTCTCATCAACAGGTAAGATAACAGATAAATCTTACTGTCTCATCAACAGGTAAGATAACAGATAAATCTTACTGTCTCATCAACAGGTAAGATAACAGATAAATCTTACTGTCTCATCAACAGGTAAGATAACAGTAAATCTTACTGTCTCATCAACAGGTAAGATAACAGGTAAATCTTACTGTCTCATCAACAGGTAAGATAACAGATAAATCTTACTGTCTCATCAACAGGTAAGATAACAGTAAATCTTACTGTCTCATCAACAGGTAAGATAACAGGTAAATCTTACTGTCTCATCAACAGGTAAGATAACAGATAAATCTTACTGTCTCACTATCATTAATTAGATTATAATTATGACTATTATGATTAGTAAGCTCTAAACTCTTAGGGGGCGGTGTCAAGACAGCTTAGAGCGGTGTCATAAAGGTCAAAGTTCAGTGGGTTAATGCTGACTTATCACCCTTAAAGCTTTCAGCTTCAATCACCACACACACACAATCACCACACATACAATCATCCCAATCACCACACATACAATCATCCCAATCACCACACATACAATCATCCCAATCACCACACACACAATCACCACACAATCATCCCAATCACCACACTCACAATCACCACACA